>JAJIZL010123600.1:0-40723 GCA_023969395.1 Amblyomma maculatum
ACTGTATAACAACATTTACAACTGTTGCATTTGTTTTAATAACATCCCTTATTGCAAAGCCAATGTTCTTGGTAATTATATCATTAAAAACGACAACTAATGGCATCATTTTTTTTATTCATTGCACGACTGACATCTCTTTGTATATAACTACAAAAGCACTTTTCATTGTGACAATGTATATAAGAAATGACTGCTGGTATGGGATGCATATTTTAGTACATGTTCTGTTTCTGCACATTGCACTGAAAAAGTGGCAAGACAAGAGACAAGCATCATCAGAATCGTGTGCAAGCAAGAGGGTAAGCTAGCCAGCTAGCGCCTGTCAATGATGAGCCAAGAAGTAATCAGCGTGTCACAGCTTCATAGGCGCACAGCAATTTGCCCTAGACAACTGATGAGCAAAAGCTCGGAGTGAGGTAAATGAGGTCTGCTGGCAAGCCCAAATGCATATGTGTCACCCGTGAGAGTGCACGGCGATGCACTCTCCAGTAATCATGTGGAGCAGTCCAGTGACCTTCGTCCCCGATAGTACTTTCAACAGCATCTGTGATGCACTTCAAACTGGGGAACTACTGCAGCTCGGAATACGAGCTTTTGCGTTCCTCCTCTCTAAGAGACAAACCTCCAGAAATAAAGGGAACCAGACTGACCGGAGTCTGCGCCGGAGTCGTCGCCGGCCGTGCCTCCGTTGGGGTAGGGCAGAAAGATGGCCGAGATGTGCATGTTCTCGTACAGGGGCGCGACACGCTTCTCCTCCGGGGCGGCAGCATCGGGCGGGCGCAGCAGGAAGCGGCATTGAAACGAGCGGCTCTTGCCCCCGGCCTCGGTCCAGCCCAGGCCGTTAGCGCCCAGCGACATGGGCAGCAGGTTGCTGCTGAAGCGGCCATGATCGCCGTGGTGCAGAATATTGTAGATGCTGGTTCCGTCCAGCTCTCCCTGGCCGTACTGCAGAAAGGACGAGACGTTCTCCGACACAAACTCGATGCGCCCCTCGGTGTTGACCACAAAGAGGAACCCGTCCAGCGCCTCCAGCAGCAGGGGGCCCAGCACGTCGCTGCCCAGGATGGTGGGCTTGCTCGAGGACACCTCGCTCTGCTGCAGCTCACCCCCGCCACCCCCGCTCGCCTCCTGCTGCTTGATCCGGCGGATTTGGTTGACCGTCTCCTGCAGTATGGCACACTTGTCTGGCTTGACGGACAGGGAATTCATGTCAGACAGGCTAGCAGAGATCAGTTCTGCTAGTTCCTCCAGGTAGACGTTCTCCTGCTCCCGCCGGTGCTTCTCATTAAGGCACTTCTTCCTGCAATGAGGAGGGGACTGCGGTCAGCCACAGAACACACAGTCACCATATCAGGCTCACGCACCCACATACGCGGTACACACAGCGCTGGAACACTCCAAACATGAGCAGCACAGCCTGGTGCTGAAGAGGTGCGAAATTAAAAGGGGCGGTCATTAGCGCAGGCCTGAGATATTAATGACATCTGCTTGCATACCGTACACTTGTGGCAGACAGCTCAGACATTCTACTCTTTTTTGCACTACTGCTAATTATATAACTGCATGTTTTCTAAGTAAGCATGAAAAAAGAAAGCTGTATAATGGCTGCAGGCAAATGGTGTTTCGAAATAGCTGCATGTTGAAAAATACATGCAAGGATTAATCTGTTGTGGAAGTGCAATGTCCTGGGTGGGTATACACGTTCCAGCTAGTAAATGCAGGATACCCTGTATTTCTAAATTGAGGCTAAATTGAGAACAGGAGGAAGCAATGTTCCTTTTCACCGAATAAAAACATGAAAGCAAAAAGGCAAGCTAAAAGGTCATGCTAGCCTAACCTATAACCAAAACGCAGCACTAACAACTTCTGAAGCCCAGAAAAAACTGCCCAAACAAGTCCAGGGACTCAAACTCATTCGTGCACAACAGCGTGGCTCAGAGCACCAAGGAGACCTCATTCCAAGTGCAACGACCATCACAAGGGGACACAAATCCCTAGCTAGCAAAGAGGTCCCTGTGCTGGCTTGTGCAAGGCTGCGCCATGAGAGTCATGTGCCACGATTGTTCACACTGCTAACGCACTCAGTTGGGACCAGTCTGAACTACCAGTGCCTTCTCCGAGCAGACTAGTGCCCACAAGAGAACCTGGCAACGGTTTCTGCATGACAGCATGGTCAGAACCTTGTCTCCTAAGCCTAACCACTGCCAGCAATTGGCTTTTTTGGCATGAATTTCAGTGCTTACTCTCGCATCAACCCCAAAATGCCACTTTCAAGCCACAAGAGCAACCTTTATTCAACTAATGCCAAGAACCAGTATGCAAGCCAAAGTAAACAAACGGCCACACTCACAAAAAAACAAAAACAAAGTGACAACCCGGAGCCCTTGTACCACCTGTGCCATTCTTGTGCCATTCGGCAAAACGTGTTTAGAGGCATGCAGCACAATATATGCAGAAAATAAAGAATCACACAACAAGCGCCGCCCCTGTGTACTACCTCATCATCGTCCGTTGTTTCCCCCGAGCTATGCTGCTCTAAATTGACCAACAAGCCACTTCAAGTCACAAGCAATGCCAAGACTCGTATAGCAAGCATGCCTCCAAACAGACCCCTCCCTTGCCCCAACCAAGAAACTTTTCTGGTTGAATTCCCCGCCTCTCTCTCCCTCTTCCAAACACAACAATTTTATCCAACAACAAGCCATCTTTTCCTAAAAAAAAAAAAAAATACATGTATGATTCCCCCCCTTTCCCAACAAGAAAAAGAAATACTACTGTGGAATTATTTAAAAATATGGCATTCCCCAGAATTACTGTGCCAGTAACCGAAAAAATTCCAAGCCATAATTCCGAGAGGCAAACCATTCTTAATCTTCTTTTTCATGCAGTTACTTAACAGCACAGGAGCACTTGTGAATTGTAATTTAAGAAGAAATTAAATATTACCAAGGAAAATCGTTATTGTGATTTAAATTCTACTCCTGCAATGCTTTGCAAAGCCTCCCAAAAACTCCCCGGTTCCCCTTACTCTGTCAGCATATCTCTTATCTCCTGCAGGTCAAGGTCATAGCGTCATTTTGTTACACTCACCAGTCAGCACATCGTAAGTCAAAGCTCTGAACCCTAGCCATTAGTCAAGCAAATGCAACCAGCATCAGTCATAATTAGCAGAAAAAGGCGAGCTTTAATGTAACCTAGCTAAACTCCTCCAACATCTGCTGAGCTGAAAAGGTCCCCTGCAGCACTAGACCAAGTACTAGAGCGAGGTTCAATGATCGCCCATCCTGCATCAAGCAGTTGGTGCAGCACACTGAAATGCTGCTTCGGCAAATATCCTGATCACATGCATCTCTCGTCCCTGAGCCCTCGTCTAAATTCAACTCGCTGTTTCAGCCTTCATCAAAGATGAATAAAGATCTCAATGTCCAAGGTTCAAACCTTATAAGGCACCACAAAAGTACTAGAAGGCATCGTGTACAGCGGTTTACGTAGAATTGGCAATGCAAAAAAAAAAAAAAATGTGCCCACTGTGTGCATATGTGCTCACAACTCCTTACTACGACCAACTAAGGTAATTGCCCTAACACTATGGACCAAACCGAAGATCTGAGATTTAGACCACTTTATGTTTATGGATTAAACTGCCTTGCTCTTAATCACTCGGAATATGGGCTCCACCTCTTTACGCCCTGCCACAAAGGGGACCAAAGGCTAATCAATAAGAGCACTTCACAACCAAAGCACACAATGTCATCCCATGCACCACCACGCACCTCCTCACCTCCCATGCAGGCAGCCAGCCAGGTAGGGACACAAAACACACGCACTGCCACAAGAGAGGAAGCAGCCTTGTTCCTCCACAGGGACGCACACAGAAGGGGAGAGAGAGATGCCACAGGACGACCAATGCGTCGTTTACGTACCGAGCTAAGACTGGCAACATCATTTTTCCAGGCTGCTGTGTTGTGTTGTGTATTTCTCGCACTGTCCTCTCTCTGTATTTTTTTTCTGTTTCTGTTGCAACCACTGCCTTTTCTGTCCTTCTTCAAGAGTGTTAACGAGTGTGCCTTCTTTCTTACGGGGGGGGGAGGAGGCCACAAACCCGTCTCTTGCGGAAAGCTTGGCCGAGGCAAAGCAGGAGTGACCACTCCCCCTGTCTTTCTCTGTCTATGGGCGCACCAAAATGTAAACAAGCGACTTGATGTGCCAACCTCAACGGCATTCGCAATCAGACATCTATAAAACAGAAGGAAAAAAAAACAGGAAAGAGAGGAATGTCATTCATTTCTGAGGCTCTCCTGAAATTTCCTATAATGGCTCTGCTAATAGCATCACCTCTAACCGCATCTGTCACAACCACAGGCCACAATGGTGGCAATCGTTACATACCAATGCATTCTTAACAAATAAGAGAGGTCATGAGTTGCTTCACTGGCATGTGTCTTGGCAAGATGCTGCTTCTCTCCATTCACACTTAATTGATAAAAGCACTCCCATTTTCCCCCAATTACAAAACTGTGCCAACAAATGCAATGAAAGCCTTTGAAAGCGTTAGCTTGTGCTGAAATGCCATGCTTGTGCAGGCAAGGGTTAAAAAGAACAAAAATAGGTAGTGTGACAGTCACATAATAGCCAAGCCAAGGCGAACATAGTTCCAGTAAGCGAGATACACGAGCGTGCAATACCGAAATAGTGCACACATAACAGCCACTTCTTGCACGTAGCTGCAAACGTAACGTTTATACGAGTTTAATGGCGGCAAGCACGAAAGAGTTACTCCCTCGTTACAACAGAAGTTGCAGACGTGTAATGTTTATACGAGTTTAATGGTGTCAAGCACAACAGCGTTACTCCCTCATTACAACAGAAGCTGCAGACGTAACGTTTATACGAGTTTAATGGTGTCAAACACGATAGAGTTACTCCCTTATTACAACAGAAGCTGCAAACGTAACGTTTATACGAGTTTAATGGCGTCAAACACGACAGAGTTACTCCCTCATTACAACAAAACATGAGGTGGCGCAGCATCCTCAGCTGTCAGCAGCCTCCAGCACAGCCTTGATAACGATGATACTTATCCCGATAATGATGATTAAGCTTTGCGGCACAAGGGCACCTTCCAACCAAAAAGCACCGTGGCACAAGGTATGGTTTTCATTTAGACAAGGTGAGATCAAAGACCCATTTGCCAAGCAATTCACCCCGGTTAAGCAGAGCACCGGTCAGAAGAAATTTTTTACAATTTCCGGTTGGTATATGGAGACACTGGCGATCGAACCCCGCACCTTCCAGAACCTCATCCGCTAGGCCACTCCTGTAGTCTAAAAATAACATCTATGACAACGAGACAGCAAGCACCACCTACTGAAGAGCATCTCATGCATATGGGTTAGTGAACTTAACGGTGTTTCCACACACAGGTGCAACCCAAGACAGAGCACATGGGTAGTGGCCCCAGTGCACCCTTTCCAACCACGATGACCACACTGTGAAGGAAGAGAGGCAAGGCAACAAAAAAAAAAGTTGCCGCGCAGCGCACGCAATACGAAATCGGGGAATGAAAATGCTACGAATGCCAACATTTACCTCTCAACACCAATGCAGCACTGGTGGGTTAGATGGCCACACACTAATACATTTCTGCAAAACCCACAAAAGAGACTTCCTTTGTTCCGAGAAGTCCCAAGCACGACATAAAAGTAATGCCGCTTTTCTGAGACTGACAAGCTGCAGAAGGTCAGAGGAAGAAATGAACGGGAATAGCCCTGCTCGCACTTAAATTCTAAAGAAAGAAAAAGAAAAGCAGTGTCGATGCAGGGGAAGGCAGCAGTTGAAGACATTTTCATTCAGACGATCACACCGCCTCTGCTGCAGTCGTGCAAGCAAACAAGACGAATGAAAACAAATGTGCTACTGTCTGTGGGCAGACACCCATTGTAAAAAAGTTTTGTTGTTAACTCTCTGCATGTATTCCTGGTGTTTAGGAGCTTTTGCAACAAAAGCAGTGCACTATGGGGTAACACAGCGAACTTTTGAGAATGGCACGAGTTAGAAAAGTGAATTCCTACAGAATGAAATGCAGTCCTGTCAAACTAGACAGTTCAATGGATGAGCGAAACTCCACGCTGTCTCATCTCCCTTGTTTTAAGTTTCTGCTGCATATTCTTCCCACACAGTGTCCCGCCTTCCGCACTTGCACAGCAGAATGGCCCCTGTACTTAAGTGTGCACCCTCCTCATATAGTTCTGCTCACCTTCAGGGTTCAGCCAGCCATGCCTGTTTGTGCATAATGGCCTTTCCATGCAAGGACATGGACGAAGCCTTCCTGAAGATTTAAGGCTAAATTAATTACAGGCTACATAACCCAAAACCAAGTTAATCCACAATACCCCATGCACCAGTTTTTGACGACACCAAAACGCTTCCTCTACCGCACCTATTCAAACTGATCAACTTAACCGAAGGCACTAAACGGCCCATAGAAAACGATCTCGGCTGCATGTTGCCATCCAGTGTGTTACAAAAGAACCACTTTCGGCTTTTGAATATAGTGCATATTCTTGAGCTTCCCACAAAATCTGTCAAAGCACAGTGATCAACGCACAGCGCGGCTTGCTCGTCGCACAGTGAGCCTTAAATTCTTATCCCGATATCCCATGACATAGATGCTTTACACCAATTGGCTTTGTAAATGCAGGGGATCACAAAGCTTAGTCAATGGCATTTGTCATCTAAGCATGTCTACACGCAACCAAGCGCACCTGCCTACTAACACCAAGCCTGCCACCGCATGCGGCCACGTCACGTTACCTGATGATGCCAGATATAATACCAATCGGCTAATTCTACAATGTAAGCACCAGGTGTACCATTTTCTTTTCAATTAGAGTTTTATTGAAACAGTTAAAGTTACTCAAAGAACTCAGACTAACACCAGCACCAACTAATACGGCACAAGCTTCCATCAAGGTCAGCGGTTTGGCGAGCACCACAAACAACCTTATCCCTCTAGCCGCCAACAATGAGCTGTATACTCATCATGAGTGATTGTTACAATATCACCACTGACTCATGACACGCCCGGCCAGCTGCACTGCTCCCACCAACAAAGATAAGCTGCGGCCTACAAAAGCATTGGTTGCAGCTACCAACACTTAAAAGGCAGCAACTGCTTAAAAAAAAAAAAGAAAGAAAGAAAGAAAACACGGTTTTTAGCCTGACAACAGTATTTCAATAACGTCATCAGTCACACATGAAGAATTCCAGTGGCCTCAACAAAACAAGCTGGTTCTTCGAGCAGTTCCGACAGCAGCCTCGCTGACAATGTAGAATTTGTTTCTGACTCTGCCTTTCGCATGTGATGTATGTGCACTGAGAAAAGACTGCCCTGAAAAGAAGCTTTTAGTTTTTCTTTCCTTTTTTTGTTAATTCTAACCAGAAACCAATAAAACAATATAGTTCTACAATCAAAATTACATGAAAAAATTATGGCCATTAAAAATTTTGCAATATTGGTATGCTCTGAGGAGTTGATTTGGGGTCTAAAGGATTGATATGTTCACATTAGGACTTACATGAAAATCAAACCTGCCCACCGTCGGATAAGAATAGACTAGGAATCAGAACAGACTAGCAGACTGGCAAGCAAAAGTAAAATGCTACCGCACTTTCTCCCCATCAACCTAACTGATCCCCCCTCATTTTCTTTTTTTTTTTTTTAACCACTCACTAATGTCCCCCTCGCATCCAAAAAGAAAAATCGAAACTGAGGATCCAGTGAGAAACCAAACGAAAACCTTCCAATCCAGTCAAGGCACAGCACCCAACCTACAAAGCAGGCTACAACACATTTGATGACATGGCACCAAAATTACATTCTCAGCAGATTAGCTATGGGCAGCCGTATGTGACAAGATTCATTACTGCATGACACCACCTGGCTTAGACCTGCAGCATTTCAGTGTGCTATACGGGTTCCACCATGTTGAGATGCAGGAGTTTGGCGAGCGTAACATCTCCTCACAACAAGACAGTGGGGCACTCAAGAGCGCGTGGAGCACCATGAAGGGAAACGCCATAAACAGATCACTATTGACATGACACAATTTTGTGTCCATTACTGGTACTTCACTGGCCCTGGTACCTGTTACATTATGGATTTCAAGCATAATACAGTACTACGAAAACTACCACAACACGCTAATTCTAAACAACTGCTTTGTGATAAGATTTGCACCGAACGCAGAAAGCTTGCAACTGTTTACCTGTTCACTGGCGATCATCAAAGACAACAAGACATTTGACAAGACAAAGTACACTTGCGAAGGCTTGCACTATGCTTCCCCACACTCCCATAACAGGAAATGACCAGCCAGCCAGTCCTACAAGCCCGGTACTAATAGTATTCCGATTGGATGTCACAAGTTAAAGAAGGCCTATCAGGCATTAAAGTTTGGATTAGCTGCTCAGCTAAGAAGACCGGTGAGGAGGAAATTGCCACAGACCTTTATTTGGCACCCACCCTCAATGGCTTATCTACAATGGCAGCTCATATGTTTTTCCAAGAGATTCAAACGTTCCTCAGTAATCTACATCCAAATCATCTCACGACAAACTTTTCAAAACATTGTGAGCCTAAAACCAGAGCCACCACAAGAAACACCCTGCCTCCCCCCTTCCACAAATGCCAACTAGCATGTCAGGCCCTCGATAGTCTACGAACCACTGGGAGCTATGATCAACTTTTTAGCCAGCCCCAAGTCTTTTGACAAGGCAGCCCACATTTTAGGGTACAGGTTGTAGGGCTGTGAATGAGCAAAGAGGCATAGGAAACAGGAAGTGTAGGAAATGAGAAAAGGAACTTACAACTGTGACTGGGGTTTGTTTTCCGGCTTCCTCCGCTTCTTGAGAACTACATTGGTGACCACGCTCATCTCAGACCAACCCTCCAAAGATGGGTCACATTTGGGAAGCCTGAAAAACAAACAAACAAACAAAAAAAAAACAGTGAATGAGAGAAGCACAGTAAGAATGCGCAAAGCAGAATTACAACACAGCAACGACAACAGTCAGAGAGAGAACTGTGTGAAAACCTCCATGCTAACATACAAGTGAGAAAAATAAATCAATGTACCATATTTCTACTCATGTAAAATACTGAATTGTGCTAGGACAGCCAATTAGGCTGGTTGGTATGGGTTCAATGCTAATTCATTCAAATAATTCCCTCCTTTCCGAACTTTTGCGCTGAAAACACTGTCATACTTACTGTGCAGTCAAAAAAAAATATTTCATTGTTTTTCGTGCAAGGCACCGAGCGGCACACAAGCTACCAACTCTGTTTGCAGGCGAACTGAAACGCTACAGCAACACGTGCAAACATGTTCAAGCGTAGCTAACAGCAGCGCGGCCGCTTCATTCTCCAATTTCAAGGACTGGCACCTCATAGGAAATCCCTCCGGTCTGCTACACTATACCCGGTTTGTGTCCACACTTATTCTGCATATACACTTCTTAAAGGTAAACCCATGCAAAACACTGCACACACGCTGAATAACTCAAGGTCATTCCACCAGGAGCAAAATATACACCCCGAAACCAAAAACACCATATGATAGACAACTCGATACAAGAGAAGTAATCACTATCAAGCCAAAAGGAAAGATAGCAGACTTCTTTCTCAATCAGTTTGACAGATGGCTTGCTGACAGACCTCTGACCCCTCTAATAAATGCAGTCACTCGAAAACTTCGCTTTCTTCATTTTGTATTTCTTGATCATGCTCATGTGGTCCAGGAAAAGCAGGAAACCAAGGCAAGGTAGGGAGCTACACAGGCATCCGGCACATGCTACATCTCTCTCTAATTATCACATGCCCACTGGTATGAGTTTTCTGCATGACCAGATTCATAATTTCCACAATTTTTTTTTCTTCCCCATATGAGTCATTACAAGCACTCCATGTGACCTAGCATATTTTTCTGTACCATCATGGAGCTCCATCTAACAATTCAGATATGCTAAAAGCCGTGGTACAAAATGCTAACTTTTCCATATCTTTTTTGCCACCCTTTTTTTTTGTGTGTGTGGAGACCTTTACCTTTAATAGGCACGGTGAAATCAAGAAAAATATCTTTTTCCTAAAAATTCAATTAGGGACAACTATTCACACATTACTTAAAGCAAATTACAAGCTATAAACAAGTAGCCATATCTAAACCTGACTACAAATATTGCTGCATGAAACATTCACGTAAACTTTTGCTCTTACAGTAGCAGCTTGCCAATAATTCATACAGATGCAATCAAAATACATTCCTTGACAGAAGCTCACAAAAAATGTGTAGTAATTTTGCGACACGCTTAGCTAGCAGGACTGCTGCAAAAAAAATTATTTTAATCTGCTGTCTGGCAAATATGCCAAGGTTTTTCGCTTGCAGACATTTTCAAATTGGTGAGAAATGATCAGAATGGTGTGGTTCAACAAGTCAGGACATGTTACAACTTTGATATGCTCTTTAAAAAATATAGCACCATTAGTGCAGCAGTTGCAGCTGCCTAGTGGGAGCTTTCCATCTCTTCCCACGCGGCTTGCTTAGTGTAGACCAGGAAAACCGTGTGCCCGACTTTCTGACCAAGCGGACAATCAATACTTCGGCCACTGCCTGGCACCAGAAATGGAAAAACTTCAATTTTGCCGCGTGAAACCCTAACTGGACAAACCCCATCAATCAATCCGCATGATATGCAGAGGTTCAGAAATTGAAGGATGGAAAAATTCCATGCGGAGAAGCTAGTGGCAATACACTACTGCCAAAACATGCACACTACTCTCTGCAATTCACTTCGGCCTAGAACGACAATGAAATGCCCATCTGAACAAATGCCAACCTGGACAATGAAAAAAAAAAAAAAATAAAGAAAAGCCCAGCATGCCTCGAGATGCCAGGATGACGAAAATGTAGTGCATTAAAGTAACGCAGTTCAAAACAATGCTACAATGACGCAGATCACCCACCATCCCCAATCTTGCCGTGCACATATTGTGAAATCTCATCCCACTCAGTAAGGTTTCGCAGTAGCACATAAAAAAGCAGACTTTTTTTTTTACATTCTGCAGCCCCACTAGAACAATACCTGGCCATACTTACTACCCCATAAGCAAATTTAGGAGCTACAAAGCTTTTCCAAGCTTCCCTATGTACGCAGGCGTCATTTACACAGAGCCTCGCATAAAAGCATGAAGGGGAAGGGGGGAGGGGGGAGTGCAGCAAGGCACAGCTCCTAACGTAGCCGCTCGTCACTAGAGCAAACAATGCCCAACACATCCTTCTGTCTCGCAACGCATCACAGAGCCAGCTGTGCGTACGGACACATAGCCCCCCGCGCAACAGCACATTCTCTCACCCTCGTTGCAATGGCCATGCACGCTAATGCACATAGTGATTTTTTCGCAGTACACGACTGGAGGAAACAACAGCTTGGCATTTGGGAGCAGTGTCAGCGGCAGCGCATGACGCATAAAGCGTGCCTCGACAGTAGCCGTGGCGGCGGAAGAGCACTCTGCTGCGCACGGCACAGCCACTCTAAAACACCTGCTAAGCAGGAGACTCTGCCATTGCGCCACACACGCAAAGTCTACGAGGCAAAGGGCGGCTCGTACACAGCGCAATTTTACTCGGCTCCATTTCCTTTCTTTTTTTATCATCATACATTCCTCACTTCCAAAGTCCCTTGCTAACCAAGGATCAAGACCAGTGTAAATCCTTGCACACACACAATGGTCGGCATTCCATGTCGACCTGGAGTCTATTTTATCAACACCCCAGAGCAAACCTAGAATAATTAAGTGATGAGACACAAGATTTTTTTTTTCTTTTATTAGGTGCTTAACTCAAGCAGATGTTGTAAGAACTGAATGCCAGTTATCGGAACTTGAGATTAACACAGTTCACCAATTTTATGCAGATACTGCTGTCAAGGGCCTACCCATCTCCATTAAGTACATTCATTTATCTTTCTTAAGCAGCAGTGCACTCCATAAAAGAACGGGTATGTGGAGGAAAGGATATATAAGCCACTACCACAGTGACTGCTCTGATGATAGGCGGAAGAAAAATTACTGTCTGAACATTCCCCAACGTTTCCCACGGTTTTCATGATGTTTAGCTTCCTTCGCATGTATACGTATCAGTCACTGTTTGCAATGTGCAATCAGCTCTGCTCCAAGACAAGCAGCATCAAAAGTAGAAAGTATAATAATAGTCAAAAGGCAGCAATACTCGAACCCATTTCTGGTTTCGATGTGCGGAAGAACAAAGCACTCTTTAAACATGCACATGTTTGCCTTCCCGCAATATCCTTCTTGAACGAATGGACAACATGATTTTAGATGCATAATGACTGAGCAAGGCACCAGACCGGCTTGTGTTGGACAAAATTTAAAAAGAAGCTGATGGTACACAAGCGTCATCAAGCACAGACTAGCTCTGGGTGAAATACAGGGATCTGATCCAAAACAAAACTTTCAAGTACCACAGCCAAACTACTAGTTATGAGAAAAGCTACAGCAAATTGTTCTGGCTCAAGTCGGTCACCTGGGCTTCTATACAATAGCCATACACCAGGTTCTTCTAGTGTCACCCACCTTCCAAATGCACATTCTGGCCCTTCTCCCCGACCTCCCAAGGCATTAAAAGACCACCTGCCACCACCAACCCGCACTGCCCTCCTTCACTTCCCTCCTAAACACTGACACAGATTTCCCTCCCCACCATGATGGCAACCTGCCCATCATGGTGGGTGCCAAATTAATTCACAAGGCTTTACAGCTGAAGCTGTAGACTCCACGGCAGAATACAAGGCTGTAAAGTCCTCTAGCAGCTTTAGGTGCAAAACAAAAGAATGCCTAACATGACGAACTTAAAGCCAACGGAATGCCTGACCAGAAGTTCCTGACGAAGTACCTGAAGAAATTCGGCTTCGGGAATCAAGAGGCTAACAAGCAACAGCACACGCACCACCGTCTTTAGCAGCTCTGGCTTACCTCCTAACCTAACCTCCCCACAACCTAATCAACCAGTGGCACAGGCACTCTGTACTGCAGGGTAAGTAAGAACTGGTCCTGATATGTCGCCAGAGCTTGACCTCGCACTTCACACGCTTGAAGAATAGCTAAACAAAACTTATGCTGGAACTAACCACGAAACTCAGAAAAGCCACGTTATGGCTGCCTTCACAGCAAGAAATGCAACTGAGCACAAGCAGAGCCCATTTCAGGACTGTCTGCACAAAACTGTGTAAGTCTGTTGTGCAAGCAAGAATAAGCCCTACTTGCACTACTGGGATCACAAGTGTACTCCAAACGAAACTAAAGAAAGGAAGCGCATTGGGCGGGAAAAAATTCAGCCAATTCCTCTCGACGCAGCTAAACGGAGATCGGCCACTAAGAAATGGGTCATGCAAACACAGCGACCACCGGCATAAGCTATATCTCGACTTTTTGTTATAACCAGGTACATGACAGGCCTGTGCCGACCATTTTTAATGGAAATTTCATTTTCTTGTCAATGATTGGCAGATGTAGGAGAATGACAATGTGGCAAGTAGCAGAATAAAAAACCGAGAGGAACAAGTTTGCCGAGCAGCTGCCACAAGGGAAAGAAGCATCGACAGGGTGGTACGAAGCACCGCTTCTTCAACAGTGCACTTCTGAGAGCCTATACACTAAAATCTCATGTAGCGCTGATAAATCATGCACAGATATCATTCAATCACGGGTGAGAAACCTGTAGTTGAGCAAAAACACCTGCATGAAACACGAGCTTTCTCATGACGTACATAAAGCGGCAACAAGTGGCAACACCTTAGACCTAACCACCACCTCCCACGGAGTCATGAAAAAAAAAAAAAAAATCAGGAGGGCACTAGCTTGCTGATAGTGCTCAATGCACAAGGCTTGAAAAATGCTGAGATTTCCTTTTAAAGCCCTTGCTTAGAACAAAATATATAAAGCCCATCATGCGAGACCTCATGTGCAAGCTCCAGAGATTACTATTTTTTTTTTTTTGTCTAGAACAGTTGCTGTTCTTGCCCAGTTGCTGGACATGACATGTAACTGCACTGGTTGTATAAACAGCATCCGTGACCGCTGTCCCTTCCATAAACGTATGAGGCTTTCTACAAACGCGGAGTCTGCATGTCGCTGGTATTGCACAATCCCAAGTACCGAAGTGTTAACGCTTTTTTGTTCCCACACATGGATGTGACCGAGTCAATTCCCCTTCTCGACTTTATGCAAACTGCTGATGGGCTGTAACAACCGAGCACCAATCTCTGTGTAGGAAGCAATATTTAAAAAGCAACTATGAGGTTTCACCACACTTAACGCATACATTTCATAGAAACTTCCATAGCAGGTTTTCTCAGCCTTCCTGACCTGTCAGTGCAAATTAATTTTGAAGAGCTCCTTTCGCAGCTGCAAATGAGTTGATTTATATAGGCAGCCATGAGACTAATATCATGAGCTCCTCATCCAATGAAACACACTCCATGCTGGTACATAAAAAATGCCACGTCTGTTCTTGAGCTCGCCATTTGGGGGACTCTCAAGCCCCACCTTTTTTCAATGGTACAATGCAGTGGCATTAATAGCTCTCATTTACAGATCATTTACTTAGAGGCACATTAGTTAATCATTGGTTTGCTCTGGTTTGCCGCAGTGGAGGGCTCTAGAAATTTCAGCCACCTGGAGTTGTTTAACATGCTCTGGCATCGCACAGCACAGGAGCACTTTGCTTTCCACAGCCCCAAGTAGCCGGAATTCGATCCCGCTCCTTGAGCCCAGTAGTTGAGCACCCTAAACACTGCACTAACGCGGTGGGGAGTTTGGTTTTTCATTAATGGTTAATCATTAATCCCTTAATATGTGTGCCAACTGTTTAACACATACCCATTCAAGCAGATTTCGTGCAGAAGAGGTCCTTTAACACTATAATATTAATATATTTAGTGAATACCATTACCACCAGTTCAGCAATTCAACACATGCACAACACCTCTCTCAGATACTGTCAGTGACGCCACGAGTTAGTCAAAACCCATCTTTGCTTTCCTATCTTACATTCGTTTTCTTTCTTTCTTTATTCAATACTGCAAACCTTGTACAGGTCCAAGCAGTGTGGTAACATAGCACAAAACAATAATAACAAAGGTAATAAACATTAAAGTGTGGAGAAAGGCAATAATGAATCATTCCAGTCGGTTACTGTGCAAGGAAAAAAAAAACTTGAATCAATCAGTTCGTGCGAAATACGGTGTCAGCAAGTTAGGATGATGGTGGTGCGTATGCCTCGATGATAAAAGCGACAGATATGGTGCAGGGTTAATAGCTAGGTCTCGATTCCGATCCTTACATTGAAAAAGAAAATTTCCCGCTGCTACATAGAGATCACCAGCCATTAACATTTTAAAGAAACACCAAAGGTGTGTTTAATTTGTACCACATTAATTGATTACTCTGCTCTACAAGCAAGGATGCCAGTTTCACTGAAAACGTATCTGGCTCAAAAAGAGCAGAAAATGAAATGCAGATAACGCAGTCTACCGGAGACTGTTCTCAAGTGTGAACTGCAAAACGTGTCGAGTGTTCTCTTCGCTTGCAGGTCTCATAGGCTACATGTAATAAAGCGTCATTTCCACAAGTGGTCATGGTATAACCAAAACACGAACTTGAACCGGGTCGCAAGAAAAAAGTTTACTTTTATCTTTTTCTCCACAATACATACTCATTTTGCTGCCAAAAGTGTGTCGACAAAGAGAAAAAAAAAGGTAATCAGATTCGATTAAAAGAATAACTGGATGGAGAGTTCCCTCTTCACATACAAAAAGCACAATGCGAATTCTATGAGGCACGTCACAGATAAGAAAGTGTGGTATTTGCCACTCAGTACGTGGTGCCAACAAAAGCATGCCGAAACCAGTTCAGTTGTCTTTGAATGCCAAGTATTTTGATGCGTCATAAGAAATCAATATCTTATGCCATCTGCAGCACGTGTCAAAATGCTGTAACCAAAAATCCTCAAATGAATCAAGAAGTTCCCTTTTACAATATTCTCTTTTTCCCTCTGCAGCTGTGACAAATCAGGCCATAACCAAAAAAAAAAAAAAAAGATCCCACTTCTCTGACAACGCACGAAGATTCCCCTTCTGTCAAATTTCACCCCTAAGGTTCAATGGAAACCCAAAAATAAAAAAAAAAAATTCGTTGAAAGGACCACTGTTGTCACGGGCATTAAATAACATGAGATCACCCACAGGTCCAAAAAGGGAAAAGCTTAAAACCTCAAAGTGTCTGCCACTCCGGTGTGTAAAGATTCTTTCAAAAGAAATGTTCCATACTCTTATTTCTACTGGCATGGACGGCTGAAGTATTCAACACCGGAGGACCAACTAACCTTGATACAATAGGCCACTGATTCAAGGAATGCTTAATTTGTGGCCAGGGAAAGTTTTTTGTTACTACTAATACTAATGTTCTGCATGCATACAAAATGAATGATGAAAAGAGGTGGCAAAAATAAAATTACAGCTGACCAACGCTGAGGACCACAGACAGTTATTTTTCTATTAAAAACAAAGCAAATGTGCAGAGGCCAACAGCTGCCTAAAGGCAGGTATGGAAGGTTTTAACATGTCAGGTAGGCACCCAACTGTCGAACACTGTTTCTCCACTGAGGCAGTTGGTTTATAGGCCAACATGCCCTCAGCTTCTCTCTTTAAATAGATTCAAGTGTGGATAAGCTGTCTAGCAACAAGTGAAAAAAGTAAAAGTACACTGAAAGCTTCGTACGCACAGAGAAAAAAAACAGTAAAAAAAAAAAAACATTATGCCATAGGGCACAAGTTGTGACTGATACAAAAAGACTGCATGAGTTATTGAATGTCCGCATTACAAATATATTTTGCAAAAGTTAATAAAGCTCGGGAACATAGGGATGCGGGTTAAGTGCATCGTTTCAAGTAAAATGCATGCCTTTCTGGTAAAAAGACAAGCTCAGCACCTGGGCAGTGGAGGAATGTTCGGAATTTTGAAAAGTACACAGGCAGGGTGGAACACCCTGCAACATGTGTCTGGAGCTTGAGAATGTGAGCGCCACATCGACGCAAGGAAACTCTATCGCCTCCGCAATGGCCAGGTTTCGCGTTAAGCGCGCGATCAGTGACCCAGCGTGTCCAAGACCGCGAGGTGGTTCGCAGAAAGCAGAGGGCGGAGTCAGAAGGGAGGCTCTGAAAGAAAGGGTAACACAACGGAGGGTCACACGCATCGGCGCGTGATTCGATCGCGGGTGCCGTCGAACGGTGAATGCCTCAGGCTGCCGGGTAAATAGCGAAAGAACGCCTGAAACCCCATCCTGGCCATCGCACGGAGCGTAACACACGCACGGACTTTGCGCCTCGGTGTTCGGGCTCCGAGAACATCAAAGCGAGGTTACGCCAGAAGAAAAAGCAGGAGACTGTGGGAGGACGCGAACCCCGCCATTACGTAACACGGTTGCGCAACGCTGACACGGCTCGAGAAAGAGATGCCAGTGTAGAAAGGAGCCCATCAGATCGATATACGTCGAGAGAAGAGCGCGTACACGATTGTAAAAATAATATAAAAAAAAAGGCGTTCCTCCCCCCCTGCACCCTTTCACACGGGCCATGATAGTCCGTGCTTGAGGGGACGTCGCCGACAGACGCGTGGCGGCACGCTCGTTCCCGTCCGGGCCGGTCCCGCGCCGGGCACGTTTCGGATACGGTACGACCGTTAGGCCGGACCTGCCCCCTGATCACTAAGCCGCCCCGATCACTACGTGCAATGAAATGTCTTCCACTAATAAAAAAAAAGCGCCTAAGAAAAAGGCGAATGGCATGCAGATCGCAGTTAGCGCACGCCATTTTTTCCCCGAGAAAGCGAGGAAAAAAAGAGCGGCCAAGCTGAGGTTCAAGGTCGCGCGAACGGCCAACAACACACCGCCTTTCAACGCGCCCGCGAGCACGTAACCAACAGCGCTGTCTCACGGCGGGTGCAGCAGCAGCCGGCTCGAATTTTACATGGTGCCTTCGAAGGCGCTGACACAACGACGCGGCGGCGACGACGTTGGCGGCAATGGGTCGCCCCGCGGCGGGGCCGGCGCTCGCGAGCCGCCTCCGGCGACCGGGTTAGCGGGGCCGCGCTGGTAGCCGCCAGCTGCGTCTGCGGGCCTTAGGTTTCGGGCTGACTAGCGGTGGCCACTTGCCCCTCAAACGGCCCTGCGGGTAGCGCGAAGCCAGCTGCCAGCCGCACTGGGACCACTAGCACGGGAAGCACCCCTCCGCGAGCAGATTAGGCCTAGGGACGCCCGTATCACGCATGAACAACCCAATGACATTCGGCCCGCACAGGCCACCGCAAACACGACAGCCGCAGCGCACCCGTGTCAATCGGTCCGGACCGCGCGGAGAAACGGACCGCAGGTTGCAAGGCACAGACAAGCAAAAACGGCCGGCAAGTTACGCAGGCGTCGGCAAAACAAAATAAACGGGACTCCGATACAATTAGGCTTAAAAAAAAAAAAAAAAAAAAAAAAAAACAACCTCGCCGAGATGAGCCAAAGCAACCCCGGTGCGGGCCGCACGGAACTAGGGCGTCGGATGCCCGCGCCGTAAAAACAACGGGACATGCGTAACAACGTTGAGGGACCGTGCGCAAGGACTCAGGCCTGCGAACGACGCGAGCCCGACAATGTTAGCTGGCGTTACAGAAGCGGAGAGCCTCGAACAGGCCCGCTCGCGGAGCGTAACCGGAGGGAACATGGCGCTCGCCAGCCGTGCCGAGTCCCGTACAAGCCGCTTCGGCGATCGCCCGATGCGATTGCACGCGGCGACAGCTCGAGTAGTAGCCACAACCCTTTGCCACAACCCTAGTGAACTGCGATCGCGAGTCAGAAAACGAGAAATAATCGATTACGGTACCTTGTGGGCGATCTCCACCACCGGGCCTCCAGACCCCGTCCATTTTACGTAGTCACGGGCGACAATCAAGATGGCGGCGCTTCCTGAAGAGAGCGCCTGATAAGCAGCGACGTACAACTGGCGCGTCCTGGCGTGAGTAATCCATGCTCTGCGCCGCGGTAGACCCGTGAGCTTTCGGATTTCAGACCGCTACTCGTGCTTTTGCTTCGCTTTGAACTACGCAGTGCAATTATACGTATTTTCAACGTTCATACAACAAGCGGTAATTCTTTTTCAGCGCGTAGATTTGATCTGGCAGCAAACACCAGCCTAAAAACGTGTATATTCAGCAACGTAGTTCTGGTTTCGGTTTCGATTGCCTTTTTTTTTTATTTTTCTGTGTGTATGGCTTTTGGAAAAGGTATGAAAATATGCTTGATGTCGCTGACGTAGACTCTTTATGTTTTATGCGAAAACTCCTTGCGATCTTAAAATAAATCACTTGAGCTACACCACTAATGTGCGTATGCAGGTATTTTCCAGTTTGCATGACGTCAATGTGAAACAAGTGAAATTATTTAATTTCGTGCTAATATCAATCAGACTTCAGCCAATGCACACATGCACGATTTTTTTTACGTACGGAAAATATTCTTTACTAGTAGTGGTAGAGTGATTTATCTATATACATACTGCAGGCCTATACGCGGCGGAACAATTAAAAATTTTGCAGAAACAGATAAAGCCTATAGCTGGTGACATTTCGCATATGGAGCTTGTGTTCCGTCAGCGCATCTCTTGTTGCAGATGCAGTGCTCGACTCGCATCAGATAATGACGCCAAAGACTCTCCCCTCTCTCTCCATCCTCATTATTTTGCGTACAGCTGCCCGTCGAACTGCTTGCACTTAAAGGAGATCGATCACTGCGCTTTCGTGTCTCGAAAGACGCCAGCATCAGAAGTTTGTTTTTCACGATTCCCTTCATCGCGCACCCATGTTTGGATGCTCGTGACGCCTCTTTATGGCAGAACAAAATGCATATTCAGTTAAGCAGCGTCCCGCAGGTATGCGGTGGGCAGTGCGCGCCGCAGCAACTACCGCGCTGCTCCTTTCAAGCTGGTGAATGGGGCGGACAAAACGCTTCGATGCAATCAAGCAAGATGTCGCTGGGTCAGCAGGCTCTGTCAGCCGCACTGTAGCGTGCTGTAGCTGTTGTAGCGGGACGGGCGACACGAGCCGCGCACGCGGACGAGCAAACGGTAGAGCCAAACCAAGCGCAGCTGCCGCGTCGGCTGCGACCTCCGCAGACTAGCAGGCAGACGGGCAGCTCCAAAAGCAGAAGTGACGTCACGCAAGAAAGAATTGAGCACGTGACATCCGGTCTTTTCTCAAGAGCAAGTGGAGAGAGGACGAGGAAAGAGCGGTGACGTCACTATGACGCAACGCCTCGCCCAAATGGGAAGAGCTGCGGCCGCAGCAGCAGCAGGCTCTCGGCGCAGCGGCGGCGTCAGCCAACATGTGGGGCGCTAGCGCGCGCGCGAGCGAGAATCGGGGTTAAGTGCAAGCCGAGGAGGAAAGTTGTTTCAACCTGAATGTCAGAAGGAAGGAAGCACGGGCGGCGGTCCATCGTTACGTAGCAGGCGACCGACTGACGGTCACAGGAAGATTCAGCCTAGCAGCTGCCGCATCCGCGAGAGGCGCTTTCTTTTTCCTGAGCAGTGTGTGCTCGAAAAGAAGAAACGGGGAAAAGGGAAACGCCAGGGCCATGGCGTGCTCGGGGCATTTTTTTCAGCTGTGACGGTACGGAAACTAGGAGCCCTCTCCAACGAAATGCATCCAAATCATGCATGCAGCGCGGACTGCGCGTGCGTTTCCGACGGAGTCGAAGCTCGCGAATTTGATATTGATGTCAATCGATCGTCAATAACTGACATTGAAATTCGACCACCTGATCATGATACTCATGTACGTAGGAGAATAGAAACAATGCTACATTTATTATTATTTTTTTTTGTCGAACGTTAATTTGATGCCCTCCCATACATCGCATATAGACGATAGTATATAAAGTTTCAGTAAACAATGAAACATAAATCCAATTTGTGTGAAGCATAAAGGCAGCGTCATTTTTGAAAACGATAGCAACCTTGCACGAGCATGTCGGCCCGCCTCCAGTGATGGTGGACAACTTGAACGCTTTCCAAAGACAGCATGTGCAACTCCTACACTCACCTCTGAACGCACGAATACAATGGAGTCAAGCACTGATCGAGGTGTGTTCCATGAGTGAGAGTGGCGAATGGATAATAAGCAGACTTTTCAACATAATTGGTCTTTGCATGCACTCTATGGCAGTCATCATCTCAAAGATATTGTGTCGCATGAAAGTGTTATTCAACAAAACATGTTCAATAACAGAAAAAGTTGAAAAGCATTGAGACTCAGTACGCTATATTTGGTATGTTGTTTTATAGTTAATTGAAACATTACTTTAACGTATAGTATATTATATATAAACATTTCTTTGTAACATTAAAATATAGTTTAAAATAGAACAAAAAAGTAGCATTCAAAAGTGAACATTAGCATAAAGTTTCTTTTTAACGTTCCTGAACCAGAGTCCTTCAATATTTCACTAATGTTTTATTTTCATTTTTTGTCACACCAACGTCAGAACATTCAGAGAACCTACATTACACTTTTATAACGTTATTCTAACGCTATGCTACCTTGGTATTTCTTACCATAACGCAGCGTGCCTTTTCAATACACTTAACGCCGAGAGCATGAGTTTAAATAAACCGAAAGTTCGAATTAAGCAATGATCGCACGTTTTAAACTTGGCCATAACACACACACACACACACACACACACAAACGCGCGCGCGCGCGAGCGGCTCAATCAAAACACACTCTAAGTACAAAGCATGCAGCTTTGCGCGATCAAAGGCTGCGCGGCGTCGGCACCCGGTCCCAGTCGCTCGAGCTACACGGCGCCAGTACAGCGCACAAAAAGCGTCACACAGTCCGCATGCGTGCGCGATCAGTCAACAGTCGAGGACGCGCCGGTGCCCCCATCTGTCGAGCGACGTAGCAAGCTTATCAGACAGGCCGCCGCAGAGGGACTGTGACGCGTGGACTGCTTTTCCCGCGCTCATTTGAGAAGCCCGGGTTCTCATCATATCATCCACTTGACAAACGCCAGGTTGATGATAACTGCAGCATATACAAAATACGTGCCCTTAAAAAACAAAGCGCACTTATGTCTATGTCGGATGATCTTTCATACAATGAGGCAGCTCACGACTGCATGCAACTCAGTATCCACGGCGCGATTACAAAGGCGGAGCTTAAGTTATCCCGATTTTTTTTTTTTTTTCGCTATCTATACTTGTGCATTGGACTGCACGTGGCTAACAATTTAACATGCACAGACGCAGAATTGGTTGCGCACGCGAGTGGTAAAGGTAAACATCCAGCTGGAAACGCACGAGTGTCGGCCAGATTCAGGCGGGAGCGCTGTCGCCACCCCATTTCTGTATCCGCGCCCGAGGATCGAAAATGTATCCAGTGAGTAACCACAATGCCCTCTCTTGGTTCTAAAAATGGCTGACGACAACTAAGCTCCGCCTTTTAAAGGTATAACGCGATAGCATAGGCAACCATGCCACATATAAATCTCCGCTTTAACCAAGCCTTATGATCGCGTCTGCGTGTGCCGAGTCCGTGATTTTTCGCTCACAACGACGAGGCCAACGCCGGATTTCCGCGTAACGGGACCATTAACATCATCGCGTTAAAGAGATGCCTCATGGAGGTAAGAGTATGTAATGCGAATGATGCTTGCTTGCTGGCTTGTGACAGCAAAGAAATGAAGACATATACTTTCTAATGTGGCATTCGGTCTCCCGCACAGGGTGTACAACGCGAGGTAGCTTCTTCGTGCACCTGTCCCCGGTCGGAGGGGGTACCAAATTGGTGGAACCGCCGACGCACGACGGAGGCTCGGTGACTGCTCCATTGTTGGCGGTGGCACCGCCGCCAACCTTGCCTTCCTACCGATGTCATTCCAGCGCGCAGCTTCGTACAGTGTTCGCAGTGTTTGAATGCCTGCAGTAGTCATTTCTGTGGACAGTGACGTTTCCTTAAGTGTGCGTCATTCGCTCATGTGCATAGCTTATTGTGAGAAAGCAGGTATATGATCGTCACTCGATGCGGCGCCAATGGGCCGTTCGAGCTTTGGGTGTTCAGAAGAGGCACCTAGCTTTTTTTCTTTTTTTGTATATAAAGAAAATTAGCGATTGTTCCCATGGTATACGCTTGTCCCGTATGCACTTGTGCAGAAAGGAAACGTAGGGGAAGGCAGAGCTTCGGAATGTATACTTCGTCTCACAAGATATATCTGCAGCACTGTGAAAGACAGAGGAGCTCTTGCACTAGGTGGGTTGCAGAAACCTAGAAGTCAGCTTCTTTGCAGAGCAAAAACCACTTCACCATGGCGGCCAAACCTGTTTTGGGGGCAGAAATTAGGTGCAGTGCAGGAGACGTCTATTGTGGCAATAATGCTCACGTCCATTTCCTGCACCCCTCTTCTTGTCGCAATTATGGGATTAAGAACCCCTCCGTTTGTGAATGCCATTCATAACGCCTCCCCCGCCCCTACCTCCTCCAGGCTCTTGATAGTGAAAGAATTCTGCTCAACAGGTTTGTGCATAACATCAGGCTGGACATAGAAGTATTCTGAGCTGCGCCCAAAGTTCTGCCCCCAAAAAAGGTTTGGCTGCCATGGTGAAGGGGTTTCTGTTCTGCAGAGAAGCTGACTTCTAGGTTTCTGCAACCAACCTATTGTGCTCCTAAGTGCCTCTCCTCCCTGCGCACTATAATAGAGAATTGTGCTCCTACTGTCACCTCCACTAATTAAGGGGGGGGGGGGGGGACAAGAGGCGCGTAGGAGCATAATTGCCTATTGTAGCGCGCGTGATCCTGTTTGGACCAGGGTGCCTCTGCCTTTCGCAGTGCTGCAGATATCTTGTCACTGCTAAGCTTTTTTTTTTATACATATAGTGCCTGCAGTGATGTTTGTATGTTTGCTTGGGACCTCTCCTTTCCCAAATATTTGATCAACTGATATCCTCTACCAAGTATTTGATTAGCTGGCGTAAACCTTATTTTCCTTTTCCTAACCATCGATTGCGTCGTCTGATTACGTATTGGCTGCCGCGCTGGCACAGGGCGGAGACAGACGACATAGTCCTCGAGTAATGTGAACGTTTGCAAGTCCGTACCATTGTTACATCAAAAACCCCGATTTCATCATCAAGTGTTTCCTCAAATCTCCACATGAAGGGGAAACTCAACTGCATATTAGAACCTATATTTGTGGCTGTTCTAACCATTTGAAACCACAGCGGGAGGCTGAAAGGATTAGAGCATCCCTTCCGGATTTGGGAGGCGCTGGGAGGTGTGGAACATAGCCTCCTTTCTTTCTTTTTTTTTTCTTTTTTTGTTTAGGAGGCTATGTGTGGAAGGTACGGGGCTCGTAGGTCGGAGGTGATTTTTTATTATTATTTTTTTTTTAGCTTCAGTGGGCCAGCTTGATTTCTGCGTACATGTCCCAGTGTTCAAACTAGCCCACCCAAACACACCGCAGAATAGCAATTTGTCCTTTTTGTCTCACTGTGTTTATGTCCGAGCGGTCGAGCTCCCAGACAAACACATCAGAGTGCAACGATGTGTCATATCTGCATATCGAAATCCATGTTCCAATTTTCATGTCGGCCCGTCCAAACATACAGCAGGGAGGGACAACGATGTGTCCTACCTGTGCGCCCAAGAGAGAACATGAACAGACCTAGGCTTATCCGACGTGTGCATGAGTCAGCGGAAGCAGTTTCCATGCAGCCCTGCATTCTAGCAGCCATTTTCCGGTTGGGCATCCTTCGGCTTTAGTCAAATAACCTCGGAAGCCATTCGCCGGCAACTCAACACAGCCTCTCTCCCTTCCCTCTCCTCTCCTCGTTTTCTCTCATCCTTCAAAAACGGAGAGGAGGTTTGCCCCTTTCAAATTTGCTGAACCTTTTTCAAGTAGCGCTACTGCGCATGCGCGAAGCCTCGTACGCCATTTTCGCCGGGATGCCACGCGAAAATAGGGGGACTTCACTGCACCTGTTTTTCCGGGAAACGATGTTCCTCCCTTTATTGACGCGACGAACTGCTGCACAATAATTGCGCGCAGCCTTCCGAAAGCAGGCACTGTATCGTCCCCGCCTTCCGCAGCTAGCCTCAACAGAGAAGACGCGGCCAGGTTCGCCAGCTTCTGTTGTCACTGTCATGGTTTGAGGGGGGGGGGGGGGGGGGTAGTTTGTCAAGGCATGTTCACAGATGACTCACGCGTCTCCGCACTGGCTAGACGAGACCAGACCTACACTCAATCACCCCACTACTAGGAAAGAACTTCTGCATAAATCCTTGATAACCCGTTCCGTCTTCGCCTGACGACCACAAAAGGGGTGCGTACTGGAGAAAGGTCCATTCACTTACGGTTGACGCTGCACGATAGAATGCAGGATTACGTGGCTAAAAAAACGGCCCTAAAACAGCTGTGGTAACTTCATTAGGCCATTACATTCAGCCTAGAGCAAAAGTTTGGAATGCACTGGTGAATACAGTGAGAACTGAACGCAAAGACGCACGAGAATCCCACTGCGCGAAGTCCTCTAGCGGTCCGCCTTAACAAAGCGTTCGCTCTCACCTTACCCAATGACATCTCATCACCTCTGCCATCGGACAGCTGACAGGATGCCAGACGTGACGCAATCCCATCCACATCCATCATTCTCGTGACATTTGCTGTGTCAGCAACCCCAGTATCCCCCTTCGTCACTCCTGCACGCACGTGACTATATTTGACTAATTAACTGTTTTTCTTTATAGCCCAATGAATTCAATTTCAACTCAGCGTGCTCTTGGTGTGGGTGTGGTTTGTGACGTCACAGACCCTTTGGTTGGTTGGTTTGGTTGGTTTGTGGGGTTTAACGTCCCAAAGCAACTCAGGCTATGAGAGACGCCGTAGTGGAGGACTCCGGAAATTTCGACCACCTGGGGTTCTTTAACGTGCACTGACATCGCACAGCACACGGGCGCCTTGCTTTTCGCCTCCATCGAAAAGCTGCCGCCGAGGCCGGGATTCGATCCCGCGTCCTTGGGAACAGTTCCACCAACGGGCTTCCCCTTCTACGAAAGTTTGAAGCTCTCGCATTAATGCACTCGGTCAGGCTCACCATAGCCAGCTGCTCATCAGCTGGTCGACATCACGCCGTGTATGAGTATGGGTAAGGGTGTAATTTAATGGCATTATCCAGCTAAGCCACCTAGTTGGCATTTTCCAGTTAAGTTTTTCAGTTAAGCCATCTACAGATATCGCAGGACAGCGATACATAATCCTTGTTTCTCAGCACCCCAAAGTTCAAGCTGCGCGGAGCAGATCAGCGCGGGTACGCGATCACTTTTTGCACGCATATGTATAACACCACCATTTCATCCCTCGTTTAATGTACAAATGCTGCCAAGAAAAACCGGAAGGCAATTTTAGTGAAAAGAAAAATGCAATTTCAACGGCCTCATTTCATAGATCTGTTGATAAATATTTCAGACTAATCGTCATTTTACGAATATTAGAGTGTAGCAATAAATAACAACCTATGTGCTCTGGATTCAAAGAAATTGAATGGTTTTGACAAAGTCATCGTCCATTTACTTTTGACGGCGCCATCTGAGCCCTACCTACCTCCTGAAGTACTAACGCAGGCCGCTTACGCTTTAGCCGGTTAGCTTACGTCTTGATTTTGCAGTGACTATACTACTACGCCCTGTTCTGTTCTTCGCTTTCTCACCTGCAGCCAAGTCGAGTTTTCTTTAAGTGTGAACATTTTATACAGCCCTGTAGCCTTGAACGTGTGAGGCTGCGCTTGAATGGCCGCCAAAGAGTAGGCATGTAGTACTCCCTCGTGAATGTGCTTGAAGAACTGCGTCTCAGTAAAACACCAAGCAGCGCGTGTCCTGGAATCCGTCCCGTTCACAAGTATACCAGGCAAGCCGCCCACAAGCGGTTGCGGCAGCATGGTTCTGCCGTTCTGCCGGCGGCATCGGGTTTCGAGCGGCTCGCCGATGCCCCGCGCCAACAGCGGTCCGCGCTATCGCGTGATAGCGGAATCGTCGTCGCAAGCGCGCTCTCCCAAGCGGCCACGGGAGCTTTTTTGTTTTCTTTATGTTTGCCCTCTATACAGCACCTTCGTACTCACTCCAAGTCGCTATCGGCCACTCGCGTGGTCAACGACCACTTTGTCTACGATGTCGCCGGGTCGCCGCTGCTTATATTTGTCGGCTGCTACGCTTGTTTCTTAACGAGAAAACGCCGCGGGAACACTGAAGACGAACTGCGAAAACGACAGGGTAGTGAATGAACAACTTCAATAAGCTTTCGGTTCTCCCACACGTGATAAAAATCGATACTTGGCATCGGCTGTTCAGCAGCAAAAGGTGTTTTAATTTCTGAGAAATTTGGAAATAAATTCTGAGCTTCATGCATGTACGCGGAAAAGCACGCGAAAGCGAAGGCGGAAAGCGTTGCGCAGAGTTTTGCCGGTGTCGCTGCATGGCCTCGTCGCTCGGTTCAGGATAGTTCTGGAGCCACCGAAAATTTCGCTCGTCGCCAGGAAGTGTCGCGGCGATTAGTTAAGAAGACCCCAGTCTGGCCGTTTCCGGCTTGACGCATGGTTATAGTTCCCCGCACGCGAGTCCTCAGGCGAGTCAGCCTCAAACGAAAACTAGAGCAGGGCTTCGTCTCATCAAGCGCGCCGTATTAGTCATCGCCGCTGCTGCTGCATCACTGCAGTAGAAGTTTTGCATTAGCTGCGAGGCAAAACCGCATAAAGCACGTAAAGAGTACAGCTGCTTGTCGGTAAAGGAAACCACGAATTGGCTTAATTCTGCGGAGGGCTTAGATTTGGAGGGGAGATGCGCGTCAAACGGTGGCTACGGCGGCACCCTCGTTCTGCTGCTACTAGATGCATGATGTCACTCAAATCGCGCATATTCTCACTTCCATAGCTTACTCACTTACAACCGGATCAAGGTTATTGCTTAGGATGGGTGCGAAGCCGAAGTGCGGCAGCACCGCACGAAGTGCACCTCGCCCGTTAAACCTTAGGTGAACAGTCCTCGCCTCCTCAAAGGGAGGCGGCTTGGTCATCCCCGCTGCCGCTACTGCCCCGCCATATAATTTTTTTTTTTTTTTTTTTCCATAACAAAATGAAGTATACCCGCAAGTTTTAAAGAGAGATAACAGGTTACGGACGTGCTTACTAAGCCCAATCGCTGTGCGTCTCGCTGGAGAACGTTGCCTGTCTCCTTCTTCCACTATAGCGCACTATTCTATAAACTGTCCACTAGCTACATCGCAGGTGCCAGAGCTGCTCGACTGTATTCTCCGCGTCGCTTGTCAAGCATTCCATCTGCATGCGGCACAGCTGACTTTACAGACCTTTTCTTCTTCGCATGCTAAGATCTCCATGAGGCGCCACCTGTCTGTATCTGGCAGTAGAATTGCGCGAAGGTACCCGTATAAGCAACCAAGTTGTGCAGTGAAGCCGTACGTCCTCTTTGCAGGAGCCAATCAGCCAGACTGGAAATCAGTCGAGAATGAATTACTCTGGCTATCCTAATCGAAATACGTCATCGTCCCCACAGCTCGCACACAGCGCGGCAAGCCGTACTGACGAGGGATGATGCAATGGAGCCGGGATGCCAGTAGGGTTGGCTTCACGGCGCTACACGGCTGCTTGGCGGCGAAAGAAAAGGAACGCGCCACTCAAAGCCTATATAGCAACTCTACCTGGTACGGGCGCCTCACGTCATCTGCCAGTAACCTTTGGTATTGGCTCTGCCACTGCTGGCGGGTGATGCGCGATTAATACACTTAGACTCAGGCTATGAGACGCCGTAGTGGAGGGCTTCGGAAATTTCCACCACCTGGGGTTCTTTAACGAGCAGTGGCATCGCAAAGCACATGGGCGCCTTGCTTTCCGCCTCCATCGAAAAGCGACCGCCGCGGCCGGGATTCAATTCCACATCCTTGGACACAGCAGTCGAGAGCCCATACACTACGGCACCGCGGCGAGGTAGATGTGTGAGATTTAGCGGAGGCGACGATGGCTGGAGTAAAAAATTGCAGGCTACTGCAAGGCAAACTTTCGTCATATTGTTTTTTTCTTTTTTAAGAATGCTACACTTTTTAAGTAGTTGCATACGAAACAACGCAAACGTTACTTACGACAACAGTCGCGACTCAGATGCCATATAAAAGACGCGAAAAAAGATAGCCAACCTTAAGTAGGTGGAAACGTAAGAAAACAATACGAATTGTTACCAATAGCCACAGTTAAGGCATGAAAACCGTGCGAAGAACACACAACAAATGGAGCAGAAAAACCAAAACGGTCAGAGAGAACAACAATCAAAGGCGGAAATCGAAGGCGAAAAAAAAAAAAAAAGCCATTGTAAACACGCACGAACAAAAACAATAAGAAGTATAAAAGCCGGATACAGCCTAAAGTCACACAGACCAAAAAATAATTCTCCCTGCAGAATGGACACCGAGAGATTGCTAACGCATTTATCAGCGTGACCTCAAGATAGCCTCAGCCTCGACTATTTTTTGTTCCCACTGCCCCTTGCTTCGCCCTATAATCTGTGTGCGATTAAGCTTAGGATAGCAGCCTTCGCAACTTCCACAGTGAACGGCCAAGAATGGTCCCCTAAGCTTCTTTAGCGAGAGTGCGTGCTCTTGCAAACACGGATGTCTAAACATATCCATCCGTCTGGCCAAAATAAAAGAGACCACAGCTGAGCGAGATCTCATACACGACGCCTGTTGCGCATATATTTTGGGGTGCCTCGTGTCACAGATTAAGGGTCTGGAAGTCTGTTTTCTCTCCAAATTGCAAAGTTGTTAAAAACTTACAAGGCGCCGACATAAACATATCAACGCCATTTAAGCCAAGTGTGTTTTCAATAAATGTTAGTTGTCAGCATTACCACGTGTCCTTGCCTCGTTTCCGCGGTGTTGTTCCTCATGTCCCACCAACTGGCCTACAACTAAGCCCTTTTAAACGACGCAAGGGTTAGTATACGCGGGGCTTACCACCAGGTACCAGATCTGACTATGGTGACCTAGGACTATGGAGAGGGGGACTTGCGTGGGCCTTCTCATAGTCTAGGGGGTGTTGGGCTTACCCATATCGGCCACGGGCGCCTCGCTCGCCCCCCCTCGGAATTTTCCCCCACCACTCGGAATCCAAATGGTGAGCTTGGAGATCATGTAAAGAGTGATGACTTTCCTTCTTTCCGACTTCCCGAGTCGCTGTTCCGCTCACCTCTGATATGCGATATCAGTGCTGTTACCAAACCAAAGTTACTTATAGACAGCCACATAATCCTTTGTTTTCTCTTCTGCGCAATGTAAAAAAAAAAAAAAAAAAGAAAAAGAAAGAAAGGCGATCCTGCGAGGCCACAGTGGTTGTGTAAACTGCACCTGGAGTTGACGCCTGCCTTTATTTTTCAAGTCTTGGTTACGTGATCTTCGTTTTTAGTGGAAAACAGGCGCGGTAATCCACAAGGAAAACCTGACTGCTGCTTCTAAAGCACTCATATGACCGATTCAATTACAAGCCCTCGACATACGAAGCGGTTGAGTGCCCTTTTCAGCCTAAGCGAGAAATTTTAGGCCAGAGGTCCGCATCAACCTCGAGTTTTTCCAAGAATTCCAATGCTTCCACCGGACAATGGCCCCCGCACCGCGCACCGCTCGGTTGAGGAGTGGCTCCTTCTTCGGGGAAGGCGCGTGATGGTGAAAGATTTGTGATGTTTACATATGTGGTCGACTGCACGTCTTTGGAGGACTTTCTCTCCTCCTCTAACATTTGGGACCTCCCTTCAACCTGACGTCCAGCTTAAAGACAGCCTCTGCCACTGCGACACTCTTACGCCGCTTGTACAATACGCTTCAGGGAATGTTGGACACTGGCCTCTTCATAGTCGAAGACTTCATAAGCACCTACTGCAGAGACGGGCTGTGCAGGCGCGTAGCCAGGGGGAGGGCTTATGGGGCTCTAGCCCCCCACGAAATTTTGTGTACTGTCATACACTGCAGACCAAAACAGCTACCAGAGCCGGAAATCAATCTGGACTTTGTCTCCAGTATGTCTTTTTCACGCTCAAAAAGAGATTTCTGCGGGAATAAAAAAAGCGAAAGGTGCATTTAGTTTTCTGAAATCATCCATCGGACCATACAAAGGAGACAAGCCATAATACTAGATAATCTGATAAATCACGCAGAGATAGAGATGGAATGCGTGGGGAAATAATAATAAAAAGAAAACTAGGAGAGAGCGTGACGCCACGTGCGCAGCCTCCACAGGCCAAACTCGATCTTGTGACGCCGCGCTGTCTTCTCCCTCTCGGGCCTCTTGTTCACACTGAATCTCGGTGTTTTTATGTTGAAGTGGTCTGCTGAGAGTCCTCGTCTGTTCCTAACACTTTAGTTTGTTAGAGTGCAGATGCTGCATTATAATCAAAATTATAAGCACACTGGAGAGAGTGCAGAGAACAATTTCATCCGCGGGTGCGTCAAGAACACTACATATTCGAGCTAATGTTAATTGTATATGGCTGAAAAACTGCCTGTGAAGAATTTTCAGTTCTGCAATTGTTAAATTAAACGAATGATTTTCGTCTGAAACAATTCATGTGCAGGATGGACCACGAAAGTCGCGGATGGTACTATTCTTCCGTGCAATCTTTGCATCCCGGCATGCAGAATTTATGGCGCAGTTGAGAGGTGACAGGTTGGCGACAGGTACCTGGATACTGAGGAGGCTGAGCAGCAACGTCAGCCCCCCTCAAAAAAAGATTTCTGGCTACGCCACTGGGGCTGTGTACACGTGTAAGTAGAATAATAATATATTATATGGCACGCGCTCGAGGTTAAAATAAAAACAGTTTACCGGGCGGGATACAAGCGAATAGAACTCAACCGCCCAGCAGTGTTTTCGGGCAGCGTGAGAAATATGAATGCAGTCTAATTCTGGGAGTGCGAATTATGAGAGCGTGTCATTATATATGAGTCTAAATCCACTCTGCGTGCAAAGAAATTATTGTTGTTGTTGTTGTTGTCCTCACAAAAATGGCGAATACCCATTAAGGGTATTGGCCAAGACCAGGCGGTGATTACAGATTTTGAGATTTCTTTCTGCAGAACTGATATTAGAAATTGGAGCAAATCCGGTTCACTGTCAGTGATGGTTTGCTGAAATGTAAATTTTGGAGATTAAAAAATAATAATAAATAAATAATAAAAATATCAATAAATAAATAAATATGGAATACGTAATTCAAAATAACAAAAGCAATATCAAGAATAAAAGATAAAGAATATAACCAGTTACGATGGAAAACGTTTTGATCATAGAAGAAAATTTTGTACGGCAGAGCATACATTCCCATCGCCATGTCTCAGCAGAGAAGCGCCAAGAGACAAAACAACCGCTGATGACAAGCGCAAGCTAAGTTTCTTTAATGGCTACAAAAGAGCAAAAACTGTTCCATTGCTTCTGGCTCATCACAATATTGGCCCCTATAGGAGAGGTTGCAAGACCAGGCCAGTAAAGGTGAAAATTTCGCTGAGGAACACGACGACGAAGTCGCGTGAAGGCAATCTCAGGTTTGGAGACCGCCAGACTTTTCTTCTCCGAGGGAATAGAAGGTGATGAAAATCATGTAGAGAAGTAAGCGCCGAGGTGCCGAATTCTTCCATTAAAATATGAGTACAAAACGTGCCACCGTGATGATCGCACAAGTTGCCAGGATGGAAGGAGGTCAAAGATCGGACCACTCAGGGCTGCTTTCGCTAAAGCATGAGCAAACTCATTCAAATGAAGGCCCGTGCAGTCCAAGCAATCCTAATCGAGTGGTCATGAACAGGGATGAGACATTTAAATGTGCGAACTGCGACTCATTAAGCGCAGATAGGGAAGTGCACAAAGATAATATGTCTAAGTATTAAAGTCGTTGACAAAGAATTTGGAAGGTTGTGCAGGGCAAACTGCTTGTAACTCCGCCAAATAAGTAGGGGTGAAACCTTGAAGAGGGAGAGAAAAATACAAGCCAAGGTACTGAGAAAAAATGCCCACACCTGCATTTATTCACACACCGAGGCATCTGTCGCAATTACAACATGTGAGCGAAAGGTCTTCAAGTAGCCCTGCAGTATGCCGTTTATCAAGGGTGAAGGTAGTAATTTGGCATTGCGTGGATAAATGCAATCGACGGTTATAGTCACAAATGATGTGACTGATCCAACCGGAATAATTTCGGACATTCGCACATTTAGTGGTCCCAGCAAAGATTCTACGAAACACATTCGAGGAGACGGAAGCGAGGCCACCTTACACCTAAGAATTCCCCTTGACGAGTAAGGCAAATCAACTGGGACACATACTACTCCGAATCGCATAATTTTAAGAATGCTTGGACCGTCAGAAGCCGAAGTGATGGTAATCTTGCTTCAAGGTATAAAACATTGTTGTACACAAACGTACGGAGTCCCAAACAGAGACGAAGAGCTTCTCACTCTAAGAGTACGGAGTTTATATGCGTTCAGCGGGACGCAGCCAAACTCTAAAATTGGGCGAATATACATTTTATAAATCACCTAAAGAGCGTGTCTGCGCATACCGCAGCGCGACCGCGCAGCCTATGAAGCATTCCAACAGCCCTGACTTTTTTCACAGTAACTTGCTCTATGAGTCTGCCAAGTAAGAGAGGGGTCATATGTAACCCCGAGGTACATTATAGAGCTCACCTATGGAATCACATATGCTGGTAAGTTAGTGAGATGTTACCTTGCTGAGTCTGATTTAAAATGGGGAAAACTAACAATGGACACTTATGCACATTAAGGCTTAAGTGGACATCCGTTACCATTTGGTCAATGACATCTAAGTATGTCTGCCACACCCTGTAACGGGAATATATGTCACCGGTTGCTGTAATGAAAGCTATATCATCAGCATACACATATGTAGATACATCAGAAATGGTCGGAATAGAACTGAGTAAATTAAAAGCACGAAAGAGAGAACCGCACCTTGGGAGGTACCCTTCGGGCTTGTTTTAATTTGGATGAGGATGCCCCACGTTGACAGCAGTAAAATTTCCTTTCAGTCAGGAATGCTGACACCCATGAAACAAAGTAACTGGCAAGCCTATAACTTGCAGTCTGCGCAGCATGGAGGCTATGTTCAACGCTGTCGTACGCGTTACTGATGTCCAGAGTAACCAGTGCAGCATATTGGTGATGGCGGCGGGCTAATCGGGCCCGGCTTTCCAGATCAGTATGCGCACAGCATATTGAGCAGCCCGGCCTAAAACCAATTCTGACAGGAACTCAGTATTCCTTTTTCGGTGATGATATGGACATGGCTCGGCCATACAGCACAACAATTTCACCAGATTCGATGTTAAAGAAATGGGTCTAATATTATCTAAGGCTAACTCTTCACTTTGATTTTCAAGCACAGGGACAAGTTTTGATAGACACCAGTCATCCGGGATATATGGGGTCGTAATAGAGTAATTTGCAAGATCCAGTAAATCATTGGGTGACTCGTCAAACATTAGTTTAATCATCCCAGAGGTGACCCAGTCAAGGCCAGGAGCTGCGGCAGGTAATTATTTCACAATTTGGGAGCTCAGAAATTGAGACTTCAACAAAATCGTCATCATGATTACCCACTATGATAGGACGGAGAACAACTGCAGAAAAGCGTGGCACGAGACCTCTACCGATTTCTTCTAATGACTTTTCAAGTTCCGCCGTGGTCAAGATAATTAAGGGCGCATTGCAAGGTACTGGCAACCTATTCCTCGATCTCAGGAAGCGAAACATAGCTAGTTCGTTTTCTGATCGAAATAAATACTCCTAATTACGTTCATCATAATCATCCTTTGCCCGAGACACGGTTCGCTTAAACGTTGCTGTAATGATTTTGTAATCTATCCAATTTTGGGGGCATTGATTGTGATGCCGCATGGTTAAGGTGATCAGTGTGTACGCGATACGCACGAGACGAATGACCTTACAAAGCGATTTGAAGTCGTACCGAACCCGCAAGAACTTTTTCATGAACCTTAAGAGAACCCTTTCCCGCAGTTCACTGGCTACGAAATTCTTACGTCTACTAGGTATGTTCTCCTCTAAATTGGTTCGCCGGATTGTTTGTTTGTTTGTTTGTTTGTTTGTTTGTTACCAGTCCAAAAAAGCTACATAAAATTTCCTGTTGTCGCCCGCCGCGGTGGTGCAGTGCGAGCAAAAACTGACATTTACTTTGCGCCCCATTTATCGGCCTTGTTCCGATATTCATTGGTCATGCTAAATGCATTTTGTGCAAAAGGAAGGAGACTGTTGAAAATGCGTTTATTACATTGATTAACTGGAGCTTTCTTTTGAGATGTCCTGCAGCAAACTTTGCACAAATATTTCCCTTTAAACAACCATGGACTTCGGTTCTTAGCTGTAGAAAATGGTGACGGTGCTCCGTATGATATGATAATGCTATTAGGTTTGCATACCGTGTGAAAGCGCTGAATGGCTCTTCGCCAAGCTGACCTTCATATCAAACCTATCCGAGAGAGTACTTTAGGGATTCCGTCCTACATATATAACTGATGTTTCCAAAACTCAGTCATGTGTAACCAAGTTTATCAATGCACTGAAAAAAAAAAAAAAAAAAAAAACTGATCAATTTGAACGTTCGATCATTGGACGTATTGAATGTAAACCGGTTCATTTTTGAGGCAATAAAAACAAAAAATAAAGCCGCGGCGGTGCAGTGGTTAGGCTGCTCGCTGTTTTGCAAAAGGACTTTTGCAGGATCGAATCCCGGCCGCGGCAGTCGCTTTTCGGTGGAGGCGATAGTCAAGGCACACGCGGTGCGGTTTTTGACACTGAATCTGTTGCAAAAGAGAAATTTCTGCAGCAACATCAAACATTTCCGTAGCTACGACAGAGAACTACTGCATATACCCCCAAAAGTCAGAAGTTGCAACAGAACTATGCACAGAGTCATTTAACATAGTTCTGCAGGTGTTGTTTTTTTTGCTTGTTTGTTCCACTTTCAGCCCTCTGCAAGAGCCATAAAAGACGTGTCAGCATAAAGGTACAAATGTACAGTCGTGAGCAAAAGTGGTATATAACACTCGGCGGATGACAGAGCTCGAGAAAAGAGCATCGAAATGCCATCTAGCGACAGACACCATCAGGGGCAACGAAAGCGACATATGCATGTGGATAAAATGGGGCACCGCCAATATTGCCTCGATCACAGATACCTGTTCCTATAGATGAACTTGAAATGCAGTTTTTCGAAGCTCCGCGACCGATTGAGTGTTTTATACCACTTTTGCTCACGACTGTACGTACCAAGCTAACAAATGTGACAAAAATCAAGCTTGAAAAATGTTAAAATCAACTTATGTGCACTGTGCTCAACCAATCTAAACATTAGAATGTAGACTTCACTTATAGGAAGGCCTCTGGTTTCCCTGACAATCGAGCTTCACACTCCGCTGTGGTCTGTCACGGGTGTTGGAGTGATGAACACGAGCCAGCAATGATATAACTTACGCTCCAGTAGAGCCGGAGCTTCTGGAAGGCTGCCTCTAACGCTATCGGGAGGGAAAAAGACACTGCTATTTTGTACACGTGTAAATCAGTGCAGTCGGCAGTCAAGTGATCACCTGTAGCGTGGGGTGCTGAGGTTGTCCGATGAACGAAATTTCTGAACATTTAATTTTATGCTGCACTGTGGGCTACGAGATGTCGTAATGGGCTTCATTCGGATTGCTGTCGACCACACGAGTATTCTGGCATGTTGCCTCCGTCCAGATGGTTGGTGGTGGTGACAAACATTTATTTACTCTTTGTACAAGTTGGTGTTTGAACCGAGGCCCTAATGGCCCAGGCCCTCACAAATCTAGGTGGAGCTCCTATTCCGGAGCCCCAATGGCGTCTAACGGCAGCTAAGTAGCGCTGCCTCCCAGGCTACCATACCCAGGCCTCCCTAGAAGGGTGGGTGATGAAGGATTGGGAACGGTGGGGATTGGATGGACAGGCCCAGACCACGTGGAAAACGTCCAAGAAGGTTGCTCCACACAGGCTGCAGCTCTATCAAAGTCTGTATTGAAGTGCTTCAAGACTGCCGGGCACTTCATTGTGTTTGTAAAAATTTTGAGGAGCTTTTTCTCCGCTCTCCGGAGACCTTCGTAAGGTTCCGAAAAGCGTCGGTGGCTGCCCTTATAATATGTGGTAATATTTTTAAATGTAATAAGTCATTGAGTGGGCTCGGAGTAGACTTCCCGAGCAAGTTTGAGTGCCCGGGGAGAGAGCGCGCGGGCCGCCTGATTGGCTAACTCATTGCCCAGGAGTCCCTAATGGCCGGGAGCCCAGATGAGATTACAATTTTGAGGGTCGCTGGACCGACAGCGCTAGGGTGCGCTGTCGGACGCGCTTTTGTAGGATTCGATTGGCTAGAGGAGGTATCCAACCCAACCTATAATTCCAACAGGCCCCCTTGGAGTTGGTAATGATGTATTTTACTTGTGGGAGATAGAGGGCGAGCGCAATCGCGATTTCTTCCGCGCATGTTGTGTTGTGGGCCTGGAACATGAGTCCTGCCACTGTATTGGCCGTCGCCGACGATATCGAACGCTCGCATTTGGATAGCAATATGACCACCACCACAGCGGCGTGTGTCGCCTCCTTATTGTAGCGATGGTGTCTGTTAATAAACGGCCCTTTAGATCTAAAGGCAGGCTCCGACGTCACTTTCCATTTATAAACCGCCCGACAAATTATTCCTTTGTTATTCACTAATGAATCGTCTTGCTCTTTACTTTGAATTATACCAGAAAAGCAAATTAAGAAGCGGGAAGAAGCCCGAAAGCTAAATACTGTACGGACCTCTCTCGATCGGTCTTGCTGGTCAGCTCTAACCTTCGGGAAACCAATCCCTCAGCAAAGTAATTATAAAGCGGCCGCATAAGGGCACATAACGCAACGGTTACTGTTGCTTTTTACTGAATGTAGCCTGCCCTTTCTTTTCTACCGCCCTCTGTGATGTGGCGAAGGCGATTTCATTGTGCGAGGCAGTTAATGCTCATCTTTCATGTTGCTCAATAATTTCCTCGTATCTATTCGTATAGATCGACTGTCGATTGTGCACTGTTTTGAGAGCTCGAAAAAAATTATCAAGTAAAAAGAGAGTGATGCCGAGGAAACAGACGAAACAGTCAATGGAATGTGCATGAGTAAAAACCCGAACGGAATTCGCGGTCTCTTTTAACCAATCACTTTTCAAGGAGTTCACGAAACGAATGAAACGAAATTATTTTGGACTGTCATTGACAATCTGTTAATGTGGCTTTCACATATGCAGCTTGTCCAGAGGGTTACAACAATGCGCCCATATTTTATAATTATGTAATATTTTTCCAATAAAGACATTGACCCTGTATGAATGTCTCATACACTAACACCATTTATGCACTTGCTGTGTGCGGCCTAAGGCTCCGCTAAACATGCACCCATTACGGGTTGTCCAGCTTATTGTCCTGTGCGTTATGCCATTTTTTGCACAAACGAGAGTCTGTTGGATTCACTTCACTGTTGCTCAGTATTTTTTACGTCGATAAATCCGGTATTGAATCCCAATTTAATGTTCAATGTAATAAATATTATGGTAATTTGCCATAAAGTTAGTCGTTTACCACTTAAAGCTAATCTGATTTGGTTTGGTTTTGTTTATGGGGTTTAACGTCCCAAAGCGGACGCAGGCTATGAGGGAGCGGAGTCCCTCATAGCCGACCACCTGGGGTTCTTTATCTCTGTATATCCTCGGTACGTCTTTTTGTTGACTGTGTTATTTATCGTGAAATTAACAGTGGCACTGATACTTCCGCTCTTCAATTCGATATTAGCAAAATCATGAAATGGTGTAAATTATTACACATGGGCCTCAATATATGCAAGTATAAACACATACGCGTCTCTCAGTGCATCACCGTAGCGCCCTCTTATGCACTTAGTAACAACCCTCTGGAAACTGTGTCTTCGTAAAAATACCTGAGTGTACACATTACTCCTAACACGCCTTAGAAACTGCACGCTGAATTTATTGCTAACAATGCTAACCGCATAATAGGGCATCTAAGCCGAAGTTTTTACCATTCTATATTTCGGTAAAATTCGTTATTTTTAAAACACTCATTCGATCTGAACTCGGATATACAGCTTCTCCCTGGGATTCTCTCCAATCACTATAGCACTTGATCCTGCCATCGCGTTTCATACTTTCTCATTATCTCCGCAGCTGCAGGGCAACCACTGTGAAAAACCTTTCCATCACTGCTACCGCTTTCAAGCCGTAGGAAAGTTTCTCACTTACGGCTATTGTTATACGATATAACAATAACAATGACCCCCCTTAAGGGCAGACTTCTAATTACCCCTATACATGTTTCAGGCTGCATCCATCACCTCCACAAGTACGCGTTTCACATCAGATACTGTTTTTATTCATTTGTTCCCAGAACGGCTGAAACCACCTTCGGAGTCATGCATCCCAGGTACCTGACATTTGATTCTTTAAAGGCAGCTGTGTGTCGCTCTTTCTCACTCTCGTATAATTTCCCGCCTGAAATATACGTCTGTAACTTTTTGCCTCCTAAAACCTGTTTATCTTTCTTGCTGCACTATTTTTTTTAGTTATATATCCTGTCTCACTCCGCTCTATAATGCTTCCGGGTCCCAAGAGTATCTATGATACGAACCCAATTCTTGCACGAGATCTCGGGCTCCGACAGCAGCCAAAACTGTTTTTTTTTTTTATTCTGAGGCCAATTCACAAGCCTGTTGGTACAGTATGGCGATGACAGCAAATCAACACGCGTACTTAAAAAAGAAGAAAAAAATCCTACAACGTTTTGTCGTCCTGCGGCACACATCTTACGGATCTGACATTCCATATGAAGCCTAGCCGCGGTCGTGTTTACATTATATCCGTATTATTCTGCAACAAAACCTGGACTCGGGCACTTTCAGCAGGCGTCAGTCGGTCTCCTCCGTACACACCACGTTATCGAATCGGAGATATTAGGCACAGTGCTAGCGTGTCTGTATGTAAGTAGCAGGGCCGGTGTCGACTTTTCATTTATGTGCAAGGAGGTTTAACAGCCATGAAAGTCACTATTCACAAACTCCTTCTCCGAGAGGGAATGTCTTTCTCGAGCCCCTTAGCCCCGCTCCGTTCCCTTTCTGAGAACAGGCGAAAATGCGAATATATATATATATATATGCTGGTGAAAACTCTCAAGGTTCGTATACAGACAACATTAATACCCAAGAAAGTAGCAGGTGGGACAGCGGCCGAATGCAGGCAATAATAATAATAAAAAAAAAAAAAGCTCAGTTGGAAGAGCACCGGACGCGACATTCGGAGGTCGTGAGTTCGGTCCCCACCATCAGCACATTGTTTTTCTTCTACTTTGTGTTTATCTTTCCACTAGTCAGATTACATTACTAATTTATGATTACCGAAGTAAAAATAAAAAAAAAAAGACATAAGGTAC
>JAJIZL010123600.1:65118-80242 GCA_023969395.1 Amblyomma maculatum
ACACACACACACACACACACACACACACACACACACACACACACACACACACACACACACACACACACACACACACACACACACACACACACACACACACACACACACACACACACACACACACACACTTTAAAATCCACGCCGGCAGGAAAGATTTCTCAACCCCCAACCCAAAGGCCTCATATCACCAACGCGTCACTGCTTGATATATCCTGTCCGCAGCATCATTCAGCACGCAACGACAAGATTCTGGGCTTCCGGCACCATTTCCCTTGCCCTACAAGCTGTTCGGTGGACATGCAGCAGAGATGGAGGAAATGTCTTTATTGAAACAAAACACGCGGCACTGAAAACGAAGTATACGCATCCGCAGACGCACATCAGTATTAGACAGTGTAGAAGATACACGTTTCTTCGATACTATCTTTAAATATATTTTTTGTGTATCGGTATCAGGTATCGAGTGCTGAAAATGAAAGTATCAGAGCATCGGTATCGAAAATACGTTTTTTTGGTGTATCGTGCATTTTAACGATACTAGATACTCCCCAAAATATTAAAGCCACTGTGTGCCAGACATCTGGTTGACGGCGCTCACTCAGGAGCAGGGAGGCATCTTTGCTTGCAGTGTATTCTGATTTTCCTCCTGCTCAAAGTCTCTCTCCTTCAAACGGCCCGTCGTTTTAGCCTCCATCTATCCATATTCCCTTTCTTTAAAACTGATGGAGCCAATTGCAAGTAGGCGCTCATGAGGCTGTTTAGTTGTGAGCGCCGAGTGCGTATCACGAAGCCGCTAAGCCGTTAACAGACACGCAGAAACAAAGAACAAAATCGACAAAGAAACACCAAAGGAGATAAATAGGGAGTAGGGACCACTCGAATCCCTAGCTTCTCTCCCACCCTTTTGCAATGCGCCTGCTTGTCCGTCTCTGAGGCATGTGATTCTTGTCAAGCAGCATGCTCGGTGTGCTGACGAACGCAATCACTTATGCACGACCATTGAGCTTCGCATGTCGGCTTTGCTTGGCGGCTTGAACATGGACGGCTAAGGCCTCCGTCGAGGACGATGCAGTCGCCTTTCTTGTAGTTTACAGAGTTTGATTCGAAACAAACACCTTTATTTTTTAATTTTTTTTGTAACGGAGCCGGGAAGAGTCTGTCACTAGGCTTTATCTGTAAAAACTATAACGTCTAAAATATTAAGAAATACACGACGTGAAAGCTATGCAACTGCACTTTTCCAGCACATAAATTTGAATAACAAATTCATGGTCGAAGAATTGTTTTGCCAAAAACATTTCAGCGAAACACGAATAAAACTTGTGGAGATACCCTTGTTTCATAAAGCAATAAACTGTTAAAATGTTTTTTTAAATGCGCGAGTGGATTGACGTCATATTAGCCACTCTTTTAAAAAGAATATTTCTTTTTTTTATCTAAACCACACTAAGCTCTCAAGAGACGCTAGTGAATCTTGACTTTATTCACTACCTTCAAGATCCTCGAGTTGACGCGGCTATTTTTCACTCATCTTCTGGTAAAGGGCGCCTTCATTAAATGTAACAGTGCGGCGTGCTCGACGAATTATATATAGAGGCTTTTCTTATTTGCCTCGCTTACAGAACGCCTACATCGCGGTGCTATTTCAGAACTAATAAAAACGTTCAACCATTTTATTTTTGTTATCCTCTAGCTTTTAACGCAGAATGTGAGCTTCAAAAGTCTACCATTGCACTAACATTAAAATAACTGCTCAGTTCCCGAAGCGCACGCAGTACTGAGCCTTATAGCAAAGAGAAAACGAAGGGGGCCATCGGGTAATTAACGTGTAGTCTATGAAATGGAAAGCGACAAAAGAAGTTCCAGATTCAATTGTATGTAGCCACGTGCTCACAGGGTGGTTCGTATGAAGACCACTAGCTTAAAGAAATCGTTCTCTAGGCTACTTGTGGAATCTTTTGTAACCATGGCTTCAATTCAGTGTGAAGTTCTGACAAGGCCAGATGCAGAGAGCCGAGCTTCAATAAATCCGTGCTGTAGAATTTGTTTAAGCCCTATCAGAGGAACAAAAACTGCGATATAGGCAACACTGAAAGTTCTAGAAAGCATGGTAAAATTTTTCAGCTTCGCTAATAATATTACCGCCTTTATCGCATTGGGATTTCAGAGATGTATCGAAGTATCGAAGATACAGTATCGAGTATCTGTGTAGGAAATCAATTTGAGTTCGGTATCTTGTATCGGTATCGGAAATACAATTTTTCAAGGTATCGAGTATCAGTGTCGAAGATACTTTTTTGAAGTATCTTGCCCAGTATGATGTTTTCCGTAGAAACATCATACTCTGTAGATACAAACAGAAGGTAAAAAGATGAAAGAAAGTTAAACACAGGCTAAAAGCAGCAAGCTATGTAGTCACTGCGTATCGTTGACGACCATAGAAATATTAGAAAGGCACGTTCGCGGGCGCTGCTGGTGAGACGCATGCGTTGGAGGACGCTCACAAGCGAAGTCCGTTCGTCGACACGAGGACACTTGCACGCAGCTCCTTCATTGCCATGCTGCCATAATTAACCCTCCTACCGCAGAAAATGGACTCAGCGATCCGTCCGGTTGCTCGCGGCAGGAGCTCGGGTACGACCGAGCCCGACAACGTTCGGACAGGTGCTTTAGCAACGCGTGCAATGATGCTGCAAGCTTCGCCTCAGATCGAAGCGTTGACGCAGCTGAAAATTCTGCAAAGGCTACTCTGCCGTAGTTACTGTGGATTCACGTAGCCTGATATCTGTTAACAAAAGTGCCGCCAAGTCGGCATCCGTGGGTCTGCACAGCCACAGCCTCCTTTATGGCACAGCTCATCATGTCGGATGGCTGCTGCCGGTAACACCTTTGTCCGGCGCCGCGTTTCAAGACGAGGAGGTCTGGCGCTCATGTCCCTTTCGTGCGTCCCTTTGTCGCCTTGCGATCACCGCTCGCCGCGTGGCCTGTCACGCCTGCGCTTGCTTTTAGCCCTCTTGATTTTTTTATTTTTTTTTCAGCACACCGAAACTGTAAACACGCCCCCTGCTACCGCCGACCTTGGTTTGGGGCGGCTTTCCGCTTCCCCGCTGCTAAAACGGAAATACAACAGCCGGCTCCATTACCGCCTCCATGCACGGTACAGGACGGGTCCCGCCCCCGCTTCGGCTCCATGCAGCGTCCACCGAGCCGAAACGTCCGACTCGCTTCCAAATACCGCATCTACACATCACCGCTGCAACAACTCCGAGTCGCTCGGAATCAAAGCGAACAAATACTCTCGAGCCCGAAGCGGGCATCACCTGCAATACAAAAGCTAAATAGATAGGGCCCTCACCAAATAAAAAAATAAATTTCGACAGCGACAGTTTTTTTCTTGCGCACCTTAACAAAGCCACGTAAAATTAATATGCCCGCGAGACAATTAATGTAAACATGAAGCTACATTGACAATTCAGTCTTAGGTAACCAAAATCCCGCGGGCCTTATAGACCTTGCGCACAGCTGGTAGCGACAGTGACGCAGCCCGAACTCTGAATGATGCGTCGACTACAGACGGCTACAGCACAGGCGATTACCCGGAGCCACCGCAGGCAGATGCAACAGCGATATTATAATTTTTTTGTTAACAATCGACAGCTTTCCGAATTGTCTCTTATGACAAGCACATCACACTTATTTTGTTATAGCCCTGCAGTGGCGGTGCAGTGGTTAGGGCGCTCGATTACTGTGCTCAAGGATGCGCGGGATCGAATTCCGACCGCGGTGGCCGCTTTCGGTTGGAGGCGAAAAGCTAGGCTCCTGCGTGCTGTGCGATGTCAGTGCACATTAAAGAACCTCAAGTGGTCGAAATTTCTGGAGCCCTCCACTACGGCGTCTCTCATAGCCTGAGTCGCTTTGGGACGTTCAGTTTGGGACGCTATCGTAAAGAGAGCGGTAATGTCCTCACGGAGATGACATCCCATTAGCCTGATCGATGAAGACAGTAAAACAGTGCCTGAGATAAACACGAAGCAAGACGCACGGATAGGTAAACACTGAAAGAAGCTCCAGTGTTAGTGCAGCGACCACGGGCTTTTGCTGCAAGCTTGGAGGCGTAGCGACACCGCAAGCTACTGTCTTCCTCGACAAGAATAGCAAAACTATTGAGGAACAGCGCACCGAGTCCATCTGACTCCTCCTCTATGCTGATGACGTTTCTGTGTTTACCAGATAACCATGTTACCTCTGTTCTGTTCACGAAGAAAAGCCGACATGTTCATTTTGTTTTGTCCATTAATACTCTGTGCCCTCCGGGGGAATCTGCACTCCCTGCAGAGGCAGTATACGCTTTATTGTTCAAGCACGATTTCCGGCAAAAAAAGTGTGAACGCATTATTCAGAGTGGGACGTACTAGCTAAAATAGCGCTGATCATGATGTCACGAGGACAGCTGAAAACCCTCGAGTGCACAAGCCCTCTGATTTCTGTTTTTTTTTTCTTTTTAACTAACCTAGATAGGATTTATCGATCATGCTGAAAATTGCCCGACATGGCTGCTCCAATGCCTCCAGCATTTTAGGCCGCGCCACGCCTTCTCACGCGGGCACCGAAATAGTATCCGCGGATGGTAAGAAAAGGCAAACTTCAGTTGATATCACGTCGCAAACGAGAAAAAAAAAAAAAAAAAACTGGGAGAGGGGGGGGGGGGGGGTACGTAAGGTTCATTTTTAAGCTAAGGCTATGCCGCGACTGAACTAATTCTTTTAGACAGGCACCATAATAAAAACCAAATGCAGTAAAGGCTGCTCGCAGGTTCCGCACTAAGAAATTAAGACGGCCAGCTCGCACGCCATATCTGTTGGGGCAGCGGCGTACGTCAGGTCACTTTTCTATTTTATTTTTTTTAGATGACTGCCGCATTCCCGCGCCACTATGCATGTCACGTAAGAAAATTTTTCGCTCACGCCATTGGAATTTCTGCGACATGAGTTTCCTCGGCAAGATGCGATCTCTATGAGCACTTCCAAGCATCACCAGCGACGGCCCCTAGAATGCTTTCTGCAACTTGTCAAATTTACGAGGACCTCAAATATAACTGTCGATATCTTCCGTGGCTATGAAGTCGAGGCTATCCTTACAGTTCCTTTCCTTGGTGTTATACAAGTATTTCAGACATAGCTGGCCTCAGATACGTTTTCGGTTTCAGTTCTGCCGTACGTTTAATTAATACTTTTGGAGCTGAAATTTGTTCCTTTACTCTCCTTAAAGGTCAATGTGAACGCAAACCGCCACTAATAAATAGTCCACACGACGTACTCTATCAAAACAAGATCGCTGTGGAAGCGTCAGGAACCGTCGGAGAGACGCAATATTAGTACTGCTATAATAGTACTGCAGTGGAATATTAATGCAATAATAAAGTTAGTAATTCCATGATGGGATGATATTCCACAGCAGGATCCACGAAGTTTCTGAATGACAACAATATTCTGCTACGGTGTGAGCTGGTGTTTTTCAGCTCTAGCTTTCCTTGCACGGCCATAGAAAAATGTCCCGGGGTAAAGAAAAAAAGGTTAATACAAGCAATACCCTTAGAATTCCGGGTAAACACTGAGAATGCCATAAAAGCGCGAAATCTTCGCAGTGCGTCGAAGCCTCTGCCGCATATTCGACAGGAGGCAAGGACCGTGTGCCACCTAACACGGCTGGTACAGGGAACAGCTCTCAAGGTTGAAGGTGACAGACTGGAGAGAGAAATCTGCCCTTTCGTCTTGTAAGGAAGAAGTGAGGAAAATGATAGACTCTGGTATTACGAAAACGCTGGATATTACGAAAATATTTAGTGTTCTCCTCATTACCGTATACCACAGTGGTAAAGATGTACACCTTCGCACCATAGCAATCAATATACCCGCAGGCCTTGCCTCTGGATACTTGTAGTTTTTTGCTGTTTATTGTCAGAAAAGCACCCCATTATTTTTTTTCTATGCCACCCTTACTTATTTTCGTAAAGAGCCCAGGATAAACTTCAAAACAAAGACTTTGATGATTGGAGATTTGGGAGGTTTTAAAGATTATTGTCCTACAAGGCTAGACTTACTCCAGGAAGCATTTAAACACACGACTCATTCGATCCTGCGGAAAATGAGTCACCAAGCAGAAGTCAAAAAAAAAAAAAGAACAGCTTATCTTTTTTTTTCTTTTTTTTTTTTTTTTGCAGTTTCTTCTACGGAAAACGCCAACATACATTTAGCAGCGCTGCCCGCTCATCTCCTTCTGCTTCCAGAATTTTCGAAGCTTAAATTTGATACCCGAGGCCCATCGGATAGCCCTATAGCTCCCCCACCTTTTAATGTGGTCTCCGCGAAACATGCATTAATAGCGGATTGTGGGTTCTTCGCCGGCGGAAAAACAAGCCGGCCCTTTTCAAGCACTCCTAATAAGACTGCGCGCGCATGCAGCCGCCGGACTGCGAGATGCACCGTTGTAAGGACCGTCCCATTAGTTAGAGGCCCACGCCGAGTAACACACGCCGCCTTTGAAGTGCAACGGAAGTGGAGGAGTGTGCAGAAACCGCAGCTCTCTCCTCGACCCATGTCTCGAAGTTTGGGAAAGATGCGGTGCCGCGTACATGCCGTTGCTTTGGGAGCCTACGCGTTGTATATTCACGATCAAATATAGAAAGTGACACCGGAGGCCGGACACGTGCGCAGTCGCCTCGCTGAAAGCAAGCTCACCCCCGGACGAAAGGCAATCTGGGCTACAACAGAGAAAGAGACCAAGTGTGATCCGTGGGCATACTTGACCAGATTTCCATCTAAAAGCCATGTACTCATGTTTTATCGAAATTCTTCATAGAAAATTGTTAGCAATAGGTTTTTTTGGGGGAAAGGGGGGGTGTGTGTGTTTTTTTTTTTTTCGTCGCGATATTGTCCAGGTTCGGCGGACATCTAAAAAAAAAAAGAAAAAAGAAAAAAAAAATGACGCCTACTACGAGGTGCGAATAGTTAATTATCTGATAATTGTTGTTTCATCATGCTGAGCACTGTAAAAAAAAAAAAAAAGAAAAGTTGAGGCTTGTTGAATTGTTGACGTATATAATATCCCACACCGGTGGCTGCGTGCTTAAGCCAGGGTACCTGGTGGCTGCTGCGGCCGCATTTCGATTTTCCTGCCGGCCGCAGCTCGGGTGCTTAACATATTAGGTAGCAGTTATCGTTGCAGGCAATGCTATTTTCCTTCTTTCTTGATTATTATTTCAATAAACTACTACCCCTATCAGGGCACGTACGGCAGCCGTACACAGTGCAGCCTTAGTGCGCATTAGCTAACAACAAGGAGTCGAAATGATCCGGAGCCCTCCACGTTCCGCCTATAGTCTGATACGTGCCTGAACCATTTTAACGCGACACCGTTAAGAAGCTCATTCCGCATAAAATCCGACAGCGTACGGCGTCCGTTCGGTATAAGACTCGATATTCTCAACATCAAATCAGTCGATCCGGGGAGGGTCCGAACGAAGAGCTTCCTGCAATGGGGGTACTTCAGAAAATATAGGCGATTCAATAAAATAAAGTGGTGCGTGGTCTGCGGTGTCGTGGTGAACAAACATTTGTCGGTCCAAGCGTGTTAGAAGAGACTGTGGTGTGTGTTCAAGTATAGTCGCATGTGTATCTGCAGTGTGTTAGAATAAAAGAGGAAAATAAGAAAAATGCGTTATCGCGTGTCATTAACAAGGCGAAGCTTAAGCGACCAACAAGTTTGTGATTTTCGTCAGTACCGAAAGGCGACCAGTTCGGCCATAAGTTCATGAAATCGTGTTTATTAAAATACATATATTCCACTGGCTGCGACTACACTTCAATATTGGAGGGTCAAATTCTAAAGTTAAAGCTCAGCTACTTTGGTCATCTGATGAGAAGAGAGGAGTCGCTGGAGAAAGATTTGAGGTTGGCAAAGGTTGAAGGTCGCCGGAGAAGGGGTAGGCAGCGAACGCGATGGTTAGATGGCATTCTCGAGGCATTGCAGATGAAGCTATGTGATGTTAAGAAGATAGTGAGAGACCGGAAAGCGTGGCGTGACATGGTCCATAGGGTCACGAAGAGTCGGACACGACTGAACGCCTGAACTGAACTGGTCGTAAATTACGACTGACCAATCTTGAGTAGAATGCGAAGTAGTTTCGTGTGCAATTCTTTTATTTGGCTCTTCGAACTTCCGAGCTCCTCTATGCTATCTCTGCGCATCTATGAGATCACTATTCAAAGAGCCGACTGGCTGAACGCGTCTTATTATCACTTCCCTTTGTGTTAATAAATAAATAAATAAATAAATAAATAAATAAATAAATAAATAAATAAATAAATAAATAATAATAATAATAATAATAATAAACAAATGTCTTCAGGCGTTACTGCGGCTAAAACTTTGTTGCCTTTTAGCCTTTTATTTATGCAGAGGGGTCCTTTTATTCAGTGAGTAATTTAGCACATTAATTATATTTTTGGGACAAGACCGTCCGACTGGCCCGGGCCGGCACCAGTTCGAGCCTGGGCTGAGCCTGGGCTGGGCTTCATACACTGAGCTTTGCGGGCCGGACCAGGCCGTGATCAGCAGAACAATAATTTAGCGGGCGCAGGCATGTTGGTGACGATCATGATGATGACTGCTGGAAGAAGGTGAGAAAGCGTTCGGGCTACCCCACGTGACGTCGAGTGTATGCAGTATAAGGCTCCACGCAAGTCATACCGATGAATTTCCATGATTTGAGCACAAATGTAAAAACGGAAAAAAGAAACAAGTCAGTCGCCTTTTTGCGGCAGTTTCGCTCAGTTTCTGGTGGTGTCAGCTCGCAGCTGTGTGCGGGTGACAACGACCTTGCTGACGCAGCAGCTGCATTGTTGCGCCGACGCAACGCGAACGCTGCTTGACGCGATATAGCTGCCGAGTTGTGTGGCTGCGGCACGAGGACCGCGTTTAGTCCGGCTCAAAAAAGGGAGCTTCGCGAGAATTCGGAGAAGACGGTGCACGAAAGAAAAGAGAAAGTAAACTTGATTAAAGTGTTCGAGTGATGCAGTTTTCTTTCAGAGTTGCAGATAACTTAAGGCGTCCCTGAATCCCATCAGAGTGGTGTGAGGAGCGACTCTTCTCTGTCTCTCTCTCTGTTTCCCCAACACTCCTTGGGTTTTGAAGGAGCCGCAAGTGGTGCACTACCAGGGTAAGGCTCAAGCAATCGAGGCGCTACGCACGCAGTCGCAAGTTATACACGTGGACGTAGTAGCCGCATGTAAAACGCTTCCACCCGCGATCCTATTTCGGCGCAGGTTTAAAGACGTTTAATTTGAAACCAGCCCTATACGATGAATTAACAAAAGGGCCGATGGTACATTTATACGCCATGAAATACTTCGTATCGGAAGACCTCTGATTAAGTTGTCCACTGTGCGCTTTGTAATGCGCGCCGGTATATGATCCGAGATGTGCATCTCCATATTTCTCCTCGGCCTGAAAGTGCAGGTATCCGTCCTACGGCTTCGCGCTCGGGAACAGAACGCCGTAAGTATACTTATCCAGCAGCAGTATTGTGGTTAGGACTGCCTCCGCAGGCGCGCTAATCATGAAGTGTCACACACTGTATGCCGTGTGTATATATGCTCCTTCTGCAGTATAATCTGAGTGGCCTCGGCACGTTGATTTCCAGCGGACACACCATCTCCCATGGGTGCCATACTGCCCGACTACTGCTGCGCCTAATGGGAGCCCACGCCTCGGATGCCACGAGCAAAGCAGCTGTTGCGCCATTTTCGGGCGAAACAATGTTTCAAGGAACGTGCGAAACCTGGCTCTTACGTTGTTTTTTCACAGGCAGCTGGAAGCGGTCTCTCAAGCACGCAGCGCCGCTCCAGGTGGAGGCGGTCGTTCGGCGTTGCTTGATGCGTATATGTTGTGCCCGGTTGGCGGTCACGTAACTGGGCCATGGGGACTGCGACACGGGGCAGCCACCGGCCCCCGAGGCTCGATATCTGAAGGCACGGTAGCGCGGACAACGGGTCTGTTTACGCGTCGCAGCCTTCGCATTTGGCCCAGATTCGGGACCCACGAAAACTGATTTGTGCATGGACAGCAGCGGGACTCGTTGGAACTAACCAAAAACAGGTAACTCGCATATTCATGTCCAAGTTAAAAAAACATTACAGTGGAATGAACATTAGTGAAGATCTCTGCATTCTAATGTATAGTATCTGCCAAAAATATAAAGGCCAATGCGTTTGCTAATAAACTAATGGGGCTCATGGCAGCTCTCGTGGTATGCTTAAGCTCGAGAATGGCGAGGAAAGAATTTCTCCTCACCTGCTAGATAGCGAGCGCTGGAGATCCGCAACGACGAGTCTTGTTACGAGGCTTACAAGCAATTTCTTAGAGTGTATTTAAGACTGTACAAACGTGCGCATCTTGGCAAACCCTTCTCCTTTCGCCGCGACTATAAACGCTAATGCGCTGACCCCCGATTCTTGATTGACCAGTAAGTACGTGACTAACGTAAGTCGGTAATTAGTAGCGTTTTTGTCTTTCCTCGAAATAAGCCTGCTCGCGGTTCGGTAATTGCAGCCACAGTTTGTAGCATCCTGATGCCTGCGCACGGATGGATGGCAGTCAGTAATTACGCCCTTATATTAACGAAACGTTCGTGTGCCAGGTCAGCAGTATATAGGAGATGCCTAGAGGGGCTTTACAGGCGAACCGGCTAAGGACCAGCCGGTTAACAGATGCGCACGCGTCATTGGCTACCCGCAGGCACTATACTGACGATTAATTAGATGGTAGTGGCGAGAGCTCACCCCCCCCCCCCCCCCCCCCCTATGCAGAATGCAATACGGTGTAAACATGCATGCTACAAATCACACTCCCATATTAGAGAGGCCCAAGGAAATGTAAATGCTAGGGACTCTTATTAAAATAAAATAAAAACGTGCTAAAATGTGATTCAAACTTATGCTCGCGTAATGCGGGGCCGCCTGAGTTCAATCTCTGTTGCTCTTGTTCTCCTATCATATCAAGGGGAGGGAGAGCTACTTCCAGTTTCTACGACCTCGCACAAGTTTCAGTGCTTTAGTTCTGTATTCTTTCGGCCTTCTTTATCTACGAGGCAAGCCAGAGAACGCTAACTCTACTCTCCGCCCTGCCAGCTCAAAGCAGTACTATAAGCAGACTGCGTCATACTCTTATTCCTTTTCTTTTTCTTTTTTTCTCAGCGGCGCACTTATCGCTCATTGCCTTCTACGGTGTTATCAGGAATCAGGCAGACCATTGACCCAGTGCTCCAGTGTAGCAAAGCCTCCGGCGCAGCGTTTGACGAAGCGGACGCATCGAGAGAAAGGTAAGCCGCCGGCTCAGCACCGAACGCGCATATGCACAGCGGACAGGCAGATGGCGCTAGCAGTCCACGAGGCGTAGGTCGGTACAGCCACGGTCAAGCTGAGCTATAGACCCTTTACAGCGCGAGCGCATGGGCGCTGCCATATTTGATCATGTGACCCTTCCGCCATCGCTGGCCTTCGAGCCTTCTGGTTTGACGGCTTTCGGCGCGCTAGTACTCGGCTGCACGGTGCGACGTACCCGCTATCGCTGGGGACAACGAACTTGTAGACAGCCGAAAAACTTCCTGTGAATGCTCATATTGTGTGTGTAGGCGCTAAAAAATGTTTAATTTAACCACGTATTTCATTTATTGCAGCCTCCTAACTATCTTCATTGGCTAGAACGTTTCGACAAACCGTCAGCCATCGACTCATTTCTTTAAAAAATTTTTTTTTACCAATTCCCTCTCTTGCGCTCTCAGTGGAAAACGTTTTCTGTAAAACTGAATAGATTACAAACTGATTGTCCCCTCAAACTTTTTTCTTATTCTCTTGCGCAGAGGGCGAACGCATGTTCAGACCAACGTTACTGTTGGTTCAGACCGTGCTGGCTGAGACGCATTATTAATGTTCACCCTTTAACACTGTGCACAATATTTACTGCTCAATATGGACGCGCGTGTAATCCCCGACAATTGATAAGGTATAATTTTACCTCCTGTAAACGTCCTGGCTTCAAAAGACTATTACGCTGCTTGATGGCCGCATCAGGCGCTCAGCGGCAATCACCTGCGCTCGGGCGAAAGTGACTGGAAACTGCATCGGAATTCAGAACCCACTGTATAGGCAGCCCAAGCAAGTGGAGGTATAAAAACTCTTATTATGGTAAATTTTATCATTGGTTCGTGCATTAGTTTCATAAAAACAGCAGTTATTACAATTGCATCAGTGCTTGTCTAATTAAAGTTTGGTTTGGTTTGTGGGGTTTAACATCCCAAAGCGACTGAAGCTATGAGTGGAGGATGCGGAAATTCCCACCCCCTGAGGTTCTTTAACCTGTACTGATATCGCACAGCACACGGGCGCCTGGGTTTTCGGCTCCATTGAAAAGCAGCCGCCGAGGCCGGGATTCGATACCGCATGTATCTTGGGAACAGTACCTAATTAAAGTAAGCAAATTCACTGACATGTTCACACTGACTTTCCTTCTCTGCACAATCAATTATTATAAATGCATATACATTAATAGCCACGTCAAGGTACTCCTTAACGCCATGCGAAAATAACGCGGCATCATTGGCGCAATATACAACTCCTCAGAAAACGTCAGGGTCGTTCTCACAATCCCATGGCTACTGCCGGTACTAAAGTGAGCTGGTGCGTGAGGTATAGCCTTTCTTCGCAATGCACAAGCGCTTTATTTTTCCAGAACGGAACATGAACTCGTGATACACCTCCGAGAAAAACGGCGGCCTAGCTAGGCCATGATGTGCACCTTGTGTAGAAAACACAGTCTGTTCTTCCGCAGTAAACAGCAGGGTCATTAGCTCTACTTCCTCGCACAATACTTATACAATCAAGATGACATCTGCATCAAAGCAGCAGTGTTTAAAAGTCTGCCGGCATTCTTACACAAGACGCACAGCGCAGCAGTCCGCACTGCGCGTCGATGCGTTCCGAAGGCCAGCAATGACGGCCGTCCTAGTGGTGCCACCTGCTAGGGATGAGTGCAACTACTCTCTGTAAACGGTCTTTCTACCTCGCTAGACCGGCTAAACAAGGCAAACGAATCGCTCGCGATTTTTCGTTCAGATGCACTGCAGATTGCAGCCGCTCATTCGAAAGATATCTTGCTATTTAACCGAGGAGACGTCCGTTTCTTTCGTTTATTTTGTAGCCCAAATACGAAATAGCCCTCAGCAACTATGTTTTTTTTTTTTTTTTTTTTTTTTTTGCGTTGCTTTGGAGACAGTTTTTTATACCTATAAATGTAGAAACGGACTAGCCGAAGCTGATGAGGGAGGATAACGTATAAACCCTCTCACATTATGGCCCCAACCGTTTTTAAATAAAAGAAGAGAAAAAGAAATAGCGCTGAATTAGAAGAGCATAATATTACAACTGCTAGAGTCGTGGGTCCTTCATGCAGTGCTTCAACTGAACAACAGAGCATCGCACTTAAATTTTTATACAGTGGTGCTCTTCACTGCCTCCCGGAACCCATGAAAGCACGCTATCTGGGTCAGCTCGTCGAGGAATCGACAACTTCGCAGTAAAGTTAAGGAATCGTGAACGCAAATGGTGTGTTTGGTCCGTTTCTAAGCTTCAAGCCTCGACTGATGAGAAGCGTCAGCGCGGTCGCAAGCTAATTTCTAGCCACGAAAAAAAAAAAGGAACTATAAAAGTATTACTAAAACACACCATTCAACACTGTGATAAAGAGATACGGTATGCTCATCTCAGCAGACAGGAGTAGTTGTCGAAACGAACCTTCATATCTCATATGTGTCAGAAGTATGTGCCGATACGACAGGTACTCCACTCAGGATCGAAACGAATTTGGGACAACAGGTTTTGTGAAGACTAAAGCAGAATGTGAGAGAAAGCGGAAAATAGGCGCAAATTCGCCTACATGCACAAAACCGTGATCCGCGATCCGTCACCGTGACACTCTACCGCTCGTGGGCGGGGCGTACAAGCTGATTGGTTCCGATGCGCCAGGTCAATGTGCCGATGGATGGATGGAATATAGGAGCGTCCCCTTTGAAACGGGGTGGTAGCAGTAGCTATCATGCTCATTTTTCTCCATATATCTTAATTATTGATTTAGAATTGTTAACTAAACCATCATTCTATTTATTAAATTTTGCTCCTACATTACTAACCTTATGTCACTTCTATGCTTTTAAGCCACCAATCTTCCAGCCGTTTTTTGCTAGTTTCCACCGCCGGTTTATTCACCCGGCCACTGTTATCTCTAAACCCCAGAGCTTCAGGAACAGTGATTGCGCCTGCATCAACTTCCGGGTGGATTCCGGGTGGATACCATTGCATTCGAGTATAATATGGTCAATTGTTTCACTGGAGTTTCCACATACAGCACATGCGCCATCTCCATTGTTAAACTTCTTTTTGTAGCTGCGTGTTCTAAGGCACCCTGATCTAGCTTCAAAAAGTAGGGCACTGCCTCTTGAGTTATCAAAGAAATCTTCCTTCCTGATCAGCATTTTCCACTTTCGGTATAATTCCACACTCTGTTTTTTTTTTCATCGAATTTATCCAATTTTTACCTTCTGTGTTTTTCACCTGTTGCTTAATGCTCTTTATTTCTCCGTCCTTGTTACTAGCATACTTACTAGTTAGTTTCCTAGTTCTTTTCCTCCATTGTGAGTCAACGCTTTTTAGGTACAGGTATTTAAATACCTTAGCTGCCCATCTGTTACTGTCCAATTTCCTCAGGCGTTCCTCATATAATATTTTACTCTGAGCTTCCCGTACTTCGAAAGATGCCCAGCCCATATCTCCCTGTACCGCCTCATTTGTAGTTTTGCCGTGGGCACCTAGTGCTAATCGTCCAACGGATCTCTGATTTGTTTCTAATGTCGACTGTACCTCCGACATCAAGTATGTGGCGCCATCTATCGGCATGAAAGTGATCTGGGCATGCGCAATTGAACGCGCGGTGGCGGATCACGGTAGCGGATCGCGGATCACGGTGTGCTAAATCTCTCTAATGAGATGCATGCTCTCGGTTCCGCTTGTCTCCG
>JAJIZL010123601.1:0-30509 GCA_023969395.1 Amblyomma maculatum
CCCGCATTCTAGTCGCTTCGGCAGAGCTATCAGGTGAGGCTTCAACACCGAGCATCAACTCTCAGAGCGCCTCCCTAGTGCTAATGTGCGGACATGTTTACAGACTTCGCCCGACGAACTTTTCTGTGAGTCTGTTATGTTCTCCTCCGTTTCTTTGTTTCTGTGATATGTTTAGTTGTCTTTGTTCCTCCTCCCTTTTATGATGGCTCTTATTCGTTTTGCTTACTTTAACGCGCAAGGCTTTCGCCACCCAGACAAGCAAAGGGAGGTCTTCATCTTGCGCGTTCGCGTCGAGTAGATGTTTTGTTTTTGCAGAAGTGCCAATTCCGCACGCCCGCCGATGTCCTCTCCTTTAGTTCTCGTTTTAATGTTGAGGCCTTTTTTTTTCGTTAACGAACTGACGGTGTTGTGGCGTAGGCGTGATCTTTCTTTAACCAGCATACAGGGCATGTGCTAATTGTACATATGGCAAAGATGGACGCGTGATTGACGTTGACGTTTTTCTGGATGGCCGCGGGACTCGTTTTGTCAGCGTGTACGCGCCAGTCCCGCGTAGTCTGACAAACGAGTTCTTTCGGTCCATCATGACATACTTTCTCGACGACGTGCCACACTTTCTGCTCGCGGATTTCAATTGTGTTTTAGACACAATGAGCGACATCAGGGGCGTGGTCAATGCGCCTCCAATTACCACGCGAAAGAACTTGGAAAGTTAGTGCGATCATTGCGATCATTACGCTTAGAGGACGGTTGGGTCACTCTTCAAAGAGACCATTTCGAGGCGACACGTCTGGGGCCAGAGCGCGAGCCAAATAGATCGCGTTTACATCCCCTCCGCCATGGTACCTGACTTGCTACAGTGTGAGGTATTGCCTTTCCCACCAGGCATTAATCTAAGTGATCACTTCACGGTCACGATTACTTTGCGGGATGCCCCGGGCCGTGCAAACAGCCCCCCGATGTGTCGCATAGATGCAGCGGTACTATGCGATGAACAGTGCTTCACTGATATACGCCGAGAGTTGTGTTTGTCTGTGGCCGCAGTTAGTGACATAACACCTGCTGCAAGGGACGCGCTGAAAACGCTGGCGCGAAGTTCTTGCGCGTGCGGGGAAGGAGCGGCGTTTCCGCATTACGACCATGCTTAATGACGTTCTGCGCTGTAAGCGCATCGTACGTGGCGGCGAAACGCTTACGTTCGCGATGCCGGAATATCTCGAGACGCTGCGCGAGCCTTATCACCGCATCCTCGAAGACAATTCACGCGCATCACTCTCAGCAGGACCAATAAACGTGCCGCTTGAGGATGCCGCGGGCCTCGGACACGCTCGAGCCGTTAGCCAGCGCTGTAACAGACGAACTCGCTTGGAGAGCGTCACTTTGCGAACGGTACGACGTCTTCGGAACCCGCGGGCATCCGCAACTCGTTTACCGATCATTTCGCGGCCCTCGTTTGGTCGCAAGGCCTCGACCAGGAGGAGCATTTTCAAAAAGCTGTCGGCTCCTTCTGTGGGCCTCTTCCTCAACTTCCAGAAGACGCGTGTTCGGCACTTAAGGAGCAGGCAACTTTGGAGGAGGTGCGTTGTGTCTTAGGCGCCATGAACCAGTCGACCGCTCCCGGTCCTAACGGACTTGTAACTGGTTATTCTATTTTCTTTGACATCCTCGGTCCTTCATTACTTAGGCTCGGAAATTGTTTCTTCAAGAGCGGCACCAAGGCAGCCTCGTTCAGTGTCGGCCATATCGTTCTAATACCGAAGGAGGGCATGACGCCGTCGAGTCTCACTTCGTGGCGACCGATTACCCTCCTTAATACCAACTACAAATTTGTAGCCACATTGCTGGTCTATAGAGTGCGAATCTACCTTCAAGACTTGGTTAGCCTATACCAGTCCTGTTCGGTACCTGGGCGATCGGTGTTTGCTTCGCTGACACTGACGAGAGACGTCTTCAAATACGCCTATGCCAAACGGATCACTGGAGTTTTTGTTCCCCTGGACCAGGCAAAGGCCTTTGACTGCGTAGAACATGGTTACTTGTTGGCCGTGCTCCGCTCATTTGGTTTTCCAGACGAATTCATTAAGCTTCTACGCGGCCTTTACACAGATCTTAGCAGTGAACTAGTACTGAATGGCCAAATTGCCGGCAGCTTTCCGATTACGCGGGGAGTGCGTCAGGGGTGCCCGCTCTCGCCGGTACTCTTGATACTTTCGCTCGACCCGCTGCTGCGTAGGCTCGCCACGGACAGGCGTATTCGACTTTTTCCATCAGTAGGACAGGAGCCTTTCGATGTATCTGCATACCCGGACGACATTTCACTCTTCGTAAGTGACAATGACTGCTTCATTGTTTTTTCGAACATCTTTTCAGAATACGCAGCTGTATCAGGAGCGCAGGTCAACCCGAAGAAACCTAACGCTCTCCGCTTCGGTCAGGTCAGGGGCTCTTTAGCCGCCACCATACCGTTTGTGGACGCAGTGCGTGTACTTGGCGTGCTGTTTAAGCCAAGCGAGGTCTTCCCACGGACATGGTACTCAGTTCTCTCGCGCGTCACATACGCCCTTTCTGACGTAGCGCGTTTCAACCTCACGCTCGATGCTAAAGTTAGTGTCGTCAAAATGCGAGCGCGCGCTTTCACCCTTTATGTGGCGCGTATCGCGACAATCCCGGACGCCCGACCACTGTGCCGGAGTTCCCGGGTTCGAACCCGACCTCGGCGGCTGCGTTTCGATGGAGGCGAAACGAAGTGGCGTCCGTGTGCTGTGCGATGTCAGCGCACGTTAAAGATCCCCAGGTGGTCGAAATTACTCCGTAGCCTTCCACTACGGCTCCTCTTTCTCTCTTTCCACTTTCGCTCCCACCTTCCTCCCTTCCCTTATGGCGCGGTTCAGGTGTCCACAGAGCAAGTGTGACAGATACTGCGCCCTTACCTTCCTGTGAACCAACCAACCAACCAACAATCCCGCGCTGTGTGGTGAACAGACTAGCGTCCCTTATAGGGACTTTTTTTGGGATGGCAGGACAGCGCTAGTCGCCGTCACATCCTACACCTTCCGAGGAGCAGGGTAGGCCTCGGCCTGCCGTGCATCCAAACAGTGGCTCGAATACCCGCGTTAAGGCTGGTGGAGGGGCTGGTGGAGAGGCTATTAGTTGACGAGATTTACCCTGGTCGCTTGCTCATCCTGTACTGGATCACCACGGCGCGTCGTGTTCTTACACCCGAACAATACCTTGGTCCACAAGCGGACAGACCTCTGCCTTTATACCCAGAGGTTGCTAGATAAAGTCGACTCTCAATGCAGACCTGTCAGATGCTAATGTAGGCGACCTACCAGCCATACGCATCAGCGAATAAGTAGCCGTTCGCAGGCTTTCAGCTGATGAGCAACGAAAGACCACTGTACCCGAATGGCAAGCGTGGACAGCTGGTCGACCACCAAATAAAGTGCGAGATTTTGACCGGCTTAGGCGCTGGGGCGTCCTCCCCACGACACAGTGCCTTGCCAGATGGGGTGTTGTACCCAATGACCAGTGTGCGAACTGTGGTGCTCTCGAGAGCCTCGAGCATGTTTTTTTTCGAATGTGTAGTTGCGAGAACAATGTGGCGGCTGCTCGCATATAGGATGTTTAACGTCCGCATGAACCCCGGCGTCAGGCGCTGGAGCAACCCTTTTGAACACCTTGTGTTCAGTGTGGAACTCCCGTCCGACCAATGTACCCAGCCTTGCAGAGGCTGCGCCTCGTCGTCTGGAATGCCTGGACAGTTAGAAACCGACGGCGAGACGCGGTTTCTGCGGCGCTGGCACACGCGCTTCTATGTGGCACGAGGCAGCAGACTTGAGATGACTGTCGCCCTTTATTAGAACCCTCTTCGTTTATACGGTTTTCCCCTCTCTGGGGAATCATGTTTTTGTTTTAGTTTATTATGTATATGTAACCTATAGTGTTTTGTATAGTGCTTTATTTTGTGAGCAATGTGCGTTTCTTATGTATGTATGTACCCAATAAATTTTCTTTATGGAATACAACATTTGCTTTAACCACAACGTTTGAGTTTAGTAACTGTATACATACAGCCCACGGTTTTTTTGTAACTCTGCAGCTAATATATTCACATGCATGTTCTAGGACTTAAAACCATGTGCCCAATAATATTTCAGCTGTAACCTCATGCATTCGCATGTTGAGACACAAAATCTCAATATTTGTAATAGGTGGATTATATAGCTTTAAATATTACACATTGTTATTTTGTTATTGTTGTTGTGACTGTAGGTAAAAGTAAAATAAATTGCACGGGCCTGCTACTTGCTCTGTAGCTGAGCCATCTCAAGACCACGTATCATACGCGACCTTTAAAGGAGGAGACAACAAAACTGTAGTGGCCACGGAGGTCCATTCGTCTCTACGTGAGGTTACCAGCGCGTCTATGCTACACTGCACGGTAGCAGAGGCCGAGGAAGTAGCCGTTGCTCTAGTGGTGGCGGAGGGCTATAGAAGCGGGCGGTCACTAACGATACCCACGGACTCTCGTAGAGCCTATCGAAGTTACATGAATGGCAGGATACGACGCCACCCACTACGTATCCTCTTCGAAGCGAGCGGCAAACGTAAAAACCACGAAGAAAACAACAAGGCCACTCAGAAATTACGTGGGCATCGGAGTAAATGGGGGTGACAGGGAACCAACAGGGTGACAAAATAGCTCGAGTATACACTACTTTCCGAGCATGCGACGAGATCACGGATCTTTTGCAAGCACCCAAAGAATACTCGGCCATACTAGAAAACTATTGAGGCAGAAGAATGCAATCCCCGCTCCACAGATCTCTCAATACAGAAGAAGTTGTCATTTGGAGACAATTACAGACAGGTTCATACCCAAACCTACATATTCTAAACAAAATGCACCCTAGTATATACGCGAAGATATTCTTGGTGCGACGAAAAACCAGCACGCTATCACATCACATGGGCCTGTCAAAATATAGACGTGGTCCCCAAAATTCCAAACCCGATTGCGGAGCAATGGGAGACTCTGCTGTCCAGCGACCACTGCGAAGACCAGCAAGGTCTGGTACAGCGAGCTCAAGGGGCGGCTGTGGCCAGCGGAGCCCTGGATGGAGGGCAACCAACCTCTGGGTAAAAGTGGACGAAGTCGATTGAAACGACTGCTTGGGATGCATCAAGGAGACACCTCTGAAGGCGCCCCCAAAGGCGCCCCAAAATACCATAGGGCTAAATATATTTCCTTCCTACCTCCGCTGCCTCGTGCGGACAGAAGGAAATATAAAAGAAAAAAAGAGGGAGAAAGTAATGACGCATCATATAACACATTTGTTCTTACTGACATTTAACTTATTTGTACCCAACGAGTAAGACGGGTTGTCGAAGTAATCATTTGCGGTTGTTTCTAATTAGGAACGCCTTTTAAAGGAACAGGTTTATGCCATCTACATACATGAATATTCGAGTAGAAAGAAATAATTGAAAATCACTTCCATGAAGATTAAATAACAGAGGCCCTAGCTAGTACAGATCCTAGAGGACTACCATTTAAAGCTACTGGTCATGGCGAGAAAAGCTTAATGTTCTATACCGCGCTGTAGTGTTGTTGTCTAGTTAAATAAATATTCAGGATAGAAGTAATATTCGCAGTCGCATGCAAAGTGTAATCGAGAAAGATTGGTTGGATTCTGCACAAGTAAAATTACATACCTGCAACAATTCCTGCAACATACTTTGCACCATTAGATCCGCTCTTAAGACAGGTTGAGGCACACTCCGGGGTGGTTCTAATTTGAATGTGCGCTGCTTTTCTTCTGAGGGTATGACGGCGCCGAGCCCCTGATCGTGGCGACGGATTACCTTCCTTAACACCGACTATAAACTTGTAGCCACATTGCTGGTCCGTAGGGTAGGAATCTACCTTCAGGACTTGGTTAGCCCGTACCAGTCCTGTTCGGTACCTGGACGATCGGTGTTTGCTTCGCTGACACTGACGAGAGACGTCTTCAAATACGCCTGTGCCAAACGGATCACTGGAGCTTTTGTTTCGTTGGACCAGGCAAAAGCCTTCGACTGCGTAGAACATGGTTACTTGTTCGCCGTGCTCCGCTCATTTGGTTTTCCTGAAGAATTCGTTCAGCTCCTACGCGGCCTTTACACAGATCTTAGCAGTGAACTAGTACTGAATGGCCAAATTGCCGGCAGCTTTCCGATTACGCGTAGAGTGCGTCAGGGGTGCCCGCTCCCGCCGGTACTCTTGATACTTTCGCTCGACCCGCTGCTGCGTAGGGTCGCCGCGGACAGGCGTATTCGAGGTTTTCCATCAGTAGGACAGGAGACTGTCGTTGTATCTACATACGCGGACGACATTTCCCTCTTCGTGCTTGACAATGACAGCTTCATTGTTTTTTTGAACATCTTTTCAGAATACGCAGCTGTATCAGGAGCGCAGATCAACCCGAAGAAAAGTAACGCTCTCCGCTTCGGTCAGTTCAGGGACCCTTTAGCCGCCGCCGTAACGTTTGTGGACGCAGTGCGTGTACTGGCGTGCTGTTTGAGCCAAGCGGGGGCTCCCCCCAGACATGGGACGAAGTTCTCTCGCGAGCCACGCATGCCTTTTCTAACGCAACGCGTTTAAACCTCTGCGCTCGTTGCTAAAGTTAGTGTCGTCAAGACACGAGCGTGCGCTATCACCTTTTATGTGGCGCGTATCGCGGCAATCTCGCGCCTGGTGACGAACAGACTCGCTTCCCTTATAGGGACTTTTGTTTGGGATGGCAGGACAGCGCTAGTCGCCCGTCACCTCCTACACCTACCGAGGAGCAGGGGAGGTCTTAGCCTTCCGTGCTTCCCGACAGTGGCTCGAGTACTCGCGTTAAGGCTGGTAGAGAGGCTAAATTTCTTAGCAGCAGATATTTGTTCGCGCGGAAAAGGTCAAGCCTCGTAGGCCAAGTAATCATTAGGAAACTGAAAGCAAGAACCTGTAGGGCATGGGCTGTTTCGACACGTCGTGCCGACGAAGGAGGTACTCCGCCCTCTTTCCTGTTTATTCGCTCCATTTCCGCTGATTGTCTCAACAATCAGTCGCCTTCTTGACGGAGAAGTTCCTTCTAAATACAAGGAACCATACTCGGTTAGCAGCCTCTGCGGAGTAATGCGAATTCTACTACAAATTGTGCAACACTGTGTGAAACCCCTTCCTCCCTTCCTGCTACGTGCTGCGACCAACAAGCGTAACTCAATTACAAAGGTCGGCGAAAAATTTTGCGGTGCAAAAGCGAGAGTGCGCTACTGTGTCAGAAACGACCGTACACAGGTAGAAGCTCTTATTCGAACACTTAAGCGTGTTCATGCCGGAACGGGTAGTACTAGGATTTTCAGGAAAAGCCTAATTACAAAACAACTCTCTGACCCTATATAATAATGCGCTTTTCCCTTCCTGAGAACCAATTTAACTTAACTTATATAATACACATGTTATTCACATGTTGACAGCAATCGTCTCAGGCCTGTCGAGAGAAATCATCGCTAGGAATAAATATTTCCTTGGAAAACTAATGGGTGCTATTTTAAATACATTAGAGGCTGTAGCGCCAACAGAACCTTAGTGCGCTACCACTATGTTTAACGCTCCATGATTGTGGAGGATACGACTTCCCTAAAGCGTGCATACCACGTATAGTCCATAGAAGGAATGTAAGAAGTCGCTGAGCTACATTTTTTTCGCCTTGTCTACAGAGCCATCAGTGAAAATGTGAAGATGGCGGCATACTCTCTTTCCAAATATTATAGTTCAAGCGAACGCGTTGCCGCTAAAGGATAACTGCGTTTTGCGCTCATATGGAGAATCATGACCATAGAGTCGAGGGTCGGACATGAGAAGAATGTTTACAACCATTTCCTTTGCCTTCGAACATTAATGCCTAGAGAAGCAAGAGTATTAATTGTGAAGCAGGCTCTGGATTCAGATCGCTTGCAGATCCGCTGGAGAAGGCATTGTCCAGCTATCGTCTCTCCGCGGCGGTAAAATTACATTTGTAGCCTTTGTGAAGTGACAAGGCTAAGAAGTTTCGATAGTGACTCACGAAGAACTGCATTGTTCGCTGCCGCCTGAGGAACTCCAATGGCTCTTCTTAGGCACTTTCAATGAAAAACTTCGAGACGTTGAAGCTGTGATGCCGAGGGGTAAATTAAAAGTAAAATATACATTATGCTACTGTTCACCAGCACTTCATGAAGATTTACCATTGCAAAAAGATGATTTTCCCATTGCTCATTTCCACTTCTACGGATCAGATTGAAACGCGAAGGTAGAGAAAAGACAATCGCGTCTACAGCTTTTTGCCACTGTAGACTGGAGTCCATAATGACACCCACAAAACACATGTGGTTGAATTGACGAATGGAAGAGGGACCAAGGTCTGTTTCACCATGCATGACGTCTTCCTACACCTGGAAACTCAAAAAAGCTGGATTTTTCTACTTATAGAGATAATCCCATACCTTGAAGGTAAGCTTGCGCCGAAAGTAGAGCCTGTCGAGTTATTAGGGCTAATCGCTTGTGTTGGTAGCCTGTAATCCAAATACAAATGTCGTCGTCATATATTGACCTACGCTTTGCCTGCAATTTTTTCGCAATGAATCGGGAAAGCCAGCCATTACTACGTTAAAAAGCGTGGAAAAAGAACACTTCCTTGAGGCCACCTCCTGCTTTCGGTGCTTATGGTATTCCCTAACCGTACTCGAACCGTATGAGCATTGACAAAGGAGTAAATGAACCTTAGCATATGGCCCTGTATGCCCACGCCTTGCAATCTGCTCAAAATGGAGCCCCGAAGCACTCTGTCAAAAACGTTTTCAACGACAACAAAAAAAAAGGCTAATGTGGAAAGGCTGAACGCTCTCTGGTGTTCAATGTGAAGACGCTATATTGGGCACTTAGTCCTCACCGGAATCCTGTCATTCCACGGCGAGGATTGCACCGGAATCCTCGCCGTAATTTTTGGTGTCCTCAAGACGCTACGATAAGCGTTCATTTGCCAGCTTCTCCATCAGCTTAGCTACATATTGCTGCATACATGACTGAACGTTTCTGGAGAGGGCCCAGGAATAATTGCCGTCATATCTGCATCAAGCGGACAACGCTCTGCAACGATACAAAATGCGCTCAGGCAGGCTTTTTTGTAATATGATCAAGCGTGCGGTGAAGCCAACTTTGACGAAGCTCTTCGATTAAACGTGCTGCCTAACTTGATTGCGTGTCCTGAAAAGAATTAATCGAAATTTAAAGATATATATATTCAAGCTGCAGAAAAAATGGGAGAAAATTACGTAATAGTTTTTCGTCTTATAGTGGACGTAATGTGGACCTCAGAAAAAAGGGAACGAAATTTTTCAGAGCAGGTCTCTAAGCAGTGTTGGAGTGTCCGCAAAGTATACTGATGCAGAAAGTAGTTAGTAAAAACATGAACGTGCCAAATGTAAAATAAATGGTGTTATTTAGTATTTGCAGTGCTGTCTTTATTAAAACCTTCAATTTTCACTTACGAAACCTGATTTTGTGCTTATGCAGCTGTCCTTTTTTAAGGCGAAAGCATTTATTGCCTCATCGTTGTCCTCAGCAAAAGTGTCATGCTTTTACGGCGGCTCTCATTGGTCGAGAAGGGATGACGTCATGGAGGCCTTTACTAATCACATAGCACCACCACAGTATGCGCAAGTGCGTGCCTTATATGCCCATATAGCAATCAATTATCAATTATAATTATTGATTATAATAACTAATTTTTAATTATTGACTATTTATTTATTTCAGTATCGAATAATATTTATTTACTAATCACGCATTATTCAATAAATAATTAATAGTGACCAATTAGTGTCAGTTGTGTAATTATTTATTGCCTAATAACTCACAAATTCCGCGCACCCGGTGAAATCAACCACACAACAGTAAACGTGAAACAGCCGCGAAGATACAAGGAGCGCGATCTCTTCGCTGCCAAGCAGAATGCACTGAATAAATGCACTCGCAGAATGTGAAAGAGTAGTCGCTCGCTTTACTCGTAGCAGCATTCATCGCTACATGCGTAACAGTCGCGTAGCAGAATGCAGCACTCACGCTTTTGCCTTTGATCACTTTAGCCTCCAAAGTGCTCTCAAATTTTTTTCTCCGGCCACCATTACAATAGTGGCGTCGGTCGCTATTCAACTTTGCTCCTTTTACTTCTGCCGATTGAGAACATAACCAAACTGTGATGAGTGAATGACACAGCTTCGACAAAATAGTCCTCGCAGCTGGCTGCAAGTTGAGACGAGATATATACTCGATCCTATCTGGCATGGTTTGAACCTTGATAGGGGGTGAATGACTTCGTTTGTCCACATTCGTCACATACGCCACGTCGCACGGACCTCCCGCTCACACCACTCGGGAATAGGTATTTACCTGTGATGGATGCAGAAACACCATCCGACACAATTTTTCTGCTAGGTTTGCATGCAGTATAGCGCAATGTAATGGCTTTCCAGCACTGCGATCCTGGGACCCATTCTGTACCCGAATATTTTGTGGACAGCGTGACAGAAATTCATGAAGTCCTGTTTGACAGAGAATGCAGCAAAGACGCTGTGGTCCTTTTTGAAAACCTGGAGCAAATAAAAAAAGTTAAAATAGACCACTGCCAGTTAGGAGGACTACTGGTGTGGGAAAGCATGACATGCATTCATTGCAATGTATTATAGATGTATTATATTGCAGGGTACCTTATCGTGTTATATTGTATTATATATTGCATTGTATAGTATTATATTGTAGTGTTTTGCTATATTGTACTCTACAGCATTGAAGACAATCCGGGGCAGAGTGGTTAGCGTAGTGGGCTAAAGAACGAATGAGGTTCGAGTACGATGAAGAAAGAAGAGAACGAGAGACTAAAAAAAAATTCTCGAGGGAACTTTGGACCACTAAAGTGCGATGAGACGAAAGCCACTATAGCGCGGTGGATCACAACTCTCCACTAAGGCATCTTTATCTCCCTCTCTTCTTTCATTCCCACCTTCCTCCCTCCCATTACGTCGTGGTAGATGTGCCCCGCCGGGGTGGTGCAGTGGTAAGACACCCGATTGCTGTGCCGGAGTACCCGGGCTCGATCCCGACCTCGGCGGCTGCGTTTCGATGGAGGCGAAACGAATAGGCGTCCGTGTGCTGTGCGATGTCGGCGCTCGTTAACGATCCCCAGGTGCTTGAAATTACTCCGTAGCTCTCCCCTACGGTTCCTTTCTCTTTCTCTCTTTCCACTTTCACTCCCTCCTTCCTCCCTCTTTTACGGCGCGGGTCAAATGACAAAAGCCACACGTGTGACAGGTACTGCGCCTTTCCCTTCCTGTGAACCAATTATTATTATTATTATGCCCGCGGAGAATTGTAACTGATACTGCGCCTTCTCTATTCTGTAAATTATTTTATTTCATTTTAATTGCAAGAGTATGCCGGTTCATTGTGCCCTCAGCAGAGAAGTAATAATTTGGTAAACTGCGACTGCATTCTTCTAACGCCCTAGAACGCGCAGCTACTCATTAATGAAACCAATTGTTAGCGCTCTTTCTCTCTCTGCGTGCAATGCAACGTAAAGTTCGTCGCTGGAGCCAGTTTTAATGGAGCGAAATGATCCCCAATGCAACGGCCGTCAGATGAGTCAGAAGGAGAGTAGAGAGATGGAGCTTCCAAATGAGCTCCTCGGATGCCATTAAGCGGTTAGGAACTCAAACGTCCCGATGCGATTACGCCATCTGTGTCCGAATATAGCGCCTCGGATGGCCCTCATTGCTTCTCGAGAAGTTCGGTTCAAATCTGCCTAATTACTATAGCCAGGATAATGCTCCGCACGTGCAACTCCGCAGAAGGAGTTGTTGATAACCCATCTCAATTTAAGCTCTCGAGTTCGCCTTGGGAACTGCCCATGATTTAACTATCTCTAGTTTCACAGTAACATCAGTTACCAGCTAAATGCTAGGAGAAAACCTACCGCATGTATGTTTTGGATAAGATGACTTCTAAAATATACTTTTCTTGTTTAGGCGCCGTATCATATGCAAGATTTAAAACATCTCCAGTTGGTTTTAAAAAGCAATCAGAATTACTTGCCAGCATTATGGCGCAATTGCTTACCCTCGACATATGCCATTCTCTCATGTCACGGAGCCCTTGATAAGAAGCACGCGCGAGATCTCCTTATCCTTCCTCACAAGGTCCTACATGGTCTTATATCTGAAAAGGCACCAAAGGCAAAGCAGCCCGGCCAACCTAATACCTCTATGGACACCAATAGATTCTTACAAATATATATATTTTTTCACACGCCATAGAAATCCGGCATTCACTGAATTGGTCTCGCGTAGCAAATCCGCATGCTGGATTTTTTAATCAAGTGTCAAGTCATATGCGATTATCCATTTTTATGTCTTTGGGCTTGCTCTACAACTTGATAATTCCATGTTTACCCACTCTATATGTGAATTCATTTTTTTTCTTTCTTCCGGACACTTATCGATGCATCGATGCAACTTGAAGATAACATACAGACTTAAGCAGCGCGAGAAACAAGATACAGAGGATGAACGAGAGACAACACGACCCGTGCGTCATCTACACTGGGCTATTACCAGCCCTGGGTACAAAATTTGATTTCGATGTATGTAGAAAGTAGAGCTATATCTGACGGTGTGTTTCGTTTTCGCGGTCGCATGGCTCACATCTTATACATCGGAGATCAGCTCTAATATTAAGACAACATTGTAACGAAGAATATTTAGTAACTAAACCACTATCTCTAAACGTAGTTCAAATGAGTTCAAGGTGACACCGAAACCGCTTAGCTTCGGCCTCAATTATTATCTCCAAGGAACCAAGTGTTACTCTCGCAGCGCAATACGCCATACTAAGGAAATTTTCCTCCACTTTTGTATGAATATCAGTAAACCCCACAAATTGAGAATTTCTACTAGATTCACTTCATTTCTTTTTAGTAAAACAAAGAGGAAACCCTTCGGGTGGTTAGGGTTTTTTGCAATGCTAAGAGCGCAAGTACGAGCACATTGAATTTGTTTAATACTGTTCGAGGAACAATGTGATTAAAAGTCGCTCTGGCTTACGGAGCCAAGGATTAAAACGAGAGAAGATCAGCGCTTAGTTCACTGCGCTCGCCGCAAAAACACAAGAGAGCACAAACCGAAGTAGTGAGTCGCATTCTCGGAGGCATTATAATTTTTAAACAGTACGTGTTCGTCCAGTATATGATTTTGCGTACGTTCATAGAGCTTGTGCCTTCAAAAATATCTCTACATGACGGTCTTTGGCGTACCAGCTTTATTTCTTTGCGAAGTGATTATAGCAACGCGTGATGCCTTGGTTCAGGTGATAAATGCATGCTATTCGAAAAAAAAAAATAAGAGCAAGGGGTAACAACCCACGCTTACTTAAAAGGCGCAACAGAGGTTGGACCAAAATTGGAGCAGTGAATTCCTATAGTATTCTGTAAAAGGAAGCTGCACCTGGACAAATTAGTGCTTAGACAAATCTTGAACAGCTTGAACAGCTTGAAGAGTGCCCTCAGGCACTCTTCAAGCTGTTCTAGAACAGCTTTTTTCGCCTGAGGGCCTTCAACCTTGAGTTGAAAATAAATTGAATTGAATTGAATTGAAATTGAATTAAATGCTTACTTCGAGCTGGCTTCTTTATGACCATGACTCAGAAAATGTTTAAATAATTGCAGCCCAGTACTGTTCACAGCCAAAAGTTTTAGCAACCTTTTGCTCAGCGAATGTAAGCTTGCTTAGGCAGGAGTCAGAGACTTACGCGATAGTGTGATGAGCTGTACTGTATGCACCATATATGCTGACGTAACAAGCACACACTTGCGACCAGTAGTTGACATGATGGCATTAGGAAAAGAGTGGGAAAGCAGGTCTAAGAAGCAGCAATAAAACGTTTATTAGCGTGGCGCTGTTAGCGAATAAAATAGCCGCTATATAGCAATTCTTTCAACAGTAGCAAAAGGAAAACAGATATTCAACGAGAGTACAGCATGCGGAATGCTGCACCCTTTTACGGATGAAATGCGTCTCGCGGGGAAAACAGACGGGGGAAATGCACGACTGATAGCTCCGTGCAACTGGATAACTCTATTCAGTTGTGCAACGTTATATTCGTTGTAAGCTGTGAAAACAAATACGCGCCTTTTTGGAAGGGGCACAATTACAAGTGTAATGTAAAATAAACATGATATTGTTTATCGTGTTTTCCTTCCGTTCTTCTTTGGTTAAGGGTCCATGAGGCAGCTAGCAGCCAGAGTTATGGTAATATTAGCATTATGGCGCGAAATGTTCGGCTTACAGAAAGTCAAGACCCATTGGCAAAGTGTCGTAATTTTTGAACGACGCACAAAGGCCAAGTTCTCAAAATATCAGTAAAAACTGGGTTATTGTGAAGAGTATTTCAATACTAATTGCGACGGGTCTCTATTCTCTGAAGAGCTTTGCTTGGGGGGGGGGGGGGGGGGCAAAGGGGAGCATTTTTGGACGAGTAAGCATAGGAAACTGAAAGGAAGGACCCAAAGGGCATGATCCGTTTCGACACCACGTGCCGACCGAGGAGGTACTCCGCGGTCTTTTCTGTTTATCCGCTCCATTTGCGCGGTTTGGTTAAGCAATCAGTCGCCTTTTCGACCGAAACATTTTCTCGAATAACAAAAAAACCATACTCGCTTAGTAGTCTATGCGGAGTAACGAGGATTTTACTGCAAATTGTGCAACACGGTGGTACACCCCCAAACCCCTGCTACATGCCAAGTAGCGTAATTCATTTACAAAACCGTGCGACTAATATTTGGCGGAAAAGCGAGGGTGAGCTGCCGTGTCAGAAAACATAGAGTAGAAGCTCTTTCCGAACACTTAAGCATGTCCATGCTGCCACGGTTAGTGTTAGTTTAGGATTTGCAGGACACGCCTAATTATAAGGCAGATCTATGACCCTTTATCATACTGTTATGCGCATGCTGGCAGCAATGGTCTTAGAAATTCTGCAGCATGGATAAATCAACTCTAAAGTTATATGCTCGCAACGCATAAGGGATACTACCATGAGAAATTATGGGACATATATTCAAATAATCATGAGACGATTGCGCATTCTTTGATGATTCCTTGAGGTGTATGTATATAAATGGTCGACGCTTAGGATGCGAGCAGTGCCTTACCTCTGAAGTACGTCGAGAGCATTCACCGTTAGGATTGAGTCTTTCAATGAAAAACCAATGGGAACTATTTTAATTAATTGAGAGGATGTAGCGCCACCGAGTCTCAACGCGGTACCGATAAGTTTGACGCTCCGTGCCTGCGCACTGGTGATGGCTATGGAGCGTACACCAGAAGAAAGTAGTCGGGCTATGCGTGCTCGTGGCGCAAGCCGGGCATGAGCAGTGCAGTCCTGGAAGCATAAGATTTAGCAAGAAGTTAGATGCATGCCCAGCTAATATTTCCCGCCTTGGGCTCTGTTCAAGAAAAGAAAATCGGCCTCCACCGCGAGTCAAACCACTATAATTCTATTGCCAACTTCAAAACCTGATATTAAATACACAAAAATAATACGCGACAAAACAGAACTTGGGTTAAAAACCTGGGCCACCTCTGGCTTCGTGATTCATTAAAATTCGCGCATGTGTAGCAGCGCTTACATTCTCGGAAGCCAATCAGGAATTGAGTCTTGGGTCTTGAAACAATCAATAACACTGCCAAAGAATTCTCTAAAAGAGTGTGTTATTAAGCCGAAAGTCTTTAATAGCTCATACTCGCGACCATGACTGTCTCCGTCCATCCGGCTACGAGAGGCACCATACATGGCGTGATCCCGCGAAATACTGCACGATTATGATGCGATTACACACTCCGTACTGACGTGAGGAAGGTAGTTGAAAGTAAATAAATAAATGTTGTCTCCACCAGAAATCAAACTTCATCCCTTGGATCCCCAGCTGAGCGCGTTAACCAACCACGCCACGCTCTGGGATCGTGAAACGCACATCATAATTCTCATTTTTCTGCCGTAAGGATGATAGTAGCGATGACAATGACGCTGCAGTCAGTGTTATTGACAAGTATGACATTAGCAACCATTATGACAGCGCATTTAGTGATAGACCATGTGCACCAGCAATGCCTAGTCTTTTGAATTCCGTGTTGATTCGACAGTACACTCGGAATTTTTGACCGCAGCACTTGAACCCCGTTTCTGCGTTTAGCGGCGTCGCAGTCAGCTTCTCCATTCTCCTTCCTAACCAGCTCCGCAGTAAAGGCAGCGCGCGCTCCTTGCATTATTCAGGCGTCCATAGGAGCAAGTGATACAGATACTACGGATTTCTTTCCCTGTGAATTTCTGGGGACACCTACACCTCATACCCGCAGTCCCACGAATAATAATTGGATGGTGCAGTGGTAAGACGCCCGACTACTGTGCCGGAGTTCCCGGGTTCGAACCCGACCACGGCGGCTGCGTTTCGATGGAGGCGAAACGAAGTGGCGTCCGTGTGCTGTGTGATGTCAGCGCACGTTAAAGATCCCCAGATGGTCGAAATTACTCCGTAGCCCTCCACTACGGCTCCCCTTTCTCTCTTTACACTTTCACTCCCACCTACATCCCTTCCCTTGCGGCGCGGTTCAGGTGTCCACATAGCAAGTGTGACAGATACTCCGCCTTTCCTTAATGTGAGCCAATTATAGATATAGATCATAAGAAGGAAAAGGTGCAGTATCTCTCACTCTTGTTTCTGTGTACAAATGCACCACGCCGTACGGAGAGAGGAAGGTGAGAGTGAAAGTGGAAATAGAGAAGAGGAGCCGTAGTGGAGGGCTACAGGTATAATTTCGATCACCTGGTGATCTTTAATGTGCGCCGACATCGCACAGCACATGGACGCCTCTTCGTTTCGCCTCAATGATGGGGGCAGGAGCGCGCGCAGCAACAAGAGAAAACGAATAAAGGAAGGAGAGAAGTGGGGGGGGGGGAGGGGGGAGTTTCGCCGGAGGCAGCACTACCAGCGACTGACTGATGCCGCTAGCGAGCTGACAACGTGCTGCGTAGAATACCGCCGCCGCCATGCCCCTCGTTCTTCCTGAGTGGCGGTGAGGGTGATCGGTTGCCGAAACTATAGGGGCTAGAACATTTGGCTAGCCTTTATATCGAAACGCCCGCTCGCTAAGCGGATCACGGTGCGTGCATCCCGTTCTCACTCGCTTCACTCGCTAGCGACGTCTGCGGCATCAGTCAGTGGCTGCTATCTGTTCGTCGCGCAACATTCCTATGGACCCACGCGCTGCCTCCCGGAACCTCCCGATAACTCAACCGCTCTCTTCATTGCTCCGACCACAAAGCTTCTTTCATGACAGCCAAGAACTGTTAGTGGAGTGTTTCTTGAAGGAATACATTTGAAAAATTAAAAAAAAGTTTTGTAATTGTACATACGTGTCTTGCTCGGAATCTTTGCCTCAATTTATCGAAAAGGTGAAACAGCTGATAAGCTGCGCTCAAATGTCGCATTAGGAAGTAACGTAATTGTGGGCAATTTTTTTTTTCATGACCTTTTAGATATAGATTCCGCTCAAACATAAGCTGCTTGCTATGCAGCATTTTTTTAATGAGGTAATGTTGAGGAATCCGTGATATAATACAAGAAGTTGCTACTAAGGTAGTTCCAAAGCAAAAGAAATGCAAAGAAGCAAACTGGTTATCTGAAGAGGCTTTGCAAATAGCTGAGGAAAGGAGGATGGCAAAAGGTATGGGGGAAAGAGAAAGATACAAGGTTCTCAATGCGGATTTTCAGAAAATAGCAAGGAGAGATAAGGATGCCTTCTTGAACATACAGTGTCAAGCAGTTGAGGACAACAGCCAATTAAGGAACACAAGAGTTCTGTATAAGACAATCAAAGATATCAAAGGAAGCTTCTGTGCTAAGCTGGGCGTGATAAAGGACAAACGAGGCAAGGACCTCACTGAAGCCTCAGAGATAAAGAAGAGGTGGCAGGAATACACAGAAGAACTGTACAAGAAGTACCCGGATGTGCAAACCCAACATAGGACGGTTGTGCTTAATGATCTCGAGCCGGGCATCCTGAAGAGTGAAGTTGAATGGGCCTTAGCCAGCCTTGCTAAGAACAAAGCTAGCGGAATTGATGGTATTCCAGCTGAGTTGCTTCAAAACCTCAACCACGACGCTGTTAACACACTGCATACATTATGTCAAAAGATTTGGACAACCCTGCAGTGGCCACAGGATTGGAGGAGGTCAGTCTACATCCCCATTCCAAAGAAAGGCAGTGCCAAAGATTGTTCCAACTACCGCACGATCGCGGTTATTTCGCATGCTAGCAAGGTGATGTTAAAAATCCTGCAAGGTAGGCTGCAGCAGTATGTGGATCGGGAGCTTCCGGACGTGCAAGCTGGGTTTCGCAAGGGCAGAGGAACTAGAGACCAAATTGCCAACCTTCGCTGGATCATGGAAAAAGCAAGAGAGTTCCAGAAACCCATTTACTTCTGCTTTATTGATTATGCGAAAGCGTTTGACTGCGTAGATCACAGCAGATTGTGGCAAGCTCTCCAAGAGATGGGAGTTCCAATTCACCTCATCTGTCTCCTCAGGAACCTTTATGAAGGGCAAGAGGCCACAGTCAGAACTGGGCATGGTCTTACTGATTGGTTTCCGATTGAGAAAGAGGTGAGGCAAGGCTGCATACTGTCGCCCTGCCTATTTAACCTATATGCAGAGTGCATCATGAGGAAGGCCGGTCTGGACGAGTCTTCAGCTGGAGTGAAGATCGCTGGAAAACGCATCAACAACCTTAGATATGCGGATGATACCACTTTAATGGCAGAAAGTGAATTGGATCTCAAGAGACTTCTGATGCGCGTACAAGAAGAGAGTGAGAAGTTTGGGCTTAAACTGAACATTAAAAAGACGAAGATCATGGCGTCTTGCCCTATCAAGTCCTGGAGCATCAATGGACAAGAAGTGGAAGCTGTGACAGATTTTCTGTTCTTGGGCGCCAAGATTACCTCGGAAGGAGACTGCAGCCATGAAATTAGGAGACGCCTGCTTCTGGGAAAGAGAGCAATGGTTAGCCTTGACCGCCTAGTAAAGAGCAGAGACATTAGTCTGCCAACCAAGATCCGTATAACCCGTGCTATGGTCTTTCCAGTTGTGATGTATGGATGCGAGAGTTGGACTGTGAAAAAGGCTGACCGCCGAAGAATTGACGCGTTTGAATTGTGGTGCTGGCGAAGACTCTTAAGAGTTCCTTGGACTGCCAGAAGATCAAATCAGTCGATATTGTCGACCATAAACCCTGACTGCTCATTGGAGGGTCAAATTCTAAAGTTAAAGCTCAGCTACTTTGGTCATCTGATGAGAAGAGAGGAGTCGCTGGAGAAAGATTTGATGTTGGGAAAGGTTGAGGGTCGCCGGAGAAGGGGTAGGCAGCGAACGCGATGGTTAGATGGCATTCTCGAGGCATTGCAGATGAAGCTATGTGATGTTAAGAAGATAGTGAGAGACCGGAAAGCGTGGCGTGACATGGTCCATAGGGTCACGAAGAGTCGGACACGACTGAACGCCTGAACTGAACTGTTGAGGAATCAAAGCAACACGTACTTAACTGCGCGCGGCCGAGATGTGCCGTAGGCTGGACCAGCAAGAAGCTACATTGAAGTCACTTGGGGCGCTACCTTTCGTACTTGACATGAATGGCGTCAGGGAACGGACACCAATGAGCCCACTGCCATCTTCTAGTACATTTACTTTCGCTTAACTAGTCACAAACCAGAACTAATGGCCAACTAGTCACTAACCAGTACTAAGGATTAACGAGTCACAAACTAGTTCTAATTAGTCGTTAGTAATGACTAAATAGTCATGAGTAATTACGGGCTACGACGTCATCACATGATGTCATCGCCCATGACAGCATGACTGGATATGACGTCATCATGAAGTCACATCCGGCCATGTCTAATAACAGAAGTGGTAATGACGTCACACCCGTTCATAATTAACGTCAGAACTAGTGATGACTTCACAAGGCATCTAGAAAGGAAAACTTAGAAGAAGGATTAGAATTATTTTGATCCCCGCGCACGAATCCGTTCACGGCAACGAGGCGGCGCACGAGCTAGTCCGAGCTCTCTACTTCCAGGCAGCAAGCTGTACAGCCGCCTGACTGCGATGCGAGGGACGAGAGGCTGCAAACGTATAAGGAAATTTTAGAACACTACAGACTTTGAAGAAGGTACCTGCCACCACCGGACCGAAAGCGAAATAACAAGGATGCCGCCGCTCGGCGGCGCCTGCAAGCTGAGAATTTCCCAAGTCCCGTCTGGCTTGTCCACACGCGAGTGGAGGAAACGGCGGACGATAAATGCGAAAGCTGAGGAGAAAGGGGTACTCTGGATCATATCTGGCAATGCCTTGATTCCCCTGGCGCCAAGGATAGTAAATAGTAGATAGTCGAGAAGCCTTGCAACTGCTACTGCGGAGCGAGTCCCCCGCCAACCAGCAGCAAGCTATCCGCCTGGCAGCTGAAGCTACGAAGAAACACTGTCGCTTCGCCTTTCTTTAGTAGCGGAGGCGCCGGCCTCCATCCCATAGGCCTGCGTGCCGGGGTCGGGTGTAGGGGGCCTCCTACGTCGGTGGAAAAATAAAGCTCTTAACAACAACAACAACAACGACGCTGACCCTGCCGGGCGTTCGATCCAGGCGTCCGCACGGCGCCTCTCATTTGCCGCTTCTTCTAACGCCGCACCCCAGAGCATGTAGAAATAGACGCGGTACATCAGGCATGAGCGGCGTTTTAAATCGGTTTACAGCAAATAAAAGGCGCCGTATCTGTCACAATTCTCCTCGGACACATTAAGCAATCTGAGCTGTAAAGAAAACGATGGATCGTACTTCACTGGTCCATAGTGCCCCTAAAATTTTTCTTGGCTCGTGATCGAAATCTCGCGGGCGCGAGACTGCGAGATACTGCAATGCAATCCCACACTTGAACGCACGCCAAGGAAGGCCACGCGACAGGAGCGACGACGTACCGTCTAAACCAGTGTCTCCTGGGAGGCACTGTCTAAACAGACTTGTCGGAGGAAGTGTGACAGAGACAGTGCCTTTCTATTCCTTTGAACCAATTATTATTTATTATTCTGGCACCCCGAAGCACGTGACAATATTATTATTATTATTATGGGGAAATATGAAAACAATCGGGCTGAAGTAACTTTCCAACGCGAAAACGGCCAAGACAACACGTTGTTTTTGGTGCCCCGGAATAGTACTATTACAAAAAAGCTGTGTATGGATGAAGAAACAAAACGCGTAAAATGCTTAGCGGACAAGATAGATCTATAAGTTGACAAATGCACTTGAAAACTTGCTCTCGAACTTGGTAAGCCTTCCCCTGTTTTCTGGATTGTCCACAGCCCGCAATGTATACTCTCATTGAAAATCGGGAACCCTTGACTTTTTTCTGGCGTGGGGTATTTACCGCACCTTTCGATGTCCTCCCATGCATGTACCAGAGTGCGTGTGTGTGCATATACAAGTACTTATTTGTGGGAAAGTCAATAAATTCTATCTACTTTCAGAAAATACCCCCACAGACATAAGCGAATGCGTGAATATTACAGTTTTTGGACAACAATCAGCGCAGAAAGCGTAGAAAACGGAATCTGATGAGTACTGCCTCTTTCCCCGCTGATGTGTGCGATTTCATTTGGTTAGCCGACCGCCTTGAATCGCGGGGTGTAACACCCTCCGCCGAATGCGTGCACGGTGCGGTCAGAAAAAAAAAAAGATTTGATGGCTTAGCTCTGCTATGCCAGGATATACGTAGCGAAAAGCAGTGGCTACCACGGGATCAGAAGTTAATTTCTCCAATCGTCTGCGCCGTTCGCCAGCAGCTAAACTCTCCTTGGCTTCCATGTCGAGCGAGTCTAAGTTCACCGCCGTTCTAAAATTCGTTTACAGGAAAGGAAAGGCGCAGCATCTGTCACGCGGAAGGCAAAATCGCCGCCCGGCGGCGTTGGAGCGCACTCGTTCCTGCTTGGTCCTCATAGCTGAGAGCAGATGGCCGACGTCACAGCCTTGACGTCGCCTTAATTGAGTGACTTATGTGAATGAGTGAGAACACTTATTTACACCGACATGGACCTCGGGGAAGGGGCTCAGCCAGGGGGAGGGTCTCCTTGCCGGCTCTTATGCACCGTTACCGCAGAGACGGTCTTGGAGTAAGCCTCCTCCGCCAGCCGTAGGATAATCTTTTATTCATACGCATTTGGGCTGCGGATGTAGGACTCCCAGGTAATTTGACCAAGGGGATCAGTTTAGCTCCCAGAGAATCGGGGCACTGCCAGATTAGATGATTTTGACTCAGGAGTACGTTGCAGAGATTGCAAGCTTCTAGGTCCCCTGAAACTCATTATGCAGAGTAACACGAGGAAAGAAAAGAATGGCCTGAAATTTTCGTCAGGCACTGCATTCTGAGGGTATAAGGGAACTATCTGGGGGTGGATAGATCCTTCTGTTCAGTCTGGGAGTCTCAGAGAGCTCCTTGTAGGTGATTACGGGGTCTTTGTCTCCGGGTAGCGGGGTCTCTATGGCCGCTCGGGTGCATACATCTCGAGCGAGGCGGTGGGCAGCCTCATTTCCTGGTGAACCCTCGTGAGCTAGAACCCAGATGACTGAAACCCCCGGTTTAGCGGGTGCTTTCTCAGTAGGCTGGCGCCTGCTTGATAATCAGGCCTTTGCCGAAGTTCCTAACAGCCGCCTTATTATCTGAAAGGATAGTTCTGGCTTTAGTGCCTGTACATGCGAGCGTTCGCAGCTTCTTCAGCTATTAAAGCGTTACGCGTAATAATGGATCCAATTACTTTCTGGGAGTGGCTCCCATCTACCACTGCTATGACCGCGGCCCCTTCCAGCGCACAGGCAGCGTCGCAATAGGCTGATTCCTCAGGAGGGCCGTTTATTAGTTTGCTTTGAATAATTTTTGCTACATCCTATCTTCGTTCCTTGTCATGAATCGGCTGCATATTCTTAGGGATCGGTGCAATTTTGAATAGTTTCCGCGTCTCAAGCTCAAGGAGTTCAGCGACCTAAGGTGGCTCACCTGACTGAAGCTGTAGTTCTTGGTTATTTTTCGCCCCACTACAGTGGAGTTGAGTCGCCAAATCTGGGCCTCCCTGACCGCTTTAGCAATCTCTTCCCAGGTATTATGCATTCCCATAGCTAGAAGCTTCTCTGTCGACGAGTTGGGGAGGATGCCTAAAGCCCTTTTGAATGAAGCACTGATCAATTTCTCTAATTTCTCTACTTCACCAGGATTGAGACTGAGAAAGGGGGTGGCATAAGCTATCCTGCTGGTTACAAAGGCACGAAGCAGTTTTATTAGGCAGCGTTCCCTGAGGCTTTTGTTCCTGAGAGCGATTCGCCTGAATATCCTCGTTACTAGGTCGACATACGTCTGAAGCATTTTCGGATGGTGGTGTATTTCCTATTCTGCTGTAGGAAATACCTCAGGATCTGCTGACTCTCGGTACCTTGCTCCTTCCAACGTATACCTTCACTGGCTGGTGTAGCTGCGGTAGGTGGGATTCTCTGGTTAGTTGTGCTTTTCTGCACATTTAGAAAAGGTCAGATTTGTGAAGAGGGCAAGATAGTCATCTACCTAGGGCGTAGTTTTCAACTATATACGCGGCTTCCTGCAGGATATGCGACATATCAGCGGCAGGAAGCCGCCCATATAGTTGGAACCTACGCCCTAGATAGAGGACTATCTTGCTCTCCTCACAAATCCGGCCTTTTCTAAATGTGCAGTAAAGCACAACTAACCAGAGGATCCCACCTACAGCCCTATTTCAGTCTTTGGTATTTTCAAATTGCGCGCCAATTGCAGTATTTGTCCCTGGCGCAATCCCGCTATCATCCTCACGGTAGACAAGCGGAACTGTGAACAGCGTTTCACGACTCCGGGTGGGACACTGGGGCACTAGACCAAGCCAGTTTGGAGGCATATGCTGGGACTGTAGTCCCCTTCAGTACCTAGGGGTTCCGCTGCACCAAGTTCATAACAGCGCAGCCTACTGGGACTCACAAATCGTACATATGCGGCGAGAAACGCAGTTTTGGATGGTTAGGGAACTCTCAGTGTTTGCTAGGGCACAGGTCTGTAACATATTTTTGTTTGCAAAGCTTACGTATGTACTTCAAGTCCTGCATTGTGCGAGGAGGAAAGTACAAGTTATACACAGAATATTTGCAACATTTGTGTGGCGCTCTCAATGGGAGCCCATGCGGCGTGACAACTTGTTTCTTCCCTTAGAGTCTGGTGGAGTGAGCCTTGTTCACTTGTTTGTGCATCAACTTGTTTCCCGTTTTTTCTTTTTCAAATCGGCAAACCATCCGTTTCTTGTAACTGTGCTCATTAGGCGTCTTAGTCCACATTTGCCTTACTTATTCGCACCAACTAGGCAGGCTCGTGAGGGGCGTTTATGGGGATTCCTTAAGCAGGTTGCTGACACTTTCAATTTTCTCACTGTGCGTTTCTCTGTAGATTACCTATATAGCCTCTCGAGAAAGCAGATGACCCAGGCTCTCACTGAGTCTTTGTTTCCTACACTGTTGTATCGGCAGCCTTATCTGGAGTTTTTGGACACCACTGTTCTAAAGCGTATTAGGCAAATGTGCATTCAAGCAGCTGCAAAAACGTTCTTTTTCAAATTACACACAGCGACGTTGCCTGTCAAATCATTTCTTCACAATAAGATGCTTGTGCCCTGGTCGGTAAATTGTCGTCTCTGTAACGTGCCTGAGAGAATTGATCATTGCTTTATTCTGTGCCGTGATGCTATGTTCTTTTGGGACATACTACAAGGAACTCTTAAAAAGGACATTGAAATTACGCCTTATAGAATTAGATTTTTGCCTCCTGACAAAAGCTCTGTCGTGCCTTACGATCTATTTGTGTTGATGGGACTGTTCAGCCTTTGGAAAAGCCGCATGATCGACAGGCATGCAGAGCCACCAAGATCGTCCAAATCCGTGTTTCGGGAGCAGTGTGCTTTGGTGAGAAGTGTATATGCTGCGCGTGAAGAACCTCCAAACTGGATGCCGTATCTAGACGCATGTGTTTGTCTCCCACACTTTTTATGTTCTGATGATTGTGCACTGTCGGGGTGGGGATATGACGGGCTCGTATTAAGCAGCCCGGTAACTTTAGACATGGACATGTTTAAGTAAGTTGAGTTGTTCCTTTTTTACGGAAGTTTTTCCACGCAATGAAGAAAAAAAAACCTCCGGGTGTAGCACAGCGTTAAAGCGCTTCGCTGGGAATCCAAGGGATAGAGGCTCGAATCCTGGATGGAGACTAATTTTATTTTTTTAATGAGGAGGAGTTGCACACCTCTTAAGCGTTGCTAGGCAAAGCTCGTTATGCAACTCGCTGGCGCTGCGCGTGACGCCACTCGGCTTCGCGCATGCACAAAAATGGCTTTTCCAGCATACGGCCCACGCGTAGCTTGGCTCCGACCCTCGTAGGACGAATTCCCCCGACGATGTTCTACAAGATTTACCCTTGTAAACGGCAGAGTAACCGCGCCTATCCTTCCGTACTAGGAAAGGAGGCAAGTGTTTTTGACTGCCATGATGTCCGAATTCCCAGAGTAAGAAGGCTGAACAATTGTAATTAAGCCCCGTCGGGGTGGGGCAGTGGTAAGACGCCCCATTACTGTGCCGGAGTACCCGGGTTCTAACCCGACCTCGGCGGCTGCGTTTTTATGGAGGCGAAACGAAGAGGCGTTCGTGTGCTGTGCGATGTCAGCGCACGTTAAAGATCCCCAAGTGGTCCAAATTACTCCGTAGCCCTCCACTATGGCTCCTCTTTCTCCCTATCCCCTTTCACTCCCACCTTCCCCCTCCCTTACGGCGTGGTTTAGGTGTTCACAGCTACAAGTGTGACAGAGATACTGCGCCTTTCCCTTCCTGTGAACCAATTATATATAAAGCCTTTATTGGCTCATGCTGTCGTGGACAAAGTGTGTCCCGCTTTTGCGGCGTTCTGATTGGCCGAGGCGGGATGCGTTCCTGTCATCTGCAATGATACACTTGAACTCGCACTAAGGAACGCCATGCGACGCCATGGTGTACTGTCCAAGCTCACACACTCCGGAGAAAGTGTGATAGATAATGCGCCTTTTATTTCCTGTAAAAAAAAATGTGTAAATACATGTATCAATGTAACGTACGCCGACAAGAAACTAACGATGGGAGGCAAATTATAGGATAGGAAGGGTAGGCTTTCGCGATTATCTTCTTAAGAGACATCTAAGAGGCTCTCTAATTATTGTTGCCAAGAACCCGTATGGAATATATATTCAGTTTTTGTACATGACTGATGCTTGTCAGACCAATAAATGCCGCAGAACATTAGCTTTGTAGAATAATATGTAAAATAAAATTTTCTTGTAGCCCGCATACGGGGAATGCATTGCAAGCAGATGGCAATACGAAAAACGGTAGAAGGCTTGTCGAGTCAAATTAGCTCAAACTTATCCTTTACGTGAGGCGCATTTTTCTTGGGTCATAAATAGCTGTTACCTAAAAACGACTATAGGTATTTATGACCAAAAAAAAAAAATTGCTGTTCTCTAAAAACAACAGCCCCGCCGGGGTGGTGCAGTGGTAAGACGCCCGATTACTGTGCCGGAGTACCCGGGTTCAAATGAGACCTCGGCGTCTGGGTTTCGATGGAGGCGAAACGAAGAGGCGCCCGTGTGCTGTGCGATGTCAGCGCACGTTAAAGATCCCCAGGTGGTCGTAATTACTCCGTAGCTCTCCACTACGGCTTCTCTTTCTCTCTTTCCACTTTCACTCCCACCTTCCTTACCTTACGGCGTGGTTTAGGTATCTACAGAGCCCCTCCGGGGTGGTGCAGTGGTAAGACGCCCGACTACTGTGCCGGAGTACCCGGGTTCGAACCCTACCTCGGCGGCTGCGTTTCGATGGAGGCGAAACGAAGAGGCGTCCGTGTGCTGTGCGATGTCAGCCAACACCCTCTTGACTAAGGCCCTTCCACAGAGGCCGTGACGTCACGCCAGTTGCCCTCGCCACCCCGGAGGCTGCTTTCGGCCGCCTGCGTTCGCGTTGAATCTCTCGCGGCTGCTTGTTATGACACCTAGGTGCACGTTTGTTGCAGGCTTTTTGCGTTCGGTAATTATTAAGGGAGCTTGATTAACACTCGAGTTTATTTTTTTCGCACCACCTAGGCATGCACCGCCAATGTCTAAGGTAGCTTTTAGACTTGTGAACAGCGTTCTGAAATAGAGTCGCAAATGCTTTTATACAGTTTTATTGACAGGAAGGGTTGGAAGCGGCCAATTTCATTTCTTGCTTGACGTCTTCATTTTTCTGTCCGCAGTTTTTTGTTTTTTTTTTGCGCTCCACTTTGAATATGCGAGTTTCTCATTTTACAAAAGTTGCGGCACGCACTACATGCGGCACTAGAGTTTTTGGTGTGTGACCATTTTTACAGGTTTCCAAGGCGGCATCTCGCAGAAATGAAATGCCTACGGGGCTAGCCTGCCACCGGATTTGTATCTTGTAGGCCGTCGTTTCACCCGTCACCACTTCGGTGGTGGACAACGGCATGGCCCTCCGGGGCTGGGACTGGTTCGGTTAAATAGGTGGTATGGCATTGGACTCCAGATGAAACCTGTCACTGTCAACTGTCAGTCTTTCCTGTTGCTGCATCAATGTGAGATAGCCTCTTCATTAGGTCTTCCCTTGGAAGTGAAGTTCACAAACTTGCGCAATGTATGAAAAATATGTACTAGTCACTTATTGCTGGTGTATGGACACACTATTACATAATTGGCGTGTTATTAAGGAGTCCATCACAGTACTGCATACTTCTGTTCATTATCCCTGGACTGCATGGTCAAATTCACTAAGGCTGCCAGTCTTTTCACGTCAAACATTATTTAAGCACTACCTGATTTTCTGGTCGAGCACGTGGGACATGGGGAGTACGGCATAAACTTCTGTTTCTCACCACTGAATGCACGCTGGGTGTGAAATACTTCCGCGGGATGACTCTAATCCACGATTCATTTTTTGGAAGAAGGCAGCGGAGCAGGTAACAACACACAACATAAGAAGCACACACAAACACGAGGACAACGCTTCATTCCTGCTGGCATCCTTTGGAAACGCGAGCACACGCACGTTGGGACCAGTGTCATAGTTCCCGCGATACACAGGAACACAACACCACCACATATTACGCCACGTCAAGCGTAGTCTTCTGCGCAACGCCATATCCTGGTTTCAAGCACCCGTGATGCTGGTCACAATCAATATTTTGCACGTACTGATACATGCAAAAATGCATGCACACGATGGAAAGCACACTTGAGCGTTGGAAAGCAACCCAAAAATAACGTCAACGCGGAACTGTGCACCACCAAACCTAATCAAGAGAGTAGACAGTGACGACTAAAAAGCTGATATTCAGTTGCTCAAACATTTTAAAAAAGTTAAATTGGTTCACAGGAAGGGAAAGGCGCAGTAACTGTCACACTTGCTCTGTGGACACCCGACCCGCGCCGTAAGGGAAGGGAGGGAGGTGGGAATGAAAGTGGAAAGAGAGAAAGAGGAGCCGTAGTGGAGGGCTACGGAGTAATTTCGACCACCTGGGGATCTTTAACGTGCGCTGTCATCGCACAGCACACGGACGCCACTTCGTTTCGCCTCCATCGAAACGCAGCCGCCGCGGTCGGGTTCGAACCCGGGAATTCCGGCACAGTAGTCGGGCGTCTTACCACTGCACCACCCCGGCGGGGCAAACATTTTGTTGTTGTTGTAGTGGTTATTTATTGTATGTACAAAAGGAAAGAAAAGATGTTTGCCAGCCCCGGTATCTGCTATCTTATATCTGAAGCACCTGAACTGGGGCGGCGGAAATAAAGGGATAGCGCGAACCTGTTTCCGGGAACGTTCGGAGAAACCCTTTATTGGCTCATACTGTCGTCGAATAAAGCTATCCGGGCGAGCGGCGCACCTGGTTGGTCGACAGAGAAGTGACATCACCAGCCACCAAAATTGAAGCGACGAACCAGAAGTCTCATTTCGTCTAGCGTTCCTGCCATCTGCAATCCCGCACGAACGCGCGCCAAAGAACGCCATGCGACAGGAGCGATGGTGTACCGTCCGAACGCCAAATGTGTTGGCAGAAAAGGACAACTAGCGTGACGTAGACGCTGGGGAGAGGAGGATGTGAGCAGGCCTTGTAAAAGTCGAGAAGGTGTTGTGTCAGCGCACGTTAAAGATCCCCAGGTGGTCGTAATTACTCCGTAGCTCTCCACTACGGTTCCTCTTTCTCTCTTTCCATTTTCACACCCACCTTCCTCTTTCCCTTACGGCGCGGTTGAGGTGCCCACAGAAAACAAGTGAGACGGTTACCGCGCCTTTCCCTTCCTATAAATAAATCAGGCAGGTATCTACAGAAATGTGTGTGACAGATACTGCGCCTGTCCTTTCCTATGAACCAATTTAAACAAATTAACGACACGCTGTGGACGCAAAATAGAAAATACAAGGGTTCAACGCTGCTGAACGAAATACTGAGCGAAAGCATTAGCTGCGGGTGACCGAGCGTTATTTTTTTCTTCCTTAGCCCTTATATAAAGCCCCGATTTAACCAAGCCGTATGAACGTGCCTTAGTGGCCTATAGGGGTAACGTGAATGCCAGGGTCCTAGAAGGCTGATTCTGGCATTACCGTCCCATGTGAAACGAGAGACCCAAGTTGGCAGCACCAACCAACTGAGCCGCGGCTCCGACCGCGCCACACCGACCGCTTAAGTTGGGAACCCATCTCTCGCTTTTGTGTCACGTGGGGTGTGACGTCACAGCGTCACGTGGGTAAGACGTGGTTACCGCCGCGCTACTCCAGCCACTTGAGTTGGTAGCCCAGCTTTCGCCCTAGTGTCATGTGGGGTGTGACGTCACAGCATCCCGTGGGTAAGACGTACTAAGTTGCTAACGCCGCGCTACGCTGAAGGCTAGAGTAGTATTGCTTTGGCAATAAAAGGGAACTGCTCGCTATTATACAAACTTAATTTTCCTGCACAACACTACATTCAGCATATTTGCCGCATGACACCACATAAATGTATACTATGCACAACTGTTTTCACTCAAGAGAATATTTTGTTAAGGAAAAGTACACAGCGGTAAACGCTAGTTCACTCTTAGACGCACACCACACACCGCACACCACAGAACGAAGCCAGCTAAGCCTGAGCGTCGTCTTCTTCCCTAATTCACAGCAGCACGTCGTCGTCGTCTCGATACTGTGCTCCGTAACTGTATGAATAAATATACAAATATAGAACATAACACACTTAGTAAT
>JAJIZL010123601.1:30609-119701 GCA_023969395.1 Amblyomma maculatum
ATGAGAAGGGTTCAACGCTGCTGAACCGAGTATAGAGCAAAAGCATAAGCTGCCGGCGACCAAGTGTTCTTCTTCTCCTTCATCCTCTTCTTCTGCTTCTTCTTGCATTGAGGTCCAGGGGCCACCGACCACGCGACGAGTGGTTAGACCTGTCGTAGTATTGCTTTCGCAATAAAACCTAAATGCACATTTCAGCACTCTACAAAACTCATGCTCTTACTAGACAGATTACAAGCACATAGGACACCACAATCCGATAAAATATATACACACCTTGCTTACAGCGAAATGATGACAATGTCTTAAAGGAAACAATAGGTTTATTTAACAAATATGGTTTCACATGTTTCCTAAACTTCGGTTGGTGAAATTCAGTTTTTTTTTCCTTATGAAATTAAGCAAATAAGGCACTTTTAAATTAAAGATCTGCGTGCATAGTTGGTCCTAGTGAGCGGTATTCTAGCGTGCTTATGTAGGGTGTACTTTGATTCTTGTATGTTTGTTTCAGAGAGGTACAATTTATTGTTTTTTATGTATTGTAATAACTTGAAATAGTATATTTGCGTAGTCGGAAGCATTTCATGTTTGATAAACAGCTTGTCTGTTTGAACATCAGAAGGTTTTACTTGATAATATTAAAAATTCTTAGGAACTTGTTGGAACACCGTTGGTTTGTTAAAATTAAGAGCTGTAGCAGTATCTCACGCTAAACTACTGTATGATAACTTGGAGAAGAGAAGAGAATACAATCATTTCTTTCACCACAAGGTTTGAGTTTGCTATTGTATACATACAGCCCGCGGTTTTTTGTAACTCTGCAGCTAATTTATTCACATGCATTTTCTACCACGCGCCGAATAATATTTGACCTGTAACCTCATGCATTCGCGTGTTGCGACACAACATGTTAATATTTGCAATAGGTGGTTTATTTATAGTTTTAAATATAACATATCGTTATTGTTGTTGTGACTGTAGGTAGAAGGAAAATAAATTGCACGGGCTTGGTAATGGCTTTGTAGCCGAGCCACCTCAAGAACACGACCTTGTATCAGAGGAGACCTATAGAGGACCCTATAGAGGAGGAGACAACAAAATTGCAGATAACACGGAGGTCCATTCGTCTCTACTGGAAGTATACTATCGCGTCTATGCTACGCTACACGGTAGCAGAGGCCGAGGAAGTAGCCGTAGCTCTAGCGGTAGCCGAAGGCTATTGAAGCGGGCGGTCGCTAACAATACCCACGGACTCTCAAACAGCCTGTCGAAATTACATGAATGGCAAGAAAGGACGTCAAGCACTGCATATACTCCACGAAGCGAGCGACAAAGGTAAAAACAACAAAGAAAACAAGGCCACACACAAAATTATGTGGAAACCACAGCGTATGAGGGAGGCAGGGAACCAAGAGGCCGAAAGAATAGCTCGATCATACACTACGTCCCGAGCTTGCGACGAGACCACGGAACTTTCGCAAGCACCCAACGAATACTCGACCATACAAGAAAACTATAGAGGCAGAAGAATGCTATCCCAACCGCAGAGCTCTCTCACCAGGTAAGAAGCTATCATTTGGACACAATTAGAGACAGGTTCATACCCAAACTTACACATTCTAAACAAAATGCACTCTACCATATACGAGGACAGATATCCATAGTGCGACGAAACACCCACATTATCATCATATTGGCCTGCCAAATATAGACGTGGTCTCCAAAATTCAAACCCCAGTGTGGAGGAATGGGAGACTGCTGTCCAGCGACAACTGCGAAGACCAGCAAGGTCTGGTCCAGCAGGCTCAACGGGCGGCAGTGGCCAATGGAGCCCTGGACAGAGGGCAACCGACCACTAGGTAAAAGTGGACGAAATCGATGGAAAAGGCTCCTGGGGATGCAACATGCAGACACCCCTGAAGACGCCCCCCAAACTGCCTTAAATACAATAGGGCTAAATATAGTTTCTCCTTCTTTCCCCCGCTGCCTCGTGAGGACAGAGGAGGAAATAAAAAAGAAAGAAAAAGAGGGAGGAAGAAATGACGCGCTATATAACATATTTGCTCATAGTACTGACATTTAACTTATCTGCACCTAACCAGTAAGACAGATTGTCTAAGCAACCATTTGCGGGTTTTCTAAGTAGGGACGCATTTGAAAAGAACAGGTTTATGTCATCTGCATACATGACTACTAGAGGAAAAAGGATTAATGTAAAATATTTTATATACAGATTAAATAACAGAGGCCCTAGTATGGATCTTAGAGCAATACCATATGAAGCTACTGATCACGGCGAGAACAGTTTACTGAAAAAATTGCCAGTGGCTTAGCTTGGTTAAGCCTGGTAATTCCGAAAGCAATAGCTATGGCTGCGCCCAGGTTCAGCTGGTGTGTAGCTGGTTGTGGTGCTTGTGGTTATACTTATGGTTATGCAGTGATTCACTCTGGCCACGGCATATGGCTCAACTATTGTTTATTGCGGGGTGCTACCTAGTTATTCTATGTATAACTAGTAGCGAGGCAAGGAGTGCCGTCGCTGCAACGATATACTTGGCTGTGGGTAAGGTTAAGGCAGAATGTACAACTGCCGCTCCGGCACCGGCGGCAACGGCATTCTTTCAGCCAGCAGAAATGAAAGCATCCCTGGAGACTGCGTTGGTTCCACCTGCCGCTAGGCCACCTCCTATAGTATCGAACGTTGCAACCCCGATGGTAGCTGCGGCTGCAGCCCACAATTCTTCTTAGCTTTAAGAGCATGTGGCACATTGCAGCTCCGCCCGGCCGTAGACCAACGTTGGACTTAACTCTCGGTGTGTAAGGGCGTACCCGAACTGGCGCCCAAACGTCGTTCTAAACGGTCTCACAAGTCTCAGGGAAGACGCCACTCCGGCTGTAGCGCTCCCTCACGGAGAAAGCGGGAGTTAGGCCGCGGCTGGTAGCTACCGCTTCGCGAGCCGACGGCGCAGGTTGGGGCCCCTGTTCTTGCGGCAGATGGGATGACGTCACTCCGGCTGTAGCGCCTCTCGCGGAAGGAGCGGGAGTTAGGCCGCGGTTGGTGGTTACCGCCTCGCGAGTTGATGGCGCGAGTTGGGGTCCCTGTTTTTGCGCAGCTGTGCTTGGCGGTGCGCCAAAGATCATGCTAAAGGTCATTTGTAGCTACCGCCTCGCTACGCGAAGGGTTGAAAAGTGGAAGTAGTATTGCTTTCGCAATAAAACATAAATACATGCCGTTTGGTCAGGTGGCGCTAAGGGTTTGTGCGCATTACCACATGTTCGATACCGTACTGCACTTTTTTCTTCAGTTAAATAAATATTCAGGATAGGTGTAATATTCGCATTCGCATGCATAACGCAATCAAGAAAGGTTGGGTGGATTCTGCACAAGTACAACTGTATACCTGCAACAAGGCTTGCAACATACTCTGTACCATTAGATCCATTTTCTTAAGACAGGTTGAGGCGCACTCAGGGTTGGTTGCTGATTTGACAGTGCGGTGATTTTGTTCCGAGTATTGCACTCGAACAATACCTCGGTCTACAGGCGGACAGACCTCTGCCGTTGTACCACGAAGTTGCCGAGATAAAGTCGACTCTCGATGCAGACCTGTCAGATAATAATGTAGGCGACCTACCAGCAATACGCATCAGCGAATTAGTAGCCATTCGCAAGCTTTCAGCTGATGAGCAACGAGAGACCACTGTACGCAAATGGCGAGCGTGGGCAGCTTGTCGGCTGCCAAATGAAGTGCGAGATTTTGACTGGGTTAGGCGCTGGGGCGTCCTCCCCACGAGACAGGGCCTTGCCAGATGGGGTGTTGTACCCAATGACCAGTGTGCCAACTGCGGTGCTCCCGAGAGCCTCGCGCATGTTTTTTTCGAATGTGTAGTTGCGAGAACAATGTGGCAGCTCGCATATAGGATCTTTAACGTCCGCATGAACCCCGTTGTGAGGCGCCGGCGCAATCCTTTTGAACACCTTGTGTTCAGTGTGGTTCTGTTTGTGTTGTAGCGTCGCAGGTGCCTCGCTGAGACGCGCTGAACTCCCGCCCTAGCAATGTACCCAGCCTTGCAGAGGCTGCGCCTCGTCGTCTGTACGTATCTGTCTGGACAGTTAGAAACTGACGGCGAGACGCGGTTTCTGCGGCGCTGGCACACGCGCTTTTATGTTGTACGAGGCAGCAGACTTGAGATGTCGGTCGTCCTTTATTAGAGCTCTCCTAGTTTATACTGTGTTCCCCTCCCTGGGGAATCATGTGATGTTTAGTTGATTATGCATATGTAATGTATAGTGTTTTGTATAGTGCTAGTTTTGTGAGTAATGTGCGCTTTTGTATGTATATATGTACTCATTAAATTCTCTTTCTGTGCCAATCTCTCACTGGTCTCTCTGATCAACTGGACAGAGATGGAGAGGCGCGGTTTCTGCAGCGCTGGCACGTCCGTTTCTTCGTCGTTCGGGACGGCAGGCTTGTTATGCCAGCTTTGCCATACTAACCCCTCCCCCCCCCCCTTTGTTACGTACCTGGAATCATGAGGTAATCTATTGCCATATAAGGTTTAATTATCTGTCATTTAGTGTCTTATTGTAATTCCTTTTGAGCTTGTTTTCTGTAGGTATTGATGAAGACGGAATAACTATTAATATTTGATTGTTGCTAGTATCGCCCCTTTCGTTGTCCTCCCATCTATGTACTACAGTGCGTGTGTATATACAAGTACCTGTGTGGAAGACAAAATCCCTCTACTCGTGCCGATATTCGTTGTGCTTTACTGCCAGTCAGTGCTGCTGGTCGTTTCTTTTGGAATAGTAGTGCTTTCATTTCTTGTGACCTGCTGCGGATCAGTTCTTGCTCGAGACGCCGAGCTGTGCCGACGTACTCCGCATGGGTTCTGGCCTCGCGACCTTTTTGTGGAGTGCTGTGACTCCGATGTGCCAGGACAGCAACGCTCGTCTTACGCGATAAGGAAGGCGACACAAGGACGGATATGTTGCCTAAATGGGGGGAGTTGGCCAGCTGGCCCTGTGATTTGATAGTTGTGCGTCCACGCCGCCATTCTTGGCTCGCGTCGCTGCGAGGATACTTCCGCGTCCGGCGTTCGCCGGCGCGTTCTCGCAATGCCAGGAGCCAAGCGGCTGAATCCTTTTACGTTTTTCGGCCGTGTGCCGAAAGGCCCCACAATGCTAGAGCTGACGAAGATCCTACTGAAACGTTTTTCGAAAACGGATCTTGGTGGCATTCAAGATTTCACAGGTGGGAAGTTCGAGATTTCCCTGAAGACTCAGGCTGCTGTTGAGAGATTTCTGAAGGATCCCGTCGTAGATGGTAAGGAAACCGCGATGACTTTTGAGTATCGGGTCAAGCGCGCGAAGCTGGCGCCCGTCTTCGGCTACTCATCAGAACATCACGATATCGAGTTGGCAAGTGCCACTGCAGTCCTATGAAAAATTGTCCGCGTGGCTAGCGAGACCGTCTCCGGTTTCCCGTTCGTCACCACGGGGATCCGACGGATCAAGATAGAGACGAAGTCAGATTCCGAACTTCGTGGATGAGAATGATACAACCATCCAGTGCGAGTATGAAGGAGTCAAGAGGGTATGTCGCAAGTGCGGATACGAAGGCCACATGGGCTCGAGTTGCAACACGCCACAGTGCGAGCGTTGCGGCGCGTGTGGACATGAAATGTTGGAGGCCGTGTGTTAAGTGTGGTGGGGACCACGCTGTAAAGGCATATGCAAGAAGAGGACATTTGCTTCTGTGTTAGGGAATGAAGATGCGAATGAACAGCCAGCCGATCATTGGGAGCAGCCCGCACCCCCACTTGCGCTGGCAACCCCTGAGAACCCGAAAGAAACCGAGACGCAGGTTGACGCGTCTACGAACGCCATCACCGAGGAAGATGGCAAAGAGGCGACGGCCGCGGCCGTGCCATCTGAAGAATTAGAAGACAAGCAAGCAAAAGTTTTCTAATGGAGGGGAGCATGAACCTCTCCAAGACGTGGAGCTTCCTCCGGCACTTGTTGGACCCAGACAACTCGAAGACGCAATCTGGTATAAGATTGGCAAAAGTGAGGCACGCTTTCGAAGGGAACGATGATGATTTCATGAACAAATTAATTGAGACGTATGTGGGGGAAACTTCACGAACCCCACTTCCTGACTATGGTGGAGCGCCTAATGAGGCGCTGGACGCTCCCATCACAGAAGCGGAAGTGAGGGCGGAGATTGTAAGACTTAAAACGAAGTCGGCTCCAGGCCCTGACGGAGTAACGAACAAAATGCTCAGGAACCTAGATGATGACTCCATTAGGTATCTAACGGAGTATATGCAGGAATGTTGGGAAAAAGGCGAGCTCCCACAACAGTGGAAGACGGCAAGCATTATTTTAAGACCAAAACCAGGGAAGCCTCCTCAACTAGCAAATTTACGACCAATTTCCTTAACCTCATGCGTGGGGAAATTGATGGAGCACGTCGTCCAGACCAGACTGATGAGTTTCATGGAGCAGGGTGATCTGTGGCCACATGAGATGGTCGGGTTCCGTCCTCACTTGTGTACCCAGGACGTCATGCTCCAAATCAAACATGACATAATAGACTCAAAGTCTAAAGATGCGAAAGCAATTTTGGGGCTCGACCTCACGAAGGCTTTCGACAACGTAAAACATGAGGCGGTCCTGGAAGGGCTGAACAAGATTAATGTAGGTACCAGGACATATCGGTACATCAGGGACTTTCTGACGGGTAGAACGGCCTGCATGAAGTTCCAGACGCTGGAATCCCCCGCAATAGAGCTAGGGAGTAATGGTACACCCCAGGGATCAATGCTGTCCCCCCCCCCCTACTCTTCAACGTGGCTATGAGAGAACTCCCCGAGCAATTGGCAAAGCTCGAAGGATTAAAATTTAGTATATATGCGGATGATATCACCCTTTGGGTCAACCGGGGAAGTGATTCGTGCGTCGAAAACCTGCTCCAAGCCGCCACCGACATTATAGTCGATTACGCTGCAGAGAGAGGCCTAGCGTGCTCGCCGCAGAAATCAGAATTGTTTATATACAATCCGAAGCACTTAAAGTGCAAGGCACCGTCGGAGATCAAAATTAAAGTGGCGGGTAACGAGGTACCAATAGTCGAGCAAATCAGAATCTTGGGCTTGATTCACCAGTCACACGGACATAATGGCGAGACCATCAAGAGGCTGGAGAATCACGCGATGCAGACCCTGAGCCTAATTAGGCGGGTGGCCAACAGAGGCCGAGGGTTAAAGGAAAAAAAATTTGATGAAACTGATACAGGCCTACATCTTCAGCCGAGTGAACTCCGCAACGCCGTAGCTAGACTTGAATGAGAAAATGCGTAATGAGAAAATGCGTAAAAAGAGCGCTGGGACTGCCCATATGCACATCCACAGAGAGAGTGATGGCTCTAGGGGTACACAACACATAGGCAGAACTTGCGGAAGCGGTGCGAACCTCTCAAATTGAGAGACTTAGCACCACGAAGAGAGGAAGAGTCATTTTTACGAAAGTTGGAATAAATCCGGATAGGGGTCCCACGGTGAAGGTGGAGATAGCTAGAGAAGTAAGACAAAATTTGGTGATTCCCCCGCTGCCAAAAAACATGCACCCGGAATATAACAAAGACAGGAGGAAAAAACGAGCCGAAGCATTAGAAATTAGATTCGGCGAAATTTCGGAACATGACGTGGCCTATGTAGACGCGGCGGGAGGTGTTGGCAGTTTCACGGTAGCAACGGTCGTCAGCGGCCGGAGCAATCCCGTGACAGCTGCCACTTTGCGCGGGCGGAGCATAGAAATAGCCGAGGAAACTGCGATCGCGTTATCTTGCGTCGGAACGGAAGCGAAGTTTGTCATCAGTGACAGCAAAACTGCCATACAAAATTTTAGCAAGGGCAGGATCTCACCCTTAGCAGCCAGAACCCTAGGCCAGAAAAAGTTGGATAGGAAAATTCAAATAATTTGGACTCCTGCGCACGAAGCCATCCCCGGCAACGAGGCGGCCCACAAGCTGGCTCGAGATCTCTACCGCCGAGCCGCTACAGAGCCACTTGATGACCGAGGAAGCGGAGAGCGCTTGCTAAAATATGGGGAGATCACGCAGCACTACAGATTGGATCGTAGACTGGTACCCCCCCCCCCCCCCAGATCCGAAATTAAACAGCAGACAAGCAGTGGCGTGGAGGCGACTGCAAACTTATACATATCCGCACCCGTTATGGCGAACCACATGCTCCCTGAGGCTAGGAGTGACAAGTGCAATCTTTGTGGGGTGAAAGGGACCCTCGACCACCTATAATGGGAATGCCCGTATTCTCCCAGGAGGACGAACAATATAGGCTGTAGAGACACCTGAAGACCCTGCTGCGCAGCTCGGACCCAGAGCTCCACCTCCTATTCGTCCAACTGGCTGAAGAGGCTGCTGGGACCCAAGACCTCCCGGCCTGCCTCTGAGGCGGCGGCACCCGCCCCTTGACCTGCGTGTCGGGGGGTGGGTAGATCACCTTATCTGTTGGACATTAAAGTTTAGTCCATCCATCCTTCTATGAAGACCACGTGGTGCTCCCAGCGTCCGCTGCCGGGAAGGCGGTTACGGACATTGCCGCACCCTCTACAGCATCCGAACAGAACCCCGTAAAGAAAACTGAAACTGGACACTGCCAGGTGCCCTCAGTGGCCGCCACGGTAGAGGAACAAGAGCGTGCAGCTGGCGTCGGTGCCGCAACAAAAAACTGATTTATTTATAGGGAGGGAAAGGCGCGGTAACTGTCTGACTTGTTTTCTGTGGACACCGCAACCGCGCCGTAAGGGAAGGGCGGAAGGTGGGAGTGAAAGTGGAAAGAGAGAAAGAGAAGCCGTAGTAGAGGGCTACGGAGTAATTTCGACCACCTTGGGATCTTTAACGTGCGCTGACATCGCACAGCATACGGACGCCTCTTCGTTTCGCCTCCATCGAAACGCCGCAACAAAAGACCGTTCGGTTGAAACTTGTCCCTCTCTTCATCTTCTTCAGTTTCTGCCGCAACAAAAGACCGCTCTGTTGAAACTGAAGAAGATTAAGAGAGGGACATGGATACGACCACAGTGCGCCCCAAGCGCAAGTGCTGTCCCAGAACGAAGAAATACAAAAAGCCAGTGCCATCAGCATCATCGAAATCTTCCACCGACGTGCCGTTGAAGAAGCGTGTGTTTCTGAAAAACCCTCCACCAATAGGCCAGAACAGCTCTGACACCGAAACAGAAATGCCGAGCCAACCACCCAGTCACATTTACAATACAACGAATTGTGATTGCTACTCGGACGTCTCGGACAACATCTACGACGGCGATTCCACAGCGGAGCCACCTTCCGCTCCTCCCACTGCCCATGACACCGCTCCTTCCTCATGAGGTGGTCGTGCATTCCCCCCCCCCCCTTCCTTCCTTTAGCTACATCCTGGCCTTTTCTTTCGTACTCGCAATGCTAAACATTCGCGGCTTTACTAAAGCCGCGAAACAAGCTGGAACAATAGACATAGCCCGCGCCAAAAAGATCGGCATCCTCGCACTTCAAGAAACTTATATTCACAGGTAAGAACAAATTGTAAATTTTGAGCTCCGTTTCAGCACAAAATCCTATTGGTGTTTCGCAAGGAAGGGTTCAGGGGGAGTTGCGATCATCTTCCTAAGAGACGCCGTCCTGTCAGTCCTACCCCATGATCGGGACAACGCAGGACGCTTTGTCTCGATTGACCTTAACAATGGCATGCGCATCAATAATGTATATGCCCCATGCCCTTTTGGACAGCGAGAGGTTTTGGAGGGGCTATAAGGGAGATTTATTGGCCCAGCCAAAATAGTGCTATTGGGCGATTTTAACTGTGTCCTCTTCAAGGAAGACCGCCGCTCTCTTCGGGGTACACTGCGGCGGCTTGGACAAGACCACAATGGTGCGCAGGCCTTGAGTGATCTGGTGGAGGAGTTAGACTTAACCGATGCTTGGCGAGCACTACAACCTCGTTGCGCCGGCATGACCTGGTCTGGCCGTGGTCTCGAAAGCTGTATTGACCGCGTCTATGTCTTTGCTACTATAGCTGGTTCCCTGCACTCTGTGTGGGTATTCACCAATGCCCTATGTGATCACAGGCTGCTTATCACGCGATTGTGTGCGACTGATATTACTCCACGAGAAAGGGTTGCTGGAAATAAAACGCGCGACTTCTGGATGACGAACGTGTCCAGCAGGAAGTCGTCAAAGTTATAAGGAGGAGGAGGAAACAACTTTATTTAACGCATTGCATTAAGCGTTAAGAATGTCCTGGGCCAGGGTTACCAAGGCCAACTGATCTTGCAGCTGGTCAGAGGCTAACCAAGCCCGCCCCGTTGGGGGAGGAGGGTGTGGAAAGTGAGGAGATTGGAGGGCGACAGGGCATGAAAAGATGCAATGCTCCAAGTTTGCATAGTGTTCTGGGCAATTATGGGAATGTATGATTCTGTATAGAATCATAGGGCAAGGGGAATGTATGATTCTGTATAGAAAAGATCGGGCAGGAGTAAGCAGTGTATTTAGCTGTATGCGTCTAAGAATGCAGATTTGCGTGGTAGTGAGATATTTATCAGGAAGAGGAAGTGTACGGAGTGTTTCTCTAATGTTGTCGTAGTGAACGTTGATTTATTTTTTGTAGTGAAGAGTAGTGTCCCACGTTGGTGGATAAGGCCAGGGAATCCCAGGCGCCCGGTGTTGAAGTTCGCGGGTGAGGCGATGCACTACCTCATTGCCTTGGATTCCAGCGTGACCAGGAATCCACCTCAGTGTTACAGTGTGGGGATGTAGTTCCATCGTCTTCTAAATCGGCGCTGGGACAGGCTTCTCGCAGCAGCACGCGCTGAATGATGGGAAACCGAAGCATGGTGTTCCCGTCATCTTCTACGCCGTCACCTTGCCAGAAAGAACGAAACCCTCTCTGCAGTCGAAGATCGACTCACCGGCCATATTGTTACGAACCCTGAGCAGGTATTGAGTTTAGCACGCGATTTCTACATCGAAATGTATGCTGCTGAGCCCTGCACCCCCACATCGTTCCAGCTGCAGGTAGCAACTTACGTACCTAACCTGAACGACACATGGATGTAGTCTGAAGAGCTACACACAGCCCTAAAACAGATGAAGCCAAACAGAAGCCCGGGTATGGACGGCCTCCCGCCAGCCTTTTACATGAAGTTTTGGCCGTCGCTAAAGACCGCTTTAACCAACTTAGCAAACGACGCCCTAGAGAGAGGGGAACTAACTGCAAGTATGAACGAAGGCCTCATCATACTCCTGTGCAAGGACACCTGGAGGAGCAGCGACCTTAAAGCTTGGAGGCCAATAACCCTTCTAAATACGGACTACAAGGAAATTGCCATATGTCTCTCCTTACGCCTGACGCCTGCTCTATCGTCAATAGTAGGCCAGCACCAGGCTTGCTGTGTCCCAGGCCGCTCGGTAGACCTCCATGACATGGCTCTTAGAGACCGTTTGACATGGATGGAATCACGCATCCTCAATGGCCTTTTTTGCTCCCTGGACCAAGAGAAGGCATTCGACCGCCTGAGTCACGAGTACCTGTTTAAGACACTTGAGCTCGCGCGCATTCCCGTGCAATACATTAATATGTGCAAGGCGCTTTATGCGGCACCACAAGCAGCGGTCATTGTACAGGGGCGCATCTCAAATCCTTTCCCCGTGGAAAGGGGTGCCCGACAAGGTTGCCCCCTTTCCCCGTTGCTCTATTTCCTTATGATTCAAGTTCCCTCCTGCAAATGATTGTTACAGATGGCGGCATCCGCAAAACACCATTGCCAGTGGGCTCTCCCTGCACTCCAGTGTTCGCCTATGCGGATGACGTTTCTGTGGCGGTGCCAGACACAACATCAGTGGAGAGACTACTTGAACTAACTACGAAGTACCGCCAAGCGAATGGGGCTCGCCGCAATCACAAGAAGTCCACTATTACGGCCTTACTTACGACCCCCTCCCCTACCGTTATCCAATCGATCTCTGTTACTCGCGAGACACACATCCTCGGATATTTCTTCGATTCCGCTGGACCAGCGCCCAGAAATTGGAATAGGGCTAAAGAGCTACTAAGCATCAAAACCCACAATCTTGGTGCTCTAAAATGTCCCCTGACTGCCATGGCCGCCATCATCAAGACAATGCTGATTTCTACCAACAGCTTTGGGAGGATAGAAAAATAAGATGGTCGATACACGTAAGTACCATTCGAGGGTGATCGGAGCTTGTTCGTGCGAGTGCCGGAAATGTTTTCCTGGAACACATTTTGCAGCGGGATGGGACAGTATAGATCACTACTACTAGACCTTCACCGCACCTCACCGTACTCTGGTATTTTTGAGAAATACAACTGAACATCCACACCGCTTGAGCGCTGATGCGTTACCGGCAGCCGACATCAGACGGCGCTAGCTACTAATACTCCGAGTAGTTTGACTGGCCTGAGTACCCGTATTGGTACTGTGAGTTTTTTAAAAGAGCGCTGAACGTTAAAAGTATTGCAAAATAATGGATTCGGATGGTCCAGGACGGTCTGAAGAGGAAGATAGCGTTTTTTTCTACCCTGTCTAGTATAAAGGGGCTACCATTAGAGCATCCGTTGCTTAATTTCGGATTATGGAATTTTTGGTCGAAGCCAAACCAAACTATCTTAATGAAAAACGGAAACGAATGAGGTTCTTGTAAGGTGATGAAGAAAGAAGAGAACGAGAGGCCAATGAAAAAAAGAAGGTAGACCTCCTATCAGCAGACGTTCCTTTCAATGAAAACCTGGATATTGCCTGTCCTGCTCCGCGATGACTGTAAATGAGGAGTTGTTACGAGCGCTCTTAATTGCAAAATTATGCAGGTTCCCTGTGCCCGCAGCAGAGAAATAACAATTTTGCAAACCGCGACTGTATTCTGCTAACGCCCTAGTGCGTGCAGCGACTCGTTAGTGAAACCACTCGTTAGCGCTCTTTCTCTCTGTGTATGCAACCCAACGTAAAGCTCGTCGCTGGAGCCAGTTTGAATGGATCGACATAATCCCCAAAGCAACGGCCGTCGGATGAGTTAGAAGGGGAGCAGAATGCTGGAGCTTCAAAATAAGCTTTCAGATGCTGTTAAGCACTCCGGAACTCAAACGTCACTCAACCAGCTGTCACTAGGACGTGGTCATACTCCAACACGTATATCCTCGCCCAGGATGCCCGATCTGTCAAAATGAAGATGTCGAGGCCGACATCCACCACTTGATGTGGGACTGCCCAGCACTCAAGCCAACACGAATCCAGCACCTGAGCATAGCTGGCCTTTCAGCAATCAATCGTGCCTCATACGTCACTTGGGCGCAGGGACCTCATCATCGCTCACTTCTGGACTTCATAAAATCAGCCAACCTTTTTCCATTCATTTAATCATTTATTCATCCTTCATCTCATAACCTACTGATGCCCTGAGCAAATAAATGTCAATTAAAAAAACTCAAACGTTCCTAAGCGATGATGCTATCTGTGCACGGAAATAGGGCCTCGTTCAAATTTAAGCCCTTCAGTTTGCTTTGGCAACTGCCCATGCTTTAACAACCATATCTAGTCTTACACCAGTAAAATGAGTTACCAGTCAAATGTTAAGAGAAAACCTACAGCATGTATGTTTTGGATAAGAAGACTTCTAAATTATGCTTCTCTTATTTAGTCACCCTATCATATCCGCCATTTAACACACCTTCGATAGGGTTTAAAAAACAATCAGAATTATTTACTCGCGTTATGGCCGCAATTTTGTAACACGGATTTCGCCACTTGATGAGAGGCACAGGCGTGATAGCATTATCTTTTCTCGCAAGGTGGTACATGGAATTATATCTACGAAGGCACCAAATCCACCCGCTAACTTTCCCTTATCACCCACGCTAAAGCAGCTTGGCCAACTTAATTCCTCTACAGGCCCAATAGATTCTTAGAAATATTCTTTTTTTCACACGCCATAGAAATCCGATATTCACTAGACTGTTCTCGGAGAGCAAAGCCACATGCTGAATTTTCTGGTCAAGTGCCAAGTCATATGCGATTATCTATATTGTTTGTCATTTTGGCTCGCTGTTTAACTTGATAATTTCATTTCTACCGACTCTATATATGTATTCATTTTTTCCTTTATGTATCGATGTAGATAGTATATCCAAACGTAAGAAGCGCGTGAAACAAGACACAGGGTATGCATGAGAGACAACACGAGCGCTGCGTCATCTACATTGGTCTATTACCAGTCCTGGGTAGAAAATTGGACTTTGATGTATGTAGAACCTAGAGCTATATCTGAAGGCATGGTTCGTCTTCGAAGTCGCAGGTATCACATCTTATACAAGAGAGAATAGTTCGAATATTAAGACAAAGGGTTAACGAAGAATATTTAGCAGCTCGACCACTATCTCTAAACGTAGTTTAATGTGTACAGGTGAAAGCGAAACCGCTTAGCCTCAACCTAATTATTATATCAAAGGAACGACGTGTTACTTTTGCAGCGCAGTACACAATTGTACGGATATTTCCCTGCACTTTTGTGTGAAGATCAGTGCACCCCACAAACTGGAAATTTGTGCTGGATTCCCATTTATTTGTATTCTGGAAAAGAATGAGAAAACCCCTGGAGTGATAAGGTGATTGGGTGATTGAGAATTTAATGCTAAGAGCACAACAACGAGCATAATAGATTTGTTTCGCATTGTTCGAGGCAGAATGCGATGAGCAGTCGCTCCGGCTTACGGTGCCAATGATATTAAAATAGCCGAAAGTCAGCGCGTAATTCACTAAACTCGCAGCATGACAAAAAAAGTAGAGAGCACGAACGGAAGGCGTGAATGACATTCTCGGTGGCATTATCCTTCTTAAATTTTGAATGTCTGACCATGATATGATTTTGCGTAGGTAAGTTGATCTTTTACCTTCAAAAATATATCTACGTGACGTTCTTTCACTTATTAGGCTTATGTCTTTGCGTGCTATAGAAAATAACGCGTGATGCCTTGGTATCAGGTCATAAATGCATAGCATTCGAAAACTGAGCAAGTATCAAGAGCGTTGGTTTACTTAAATGGCGTAACAGGAATTGGGCCAGAAATAGAGCAGTGAATTCTTGCAGTACTTTGTAAAAGGAAACTGCACCTAGACAGATCGGTACACAGACAAATAGAATAAACGCTTACTTCGAGGTGGCTTATTTCTATCCATGGCTCATAAAATTTTTAAATATTGGCAGCGCAGTACTGTTCACAGTCAACATTTTTAGCAGCCTCTTGCTGACCGAAGATAAGCTTCTTTAGATAGGCTGGAGCCGGAAACGTACGCTATGGGCGCCATAAGCTGTACTGAAAGCCCCATCAATGCTGATGTAACCAATACTCACTAGCGACATTAAAATGACATGATGGCACTAAGAAAAGAGCGGGAAAGCAGGTTCAGGAGGTGTGGTACTTTATTAGCGTGGTACTGATTGCGAATAAAACAGCCGCAATATAGTGATTCCTTACACAAGCAGCAAAAGGGAAATGGAAATTTAATGCTAGGAACGTAGACTGTATGCTGCACGCTTTTACGAATGAAGTTAGTGTCACAGGGGACGAAGAAATGCAGGAAACGCACTACTAATAGCTCTGTGCTACTAGATAACCTCATTTTATTGTGTAACAGTATATACGTTGCAAGCTGCCAAACCAACTATGCACCTTTTTCGAACGTACGCACAAGTGTACTGTAAAATAAACATGGTATTGTACGTCGTGTTTTCCTTACGTTCTTCTTCCATGAAGGTTCCATAAGGCACCTAGCAGCCACAGTTACGTTAAGTATTAGCATTATGGCGCACGATTTTTGGCCTAAAAAAGTGGAGACCCAGCGACGAAGTGTAGTAATTCCTTTAAGACGCAGCAAAGAGCCCGCCCTCACAATATCTTTAAAAACTGGGTTATTGTGAGCAGTATTTCAATGCCTAATTGCGACGGGCCTCTATTAGCAGCAGAGATTTGTTTGTGCGGAAAGTTCGAGCCTCGTAGGCCATGTAGGCATTAGGAAATTGAAAGAAAGAACCTAAAGGGAATTAGCACCTTCGTCCCACGTGCCGACAGAGGCACTTCGATGTCTTTGCTGTTTATCCTCTCCATTTCCGCGGCTTGTCTAAACAATCTGTCGCTGAGCTACCGTGCCAGAGAACATACACAGTAGAAACTCTCTCCGAATACTTAAGCATGTCCATGCTGGAACGGGTAGTACCAGTTAAAGATTTGCAGGACAAGCTTAATTATAAGGCAACTCTGTGACCGTATATAATACTGTTATGCACATGTTGACAGCAATAGCCTTACGAGTTCTGATGCGTAGATAAATCAAGTCTAAAGGTTTTATATTCACTAATAGAATAGGTGATACTGCAACGCGAAATTATGAAGGGAAATATATTCAAATATTTATCAGGCGAATGCGCATTATTTAGAGATTCCTTGAGGCACATCTTTATAGATGGCGAGCTGCGGGTGTGTGTCAAAGTTTTGCTTCTGAAGTCTGCCGAGAGCAATCACCGCTAGGAATAAATCTTTCCATGAAACACTAATGGGTGCTATTTTACTTACTTGAGTTTGTAGCACCTACTGAACCTCAGTGCGGTACCGCTATGTTTAACGCTCCATACCGGCACACTGGTTGTGTAGAATACGACTTCAGCAAAACATGCAAACCACGTATCGTCTATAGAAGGAATGCAAAAAGCCGGTGAGCTACATTTTTTTATTTGTCCACAGAACCATCAGTGAAAATGTGAAGATGGCGGGCATACTCTCTTGCAAAATTTTATAGTGCAATCGAACGCGCGGCCGCTAAAGCGAACTGCGCTTTGAACAACCACGGGGAATTGTGACAATACAGTTTAGTTCGGCAAAGGCCAGCGTGGTTTAAACCGTTCCCTTTGCCTACTAACATTGATGCTTAGAGAAGCAAGAGTATTAAGTTCCAAGCAGGCTCTCGACTCAAATCTCTTGCGGAACCGCTGGAGAAGGAATTGCCCAGCTACCGTGTCTTCGAGGTGGCCAAGTTGCATTGGTAGCCTTTGTGAAGGGACCAGGCTAAGATGTTTCGTTAGTGCGTCATGAAGTACTGCATTATCCGCTGCCGCCTGATGAACACCAGTGGCTCTCCTTAGGCCATTTCTATGAAAAACTTCGAAATGTTCAAGCTGTGGTGCCGAGGGCGAATTTAAAGGTAATATACACATTATACGACAAATCGCCAGCGCTTCATAAAGTTTGATCATTGAAGAAGGATGGTTTCCCCATTGCTCACTTGCAATTCTACGAATCACATTCAGACACGAATATAGAGATGCGACAATCGCGTCGACAGCGTTTCGAGAATCACGTCAACAAACATATAATGACGCCCAGAAAACACATGTGATTGAATTGGCGAATGGAGGGACAAAGATCTATCTTTAACCGTGCATGACGACGCCTACACCAGAAAACAGAACAAAGCTGGATGAGTCTACTGATAGAAGCAATTCCACACCTTGAAAATAAATGTACGCCGAAAGTAGAGCCTGTCGATTTATCAGGGATAATCGCTTGTGTTGGTACCAGTAATCCAAATGCAAATGTCGTCATATATTAACATACGCTTTGGCCTGCAATGTTTGCGCAATAAATGGGGAAATCCAGTCATTACTACGTAAAAAGCGTGGAAAAAGGGACACTTCCTTGAGGCACACTTCGTGATACTGCCCTTTCGGCGCTCATGGGCCTCCCTAACTGTACTGAACCGTACGAAAATTTACAAACGAATAAATGAACCTTAATATATGGCCTTGTATGCCCACGCCTTGCAATCTGTTTACAATGGAGCCCGAAGCACTCTGTCAAAAGCTTTTTAACGTCAAGACAAATAGCTAAGCTGGAAAGGCTGAAAGCTGGCTGGCGTTCAATGTGAAGACGATATCTTGTGCACCTAGGTTTCACCGGAATCTTGTCATACATGTTGGCATTGCCTTGGTGTCTTCAAGACAACATGATACATTCATTCATTTGCCTGTGCTGCGTGTTGGACGCCGTTGCAATGAGCAGACACGTTCCTTGATTCTTGTCTGTTTTTTTGCAGGGTTTTTATTTTCCCATGCTTGTGGGTTTGTGGCTCTAATCAAATCGCCGCCGCTAGCCAGGTGACGCTCTGCTTTTAAGCGCTCGCGGCACATGCGCACTTCGTAGCACTGTGCGTTATCACTGGCGCCCATAGACACGACAGCCAGCTTCTTCATCAGTGTAGCCACAAATTGCTTCATGCATGACCGAACATTTCTGAGGAGGCCCCAAAAATAGGTGCGGTCATATCTGCATCGAACGGACAGAGATCTGCAACAATACAAAATGCTGTCAGGCAGGCTTTTTTGCAATATGATCAAGCTTGCGGTGAAGCCAGCTTTGACGAAGCTCCTTGATTAAACCATCGGAAGGTTTCAGCATGCCGAACTAGGTGATGTGTCCTCAAAAGAATCGAAATTTAAAGACGGTATATATTGAAGCCGAAAAAAAAATTGGAAAAATTGTACAACAGTTTTTCGGCTTATAGTTGACCTAATGTGGGGCTATTAAAAAGAAAAAAAAACCTCAACAATATTGGAGTGTCCACAAAGTATACTGATGCAGAAATTGGTCAAAACGGGAACGTGCCAAAAATAAAACAAATGGTGTCATTTATTATTTGCAAACGATGTCTTTAGAATAACCTTCAAGTTTCAGCCAAAACCTTTCATTTGTGCTTATGTAGCTGTCTACTGCGCACGACAGAACGTTTATAACGAGGGCCCAAAAATAGGGGCCGTCATATCTGCATAGAGCGGACAGCGCTCTGCAACAATACAAAATGCTCTCAGGCAGGCTTTTTTGCAATATGATCAAGCTTGCGGTGAAGCCAGCTTTGACGAAGCTCCTTGATTAAACCAGCTGAAGGTTTTAGCATGCCGAACTAGGTGATGTGTCCTCAAAATAATTAATCGAAATTTAAAGATGGTATATATTGAAGCAGAAAAAAAATGGGACAAAATTATGTAACAGTTTTTCGGCTTATAGTTGACGTAATGCGGGCCTATGAAAATGAAAAAAAAAATCTGTAGAGCAGGTCTCTAAACAGTGTTGGAGTGTCCACAAAGTATACTGATGCAGAAATTGGTAAACATGGGAACGTGCCAAATGTAAAATAAATGGTGTCATTTAGTATTTGCAAAAGATGTCTTTAAAATAACCTTCCAGTTTAAGCCAAAAGCTTTCATTTGTGCTTATGTAGCTGTCTACTGCGCACGACAGAACGTTTATAACGGGTGCCCAAAAATAGGTGCCGTCATATCTGCATAGAGCGGACAGCGCTCTGCAACAATAAAAAATACTCTCAGGCAGGCTTTTTTGTAATATGATCAACCTTGCGGTGAAGCCAGCTTTGGCGAAGCTCCTTGATTAAACCAGCTGAAGGTTTTAGCATGCCAAACTAGGTAATGTATCCTCAAAAATTTAATCGAAATTTAAAGATAGTATATATTGAAGCTGAAAAAAATGGGAGAAAATTATGTAACAGTTTTTCGGCTTATAGTTGACGTAATGTGGGCCTATGAAAAAGAAAAAATAAATCTGTAGAGCAGCTCTCTAAACAGTGTTGGAGTGTCCACAAAGCATACTGATGCAGAAATTGGTAAACATGGGAACGTGCCAAATGTAAAATAAATGGTGTCATTTAGTATTTGCAAAAGATGTCTTTAAAATAACCTTCCAGATTAAGCCAAAAGCTTTCATTTGTGCTTATGTAGCTGTCTACTGCGCACGACAGAACGTTTATAACGAGGGCCCAAAAATAGGTGCCGTCATATCTGCATAGAGCGGACAGCGCTCTGCAACAATACAAAATGCTCTCAGGCAGGCTTTTTTGCAATATGATCAAGCTTGCGGTGAAGCCAGCTTTGACGAAGCTCCTTGATTAAACCAGCTGAAGGTTTTACATGCCAAACTAGGTAATGTATCATCAAAAAATTAATCGAAATTTAAAGATGGTATATATTGAAGCCGAAAAAAATGGGAGAAAATGATGTAACAGTTTTTCGGCTTATAGTTGACGTAATGTGGGCCTATGAAAAAGAAAAAAAATCTGTACAGCAGCTCTCTAAACAGTGTTGGAGTCTCCACAAAGCATACTGATGCAGAAATTGGTAAAAACGGGAACGTGCCAAATGTAAAATAAATGGTGTGATTTAGTATTTGCAACAACCATCTGTTGTACTCTCTTCGCAATACATGTCCTGCCCATGCCCATTTCTTATTCTTAATTTCCACCAGAATGTCAGTAACTTGAGTTATTTCTATGACCCACTCTGCACGCTTCCTATCTCTTAATGTTACCCCTACCATTTTTCGTTCCATAGCCCTCTGGGTTGTCCTCAACTTAAGTAGAACCCTCTTGGTTAGCCTCCCCGTTTCAGCCCCATAGGTGAGTGCAGGTAAAATGCAACTGTTGTATACTTTCCTCTTGAGCGATACCGGTAAGCTGCTAGTCATGATCTGCGAGTGCTTGCCAAATGCGCTTCATCCCAATCTTATTCTTGTTATTTCCTTTTCATGGTCCGGATCTGCGGTTACTACCTGTCCTAAGTAGACATATTCGCCTACTACTTCCAGTGCCTCGCTACCTAACGTAAACTGCTGTTTCTTCCCGAGGCTGTTGAGTATTACCTTAGTCTTCTGCATATTGATTTTTAAGCCTACCTTTCTCATTTTCCTGTCTAGGTCATCAATCATTATTTACAGTTCATCCCCCGAATTACTTAGCAAGGCAGTGCCATCAGCGAATCGCAGATTACTGAGGTATTCTTCATCTACTTTTATCCCTAACTGCTCCCATTCCAAGTCTCTGAATACTTCCTCTAAGCAAGCTGTGAATAGTAGTGGGGAGATCGGCTCTCCTTGCCTAACACCTTTCTTTATGGGAATTTTGTTACTTTCTTTATGCAGAGCTATGGTTGCTGTGCAGTCCCTATATATATCTTCCAGCCCTTTCACGTACGGCTCGTCTACCCCCTGGTTTCGTAATGCCTGCATCACCGCCCAAGTTTCAACTGAGTCAAACGCTTTTTCGTAATCAATGAATGCTATGTATAAGGGCTGGTTATATTCCGAGCATTTTTCTATCACCTATGATCCCTATCACCTACTATGATCGATTATAGAGTACCGTTTCCGAAAACCTGTTTGATCCTTTGCTTGATTGCAGTCTAAGGTTGTCGTGATTCTATTAGCGATAACCTTAGTAAATACCTTATACGTAACAGACAGTAAGCTTATTGGTCTGTAACTTTTAACAATTTGTAATTTGTAATTGTAATTGGTTTGTAATTTGCAACAGCTGTCTTTATTAAAACCTCCAGGTTTAAGTAAAAAACCTGCATTTGTGCTTATGTAGCTGTCTACTGTGCCCTGCGTTTTTTTAAGTTGAAAGCATTTATTGCCTCATTGTTGTCGTCAGCAAAAATGTCGCGCTTTTGCGGCGGCTCTGATTGGTCGAGACGGGATGACGCCATAAACATCTCGACCAATCAAGGAGTACCACCCCAGTATGCGCGAATGCGGGCCTTATATGGCCATATAGCAACCAGTGCTCAAATAAAAAAATAATTAATTAACCAATTATTGATAATTTATAATACTTACGATACATATATCAATATTTAGGCACGAATTACTAATTATTTATTGATTAAAATCACTAAATATAATTTTTATATTTAATTATCAGTTATAGCATGCTGCGTAATTTATAATTACTAATAATGGCCGCGTACATGGTAAAATCAATCACACAACAGTAAACGTAGAACAACTGCGGAGATACAAGGAGCGCGATCTCGGCACTGCCAAGAGAATTCACTAAATAGATGAGCTGGGAGATGTGAGAGAGTAGTCCTTCGCATTACTCGTAGCAGTATGCATCGCTACATGCGCAACAGTCGCGAGCAGAATGCAGCACTTTAGTCGCCAAATTGTCTCTCACCACCATTACAATGTTGGCGTTGGTCGTTATTCTGTTCTCAATTACGGCCTTCGAGAAACACGTCTACCCAGACAAGAAAACGGAGAATGCACCAAGAAATGTGCCAGAACATCCACCGGCTGTCGGCCTGTATTTTACACACGGTCCTTATTCGGTCATTCTAACCTGACTAGTAAAAATAAAGATAGGATGTGTTGACACTGACCAGTGATATAATAATTGCAAGCAAATTACTTCGAGAAAATGGACACGGTGGATACAAGCCCTAAATTTCAGCTATTTTATTGGAACTGTATTCACGCAACATCAAATCGCTTTGTTTGTGTGTGTGCGCGTGTGTGTGTGTGCGGGCGTGTATAAAGCGAGTCAGCAGCATCAGATGCCAAGGGTTGCCTGAATTTCATTACTGCGCGTAGGCTTGTTCGGAAAATTCAAGACAAAAAATCGCCTTTACATTTTCTAAAAATTTTCTATGGCAACGAAGCCATTGCATATCAAAGTATAAAAGTTGCTTGTAGCAATAACATAAGACACATTATCCAATTAGAATACTTGTATTGATTATAGCTCCTCTACTGCAGGTCTCCGTGTCGTGCTCAAATATTTACGAAAACCTTTACCGCGGTTAGCCTAAACGCGAATTATGTGCCCTAAGTATTAGGATTTTTCTTCGATTTTGTTACGGCCCAGGACGCGGTTCAATAGATGACTCAGGCATCAGAAGAAAGTCGGCGAATTCGTTGAGTACTGGCCGCTATGTTATTGCACTTTAGCATATTGAGGCCGCTTAACACAACTGATGAAGGATATCGGCTAGCTATGTCTTCTTAGACGATCGCGGACAGAAGAAAACTGATAAAAATAACGATATCTAAAACACACAAGGAGTCAGATGCAGTAAAATAAGATGGAAGGTGAATTGCGATGATAACGTAGTTGTCTTAAGCCGAAACATGCGACCTTGATCTCTGTGCGCTGCAGCTGACTTGAAACTCACGTGTGCACATTTTTTTTCAATGCGAAAGCCTTTAATGGCTCTTGCGGCGTCCGGTCTCCTGTCCTGACCTACTATTGCTGTAGATTGTTTTCTCAGCCACGACAGGCTGTTCTCCTTGTCTAGCTTCATGCCAGCGCGGTTGCCATAGAGAGTAAACAGTGAATTAGTAATTAGCTAAGTAGCTATTTGCCTAACCCCGCGCAAACATTAGCACCGGTGGGTCCCAGCGGCCCAGCGCTGTACCTGGTTATGGACCCAGTTTGACGCCAGAGACTCTGCGTTCTGACGCGGCATACTTGCACGCTGTGCACTGGTGGCACTGGTCGCCCAGCGAAAAAATGCGTTGGAAAAGAAGACAACACAGAAAAACAAAGACCTCAAGTAAATTAACAAAAGCAGAAAAGTGAAAAAAATTCAACAATAGGAAAAAAATAAACACTGCATATGGAATTCCAAAGCTGCACCTCATGTTCTCTAGCCTACTATGCTAACCACTCTGCCACGGATTGTCTTTAAGGCTGCAGAGTAGAGTATAACAAAACACTACAGTACAATACTATACAATGAAATATTTTATACAATATAACACAATAAAGCACCCTGCAGTATAATACATCTATAATACATTGCAATAAATATATGTCATGCTTTCACACACCAGAAGCCCTCCTAACTTGCAGTGTGTAATTTAACTTTTTTATTTGCTTCAGGTCTTCAAACAGCACCGCAGTTTCTTTTCTGCAGTCTCTGTCTATCAGGAATTCATGACTTTTTGTCACGCTGTCCACAAAAAATTCGTGTACAGATCGGGTCTCAATATCGCAGTGCCGGAAAGCCATTACACCGCGCCACACAGCATGCAAACCTAGCAGGAAAATTGTGTCATATAGTATTTCTGCGTCTATCAGAGGTAAATTCCTAATCCCGTTTGGTGTGAGCGGGAGATAGTTGCGACTTGGCGCATTTGGCGAATGGGGGGAAAATGCAGTCATTTCAGCCCCTATCATGGTTCAAACCTTGCAAGATTGAATCGAGTATACATTTCGTCCCAACTTGCACCCAGCAGCGAAAACTATTTGGTCGAAGCTGTGTCATTCATTGATCACGGTTAGGTTATGCTCTCAATAGGCAGAAAGAAAAGAGGCAAAGTTGATTGGGACATGTGGAAATTGAACACGAAGCTTTCAAAGATTACTGATTATGACGGATACAGTGAAATGAATAAAAGCTTTGCTGTCCCCCCGCCAAAAGGGCCATAACTGAAAGATAGAAAATGTTTAAAGAAAATTTAAAAGGAAAGCAGTAAAAAGCGCTAGGGAACTCAAGCTCATAGCACGAAAGGAGAAAAAAAAGCTTCAAGGAGGGGCTGCAAGCATTAGTCAAACTAGAGACAATAATTCTTTGGGGTTGTTGAAGAAATCAAAGAAAACAAACTGAAACTGGAGAAGCTCGATGAAATAAATACAGGGATGCAATAAATCGAGCATGAGGAGGGAGGCTGTAGGCCGGTGAGGAGCCCAATAAACACGTCTTATCGGACGAGAAAGCTTACGCTCGAGACAGATTTTGAAAATAGAATACTGGGAGCACCATCACACGACCAGTGAGGTATAGAGAGAACTTTTGAAAATCACTATAGCCAACTATTGGGCAGAGAATACCGGAGAAACCCGGGATTAGAGAATTTTTTTTTCCGTCATGCCAAAACTGGACCACGAGGTTACAGCAGCTCTTGAAAAAGATATAGTCGAAGTTGAAAAAGCCATTGATGAACTGAACCCCGGAAAACCGCCGGGTCCTGACTAAGTGCTGCCTTTTATGAGGAGTTTAAATGTAATATCGCCGCAGCCTTGCATGGGGTCTTTATAAAATCCTTTGAGCGCGGATTATTGGCACCTTCTTTCACGCGCGCACACAAGGTTTCAATTGCCAAAAGCAAAGGGGAAGTCAAGCTCCACTCTGTTAATGGCTATAGGCCAATAACACTAACAAATGTCGACTACACGGTCCTTTAGAAGGTCTTGGCGCGGAGGCTTCAGTCTCTTATCGAAGAGCTAATTGACCTCGACCAGACATGTGGCATTAAGAACAGGACAATCTACTCAAACATCCATGTGGCAAGCAGCAGACTAGAGCTCTGTGGCAGCGAAGGACTCCAAAGTGGCCATGCTGCAAATTGATCTCGCTAAGGCGTTTGACAGGGTACCACATGACATCCTCTTTCTCTTACTGGATCACGTTAGTGTCGGCTCAATCATTAGTGTTTGGGTCAGAATATCGTACAGAAATTGCACCACGAACTTGGTTATAAAGAGCGAACTATTACGGAGCATATGTGTACTTTCTTCTTTACGTCAAGCTGCCCTTTGTCACCATTGCTATTTGCACTATTCCTTGAATCCCTGTGTCGGAAAATCTTGCACAGCGATGCAATACGAGGTTTTAGGCACCACACTTGTGAGGTCCATGTACTTGCCTACGCAGACGATGTTGCCTTTTTTTTAGCTTATAGTGAAAGTATGAGCACTGTCCTTAAAACACCTCAACAATTTTGGCTCAGATGGGAAGTTTATTAAATTTGGACAAACGTGTTGGTTTGTGGCATAGGTCTTATAACACCAGGCCAGCCGTTTCGAGAACGTGCACTGGTTCACAACACCGAAAACATACCTTTGTGTGCCACTTGGCAGCAATCTTGAAAACGGGTAGGAAAACGGGAAAACGGGCCAGCAGGACGGATGAAATGAGAGAGACAGCCATCCGATGGGGCGGACGCGACCTCTCCATATTCGCGCGTGCTATACCGTGCAATGTGCTTCTAGCTGCTAAAGTGATGTATATATTTCAGGCTCTGTACTGTATGCGAGTGAATATACATAAATTTCACCATGTATTTGCGATGTTCATATGGAGCTCCAGTTGGGAGAAGACGTCATGCACTAATCTCTTTCGAGGAGTCGATTAAGGGGGTCTCGCCCTGTCTTTCGGCGTCAGGTGGGGCTAATTTTCATGTTTTTCCGCAACCAAAAACGACACTCTTTCCTGCAGTGTTTTGTCCAGTTTATGTTGTGCAATGCATTTCCCAACTATGTTGTATCGTCTATTGAAGGCGGACGTTACGAAACATCGCGTTACCTCCACGAGGTTGTTGTGTCTTAACGCTTTATTGTCACGCGTTTCTCGAGAGAGTATCTGTCGTCAATCAAGACAAAAGACCTGAAGAAGGCTTTAGTGAAAACAGTTTTTGCTGTCCCCTTGTATCACTCATCTTTTACAACCGCATCCGGGAGGAACTTGTTAAAGCGAGTGAAAAAGGGGATTTATGTGCCATTGGGCACGCAGTTTTTTCTCTGCAAAAAACAGGAGAACGTAGAACACGTCTTTATTCTCTGCAATAATACCGTGTTCTTTAGGGATGTGCTGTAACTCAGCTACGACGGGAACTTGGAGCTTTACCAATACTTTTGCATGTTATGTCATGGCCTCATTTATAATGTTTGGACTTATTATTTACAATAATAATTTATAATAATTATTAGAATAATTTATAAAAAGTTTCTAATGTTTAGAAGAGTAAAAGCCATTGCTGCCGCTCTAACAATCACAACTTCTTGGCCATTTGAGCTTGCTGCGTGCTCTCAGGACTTGCAACTAAAGTTCTGGATGCCTATGCGCACAATATTGTGCACTGGAAATATTTCAACATGTAGAGTTTACAGCGGTGGCAAATTTAACAGTGCCGTATCTTCGGCCATGCTCTGTTACCGCGGAAGTAATTTTCGCTGAACACGGAGCTGTAGCGATAATCTTCCAGGAAAAAAGTGCTACGAAGCTTCAAACCCGGCAAGCGGAGCAGCGAAAGCAATATTTTACTGGTAACTAATAATAAAATAATAATTGGTTCACAGGAAGGGAAAGGCGCAGTAACTGTCACACTTGCTCTGTGGACACCCGAACCGCGCCGTAAGGGAAGGAAGGAAAGTGGGAATGAAAGTGGAAAGAGAGAAAGAGGAGCCGTAGTGGAGGGCTACGGAGTAATTTCGACCACCTGGGGATCTTTAACGTGCACTGACATCGCACAGCACATGACGCCTCTTCGTTTCGCCTCCATCGAAACGCAGCCGCCGCGGTCCGGTTCGAACCCGGGAACTCTGGCACAGTAGTCGGGCGTCTTACCACTGCACCACCCCGAAATCTTGTTTGTATGTATACACTTCGGGAAGCGTTGCGATTACGGAGGGCTCGGCTGGTTCATACGTAGAGCAAAAAGAAGCGCGAAAGCCTGATAACCACGTAAAGTATTCTACATTACAAGCACTGTATGTGTTTTTTTTTTGCTCACTGGCTTTTCCTTCAGTAAATGACTCTCTTGCTCGTTTTATTTACTTCTTTCTGCTGTTTATACTGGGCCATGGTGCGTGTACACTCGCTAATGCGTAGGCCCTGTTTCGAGCCTGCGATTGAGCCCGCAGTGAACATCTTGGCAGTAATCGCCATGTTAGAGTGCCGTAAAAACAACTCTGAAGTTTGTTATGCATGGTAGCCCCAATTATTCAATATACTTTCTAGTTGTACGTTGATCGTCAGTGTGTTTAGAGAATCAGAGCTGCGCCTATCGCGGTCTGTCTCGAAACATCTATGATAGGTTTTGCAGATGCCGCCTGAATATTTACGCTATATCCCAACCAATGTTGTTTATTTGCGTGTAATACAGAAAAGAAGTTACAATTTATTTGCACAGTTATGAAGTGATATGCGAAGTAGGTTGCGCTTTCATAAATACATTTCTCGGCATCACAAATCTAGAGGAGTTAAAGAATGTTCCTAAGGCGAAGAAAGCTAAATGAAGACCAAGAAAGTGGGCTTGAGTGCGAGTGCCCCTTAAGGCATCGAGACAAGCAAAAGCTGCTTCAACATGCGGCAATCGGCTTGACCTCGAAGTCTTAAAAGCACCGCGCATAGACATTTTAATGTGCGCGAAGACTCGGGTGTGACTGACGCGAGAGGTGGGAGAGCGAAGTTAAGGGTGCGCGTATGCGTGACTGCTACGACCGGATTAACAGGCGCTTGTGGCGGTGATCCCGGTGGCGGCCGCGATAGCAGGAACTGTGATACATGCCACTATTTTAGGTGGAGTTTTTGCGCGCACGTTTAACACTGGTTATTTTTATAAGTATACAAACTAGAATACGTTGCTTATAGAAAAGTGTACCACGAGTGATGGCATTAAGGGCAGAACTAGAGAGACGACGACTGCACAGCATGGAGGAGGCACTGAATGGGGGCCTCAGTTCGCAAGCCGAGCGAATGTTTCGAGAAGGCTCCCGCTTAATCCTTGTTCATTTCTAGCTCTCCCACATAATGGTGGCACGTTACAGCAGTCATGGCATGTTACGCGCCAGATCTGCTCTAGCAGTAGCAGTTGTAGCATTAATGGCACCGGTCTCCCAAAAAATCAGCGCCCGCTGATACGAAATATATCGTTGTGGCAATACAAGTTAGTATCGTTCTGAACCATTCTTATAAATGGGACGGTCGTAGCAGAATATTTCGATACGCGAACAACCTCCACAACAGCCACAAAAAGGACATTGCTGCTAAAAGCAGAAAGGAAATACTATTTTCAGACCCCTTCTCAGAGTAGCGGCATGGACAAAGTAATGCCATAGCTTCCCGACTCAATCTTTCAAGCTTCTTGCGTAAAGCCCAACAGAGACAAAGACATCTCCTGATGCGCGAAATCAATGCGCTATTCTCGTACCAACAGGTAAGATTGGTACGCAGCAGTGCACTTGAGCCAGCGACTGAGCTTTGTAGGGTTGCATTCTGTAAGTATCAACTCTCTAGCTTTTTTTCCTAACCCTTTCAGGCATTGTCGATTGGTCGTGGATGAAGGCGACAAGCACAATAGCTACATATGCTAGCCAATGTATTGTTACAGCAAAAAGGGCATTAAAATTAAACTAATTTTTAATAGTAAAAATGAAGCTGCCGAGACATTGGCGCGCCATAGCAGGAAAAGAGGAACCTGGATAAAAGAAACAACAGCTACAAACTGCAGTCCTTTAATTCATTTTCATTTTTCTGCACTCAGTCGATATTCTAAAAACATTGATAGCTTTGGAGCTAAGTCTATAAGCCTCGGCTGAACCCTCTAAGCTCGGATTAAGATGGGCTAGGACAGCTGCTTTTTTGCTGGGGAACGTGACGTGAAGTAAACAGACGTGCAATGACCCCAGAGGAGCATCGGTTTGCCAAGTCGTAAAGTTCGTCAATATTTTTCTCAAACTTTTTCCGTTGGGTTACTACAGGAAGGTGCGCACGTGCAGAAGTTAAAGATAACAAGATAAAATGGTGAGCAGAAAATAAACAAATTCTTATGTATCATTTTATTTCTCGCATTTCATTGCAATTTGTTTTTTTCTATTTTCAAAGCGACAACCTACGAGCTCTTTCTAGGCGGCTTCTGAAGCTTAGTTTTGAGTCCGGTTGAGGAACTCCAAACAAACGGAAACGCTCTAAATTTGGTCAAAAGATTATTATTAAGCCGTGTAGTATAGGGTGGAGGGAGGGAAGTGGGGATGGTAGTTCTTGACTTCATTGGGGAAACAAATGCGAATTACATCCCAAACTGCTTCTAGGCGTTGAATGTTCGGTGCTTTAAAGATTGAAATGTTAAAGCAAAAGGCTGCTTAAAATTAGACAAATGAATAACATCCGAGTGTGCAAATAATGTAGATAAATAAACCCCTCCTTGAGCATATAATACCAGATGGAGAGCACAAATACTAGACGACATTGAAGCGAGAAACATTCCAGCAAATTTCACTCAAGTGCTGGTTATGAAACGTCCCTCATGCAAATAAATTGCACAATACCAACCGCGGCAATGTAAAAATTATTTGTTTCTCTTCAGGTGTATATTTCCTTAGTTATAGCTGAACAGAGTGGATTTTGGAATACTTTGAGCGGATAAATATTGTTACGGGTGATGAAGAGGAAGCGGGCACTGGTGTGGGCAGGCACGCTCGCGCTAGGTCAGCCATCTTTCATTAAACGTCATCTACCATCACCATCGGTCATTCTTCATCTCCTTTCTTCATCGGATTGCTGCCCCGTAACATTTTGGTTGGAGGCGCTGGGTACGTTTCATCACTCACCATCCTAGCCCAGAGCTTCGGCCCCTTGTGTCTTTTTGTGCCATCGGCTGCGGTTTCCTGGAATGACCCATCGCCTGACGGTTCCCCAGCCAGCCGGACCCGACGCGGCATCGCCGTTCTTCGCCCCCCGTCCAGTCCCCCGCCCTGACCACAAGACACGAAAAATGACAAGTAGCCCGACGTTAAGACACCACCGACCCGAGACGCCACGAGCACTCGAGAACACGTCAAAAGACATAGCTCACGACAGACCTGGCCAAAGGAACCGATCGACACGAGACGCCGATCAGACGACGAACCCACCGACCCAGTACAACACTACACGTGAAGACATCACCCCCGCCTGCGCCGTTTGATGCGCACCTGGGACCGAGCCGTCAAATTCCGACGACGATTGCTGCAAAAGCTTTCTGGGCCAGGATTCATCGGTCATCATGGCGGCAAGTAGTTACCTTCTTTCTCTTCTGTCTTCACCGGTTCGGTGAAAAGGGCCACATTTCGGCTTCTGCCGCACAAGGCGCGCTTATGGTTGTTCGATGGCAGAACAAATCACTGTCCCATTGGAGCAAATACTTGGGCGATGACCCCTTTCTCAAGCATTTTACCCCAGAAGAGCCGAACACCAGGCTTGTACCCATTGAAAAACCGGTGGGTGCCCGGCGGCACCAGGCATCGAACAAGATACCTCCCGAATGCAAGGCGGATGCTCTACCACAGGGCCACCGCTTCGGTTAAAAAAGGGCGCTATGTCCGAGTCTATTGATCTGGCTGCCCCATGCCGCCCATTTGCAGGTACTATCCTACTACTCCACAACGAAGGCAGAAGACAGGCCCGAGTGAATTATCTTAAGCGTGCAGTGGAACGCAGTCCGAGAACTGTCTATGTGGATGCCGCTCTATAAGAGCATACATCGAACGCAGCAGCAGCCGTGGTAGCGGGCTCTAGTTACACATAATTCTCTAGCATGTCCATCCTGCACTGTACTATTACAGAAGCGGAAGTGGCGGAGGTCGTGCTAGCCATTACCTACGGAGACGCGACCAATCGAGAGCTTCACGTAATCACCGACTCACAAGCGGCGTGTCGGCTCCTTCTTGCAGGCAGAATTCTACTTACAAAATTTGCTCGCTTCACAACTAACTCATTGGCTACAAATTCACTGCTCAAATATCAGACCACTTGGGTTCCGGAGCACTCTGGATTGGAAGGTAATGTAGTCGCGGATAGGCTAGCTCGAGGCCACACAAACCGAGCGGCCACCAATCCCGATCTCACAACCAGCATTCCTGTCCCAGCGACTTACGGCGCGCGACTTAGGTACCTACGAGAACAACGTAGGATTTATCCCCCTCTACACAAGGGATTAAATGCACAAGAAACGCGGGAATGGAGACAGCTCCAAACCAACACTTACCCCAACGTACATCAATACAACATGTTCCCAGAACACTACACAGACATATGCCCTTGGGGCAACGACCAGCCGACCGCCTACCACGTCACATGGGGGTGCACAGGCCCCAAACCTCCACACATAAACATGCATCATTCGGAGGCGCAGTGGGAGGCCACTCTTCTATGCTCTGATCTAGAGACCCAGCGGAAGCTGGTAACTCAGGCAAGAGCGGCAGCCCAGGCTACTGGAGTCTTGAAATAAAGACTCCACTCGCTGCCCCCCCCGCCCCTTTTCTTTTTTTTCCTTTTTCTTTTTGAAATAAAGTTTTCTCTCCCTTTCCACAGCGAAGGAACTTTTGCCTGCTGCGTTTCCGCCCTGGGCCGGTTCGCTCCTCCTTAAGCGCAGGAAGTGCACTTTCGCAGCCAGCAGCGTCAAGTTCCTGGGTGCCATTGTTACCGCTGAGGGAATCTATCCTGATCCAGACAAGCTCGCTGCAATAAAATTCATGCCCGCGCCGCAAGACGTCACAGGTGTCCGTAGACTTCTGGGACTTGTTAACCACATCGGACGGTTTTTGCCGCACGTATCGGAAACGACAGCACCGATCCGAAGTTTGCTGCTGAAGGAGTATTGGATAATTTTAGCAACGGTCGTTTTCACTTACAGTCCATGGGGAATAACGCTAATCCTCCGAATGCGTGCTGGACGAAAATTCAATCGAAAGCTTGAGGCAATAAAAAAGCGCTAACTCAAAACGTCCTTGAGAATCTGTCGCCATTTCAAGCCGGATCATGGCTGGTATCATGGCGGCATCACGCGAAAAGACTTCTTCCCTCACTGGATTCAAAAGCGGTTCGTTGTGCCTGTTCGCGTAAAATCGCTAGTGAAACCTTGTCAGTTCGTCTCAAGATATGCGCAGTACAAAAGGTAAGCGGAAAAAATAGAAAGGCAAAGTTTCTTTTTGAAGGAAAACATTTACAATGACCTCTTAGTGCATATCCTTTCGTTGTCTGAAATTACGACGTTAAAGCCGCAGAATGTTAGATTGGGTTATTGTTAGGAACAGTGTTCCTCAAATATTGCGTGGGCATAAGTTTTTGACAAGCGCGATATTGTATCAGTTTTTCGCATACCGTAAGACTGCAGCTTAACAACTAATACAATAAAAAAAATGCCTCGAGACTAGTTGTTTTGTCTAGATATCGTGAAGTAGGCGCTGTACTGTTCTTGGTTTCCTACTTCCTATGGCAGTTCTATATATTCTGTATGGGCACTGGACTGAGTATAAATCTAGATTATTGTCGTGAATATGTGGCTAGCAAGACGCTTACCAATATATTCGTTATCGTAGCCCACAATATCAACCCTTATCTTACAAGAATTGCGAAAAACGCACCCTCTTGAATTTTCATAGAGTAAATAATGCTCCATATCAGCGCAACACAAAAATATAAACACAAAGATATTTCTACGTAAACAAAAAAACACATTGCAATATTTTTTTATAATATAGAGTTGTCTCCCAACGAAACGGGAAATAGTGGGCTAGGAATATTGCGAAATGCACTGTGCTTACTACTTATTATTGCATTTTGTTTATGCTAGCCTCAATAAACGTGAAAACCAACTGTTATTTGAACACGACAACGTTAACGGTGGCGTGTCACTATCGATTCTGCGCCATCAGGTACAAAAATCACTACCTCAGCGATGCTTGACTTGCGCGAAACATTCTGACTGGGACTGACAAAACTAAACATTAAGAAAGGAAACGACATGAGAAGAATAATGCTGTGCGACGGAGTATTCCGTCGTCGACAGAAAATGAAAAAATAAGAAAGTAAAAAAAAATAAATTATATAACATGCCAACTTGTCAATGTCCTTATCTAACCTAATGGCGACAAGGAAGGAGGAATTGAATGTCAGCGTAGGATAGGTTATCCAAGTAACGTGACCCTTCACTGACTACTTCCTGACAGCAGAAAAATGGTTTGCCTTCTCCAGTATACGGCTCTTGATTCGTGAAAAGAAAAAATGTCCGTGTCTATCTGTTAGACGCCTCATCCTTTTGAAAAAGAAAAAAGAATTCTCGAACATGTTTCTTCGTTTCCCCTTGTACTCTCTTTGTCTACTAAGTTCGGTGTCGCTAGGATGTTCAGAGCCCGAATTCAGCACCCAAATTACCTGAGGACACTGATGTCCGTACGTCACGTACACAACCACTACTTCCTGTCTATCAGCATTCTTTCGTGCCCTGCAGCCAAACCATTTCTTACCAAATTTTTTTCAACAACTGACATCTGAAAAGCAAATCCTGAGTTTTACGGTAACCATCCGGAATACCTTAGAAAAGAGGGCAGCAGACAGTGCTATTCTCCAGCTGCCTCGTTTTTAGGCGTGTTTTGATCTGCTCGTGTTCAACGACGCAATACAGTTTTTTGCTGCCTAGCAGGCGATTATGTCGCTTGTCGAGTGGAAAAAAATGTCCTCGTGTATACCATGTTTTCACCTTTATCGACTTGTGGCTCATCATCGTAGGACATAAACCTGTTTTGTAAGGTACAAAGTGACTCTACCAAATACTGCAAAAGCAAAATGGGTCTTCGCAAGTGTCTGTTCTGTGGTCAGGTGCAAGAAAGTCTTGCTTGTGCCAAACAGCAGTAGTACCAAAGGTAGCAAGCAGCCTCAGCAAGAACATGCTGCTATTTGTTAAGGGAACGCTTCGTATTACCGTCATATTTTAAAGGGTATATTGCTTTTAGACGTGAGGAAGCAGCGTCGTTGACGCATTGTAATTCTAAACTTTTATTATAAAAAAGAGGAGAAAAGCATTGACTTAACATGCAATTGAATAAAAGAAAAAAAAATATCAAAAGAGAGAGTGTCAGTCTGTGAGAAGTAAATGCGAGCATAATCGATGATTTTGAAGTGAAAATAAAAAAAAAAAAACACTGGGAGACTAATGACCTAGCTTTACTTTAATGGTATGACGATATAGCGGTCTGTAGCCGTCTGAGGTGATTTAAAATTGAGAAGTCCCCAGAAATTCACAGTTTCCACTGGGAAAGCCGTTTTCAAAACTGGGACGTGGTTGAGCACCTCTTTTGGAAAAGTCGTATCAGGCTTTGATTAGTTTCAGTGGGTTACGAAGCATATGCCAATTTTTTCTAAACGTCTTTCTCAACTTCGGCTTACAACAACGTCTTTGCCTTTTCACCTTGACCATTTCCATTACAATATCACGTTTTTGTTGCTTATACTGAGTACGGAGAAACCAAGCAGATACGAAATACATTTAGGTTACATGATAAGGTTATATCAAAGTGCAGCGATAACATTGGCACAACACTGATGGAACATATATATATGCATCAATAAATGATCTTGGCTCTCATTTCAATTAGCAGTTTTGCTGGAGATTTTATTATTTTGGCTCGACAGCGCAGCCAGCTATCTTTTCTTATTACTTCAATTTTCCCCAGAGATAGTGACATTATGAGCGATGTATTTGTATCTGCAATTACCAAAATGAATAGCTCAAAGCCTTCCTTCTGTCACCAACGTACTCACGTATTTCCAAGATCTAATGATTGCGTCTTTTTTTTTTCACCTCATACTCGGGCCCTATCAACGTTTCTTTTACAAAATAAAACGGTGACCCATCATCCGGTCCTGATGAGTTCTGTGATCCAAGAAAAGTCATGTAAACGCATTGACTGTACTGAAAGTACTGCAAGCTTTTAACGCCTGACTCACACAGTACGACCAAACTAGACGCGCGGCCTTCACTTTTACTCGATTATTATCGCCGAGAATTGCTTGCATGTTTTTTCCGAAACATTCTGCATTCAACGCATGCGCTTTCAGTACAGGCAAATAATTAGTACGCAGCTACTGCACACCTCAGCTCTGAACTGCTTTACTTAAGAATGTGTTTGAATTTTGATCCGAAATTTGTTATTATTCCTCAGTGGATTGTTTGGGGGACATCAGTAATTGCTTAGAAAAAAATCTGCGCAATTTTACTATTTCTAAAATTTGAATTCCACGTTGTTAAGGTGCAAAATGATCGATGCAGCTGTTATTACTTGGGTCATCATACGCTTGACAGACACAAAGAAAGACTGTAGAAAATCATCAAATTCTGCTCGTTTTCCTCTCACGCAGCGGAAATATAAAACGTTTGTACTATTTTCTTTTCCACGCAGATTTTGTATGCATAAGTAATTGGTCGAGTACGCGCTTTCCTTGAGCAATATTTGCTGAAGGCGTGAATTACGCGCCTTTACTGATCATGTTGGGTTAAAGAAAAAAAAAAACGGCTTCATTTGTTTCTACACTTCCAATAAGCAAACGCGGTACGTGTTTCTCGTGGTTAGAATAATGCGCACCAACGATTGCAGACATTTATTATATTTTTTTTTGTTCAATATGATTTTCAGGTCAGCTTTTCATTGGCCTCATTTGAAATACTTTCTGATGGGGTTATTCGGTTTTCATCCCCACCGGGATGGCGCGGTGGTTACGGCGCTCGACTACTCTTCCAAAGGACGCAGTAGCGAAAAGCGGCCTCGGCGACCGCTTTTCTATGGAGGCGTAAAGCAAGGTGCAGTGTGCTGTGTGATGTCAATGCACGTTAAAGAACCTCAGGTGGTCGAAATCTCGTAGCCTGAGTCGCTTAAAAGACGTTAAACCCCATAATAAAATCAAACCAAGCCAGACCTATTCAGTTTTCTACGTCACGAACAATCCCTTCGGGGATTGTTCGTGACGTCAGGATGTACGTCACGAAGGATGTACGTCAGGATGTACGTCAAAAAGTAAGTCACGAAGGATTGTTCGCGACGTACATCCTTCGCTTTAGACCAACAAAATTTCGAATCATGCCTCACGTCGCCTGAAATATTTTCAGAAAAGATATTTTCATTCGTTGTGTTTTTCTAGCATAGCAAGCGACCACATCAATCCGTAATGTGCAGCGTCGTTTTCAGCAGTGAAACCAGTCTTGGCTCCGCTTTCATTTCTAGCCGTTTAACGTGGTTTTTGTTGACATTTTAGACAAGGCTCGGCCTGGTGCGTAGACCAATGAAATGTCACTGCCAATGCAGAATGTAGAAAAAAAACTCCCGGATTTGATCTTTAAATGCGGCGTTTGTTACGTAGACACACAGGCAATAAGAATAAACGAAATCTATCGATGTGCTATAATCAAAGCGAGTTTTGTTTTTCATTTAGTTATCATGTTATGTTTAGGGTGCATGTGTGTTGTGCATGCGGTTCACTATTTTGCAATAAATTGAGGTATTTTCACCCAAATACCCCGTACCGTATGAGAGCTTGAAATACTGAAAACATTCCTGTTCCTGGTAATGCATCCCAAAAGTTCTCTGTCATAGCCATCATTTCTGCGTGCGAAAGAAAATTAGCAAACAATCTACTGCTCTAAATTAAACAAAAAAGAATTACAGGTTACCACTGATAATCTTGCTGCATACAGGTGAGGTAGTTACTCCTCTACAGTAGGGTGCACGCATTATTATGCTACCACCGAAATAAACAGAAACCGGGACACTTAGGGCTCATTTTGAATAATTTACTGTGCGGTCCAAATTCTTTCTCGCTAGATGTAGAACACAATCGATGTCTTGCTGCCGTGAGTTTGAGCACCATGTTTTGGTTCGTGGGGTTTAACGTCCCAAAGCAACTCAGGCTATGAGAGACGCCGTAGGGGAGGACTCCGGAAATTTCGACCACCTGGGGTTCTTTAACGTGCACTGACATCGCACAGCACACGGGCGTCTTGCTTTTCGCCTGAATCAAAAAGCTGCCGCCGAGGCCGGGTTTCGATCCCGCATCCTTGGGAACAGGCGTCGAGCGCCGTACCCACTGCGCCACCCCGGCGGTGTCAAGCACGTTGGGTAGCACTTACATTTGTGATTAGAAAAATGCGTCCTCCTGGCCCGCCTTCGATACGCATGCTCTTCATATCTTTGTGCGGTGGAGCTTTAAACGGAGGTGCGAAAGTTCCGTAAGTTCCATTACCATCTCACCCTTCCATATGAGAGAAGCTGCACGATTTGACATCTCCTGCCCACTTGACCCTACCACGCGACTTCGTGGCCTCGTAAAAACCGCCAACCAATCACTATTCAAGTGACTTTCATTATCGACGGAGAAAACCAGCGGAAACGCGATACTAAACCTCAGACCTATAACGCGCTAATCGCATGCAGCGACAATTCGCTGCGACACGCGACAGCGTGGCGCGAAGAGATGAGGGCCGTCAAAGAACTGATGTATGTCGTGTCACTCAAGTTGTGTGTTTTTTGCTGAAAATTTCGCCTGTCGCCCGAAAGCAACATGCACGGAAGCTAATAGCACAAAGCTATGGGGTACGCAACTTGGGTTCTGGCCTAATTTGCGAGTGAACTTTGATTTTGTCCGGCTTGAGCGAACAGAAAAACCTGCAGACGCTCACTGCGTCTTATCCGTACATATATTTGAGCTCATCGAGAGAGCTTAGTAAAAGCTTGGTAGGCTAATAAAAGAAAGGAGAGGTCATTGCGGCTAGACATTGGTAATTTTGGAAAGTAGTGGGACAAAGTCGTTCCTTTCAATGCAAGTCTGCATCGCAGTATAGTATAACACAGTACTTGGTTGTGTCCTTGAAAAACGGGATGCGTTGCAACTTACAATACATTTCAACAGTGTTCTATCGTACCTCATGCTGTTTGCGTTAGAAATGCGATACTAGCATAACTGTACTCCCCCTAACCAAACGACGGGGCGGCGGTAACTGAGCAATGCTGAAAACAAGCTAATCGGCAATTGAGCGCCGTCGCTTCGTGCGGTGTTCACCATTGGCGACGACAGGTGTCGGTGTAGTCGCCGCGCTACGCATCGGCAAGGATTGTCGCCTTATGCGGTTTCCCTTCAGCGCCTGGCCCCATGGGCTCCCATCTACCCCCTGCGAGACCACCTGCCTGAGCTACTGTCGTAATTTGTTTCATGCCACATGGATTTAAACAGGGGGGAGAGGGTGCAATAGCCTGCGCATTTATCGTTTGCAAATTAACACCTCCTAGAGGCATATTCTTGATTTTTAGAGACTCCGATGCTCCAAACCGGAATGCAAGAGGCCGCTGTATTTCCCACCTTTCAGCTGCCATCTGCCATTAGCAAGCTTTTGACTTTTAAAGGATGCGACGCTTCAAACGGCCGACGTCGCCGGTCATATTTTTTTGTATATGGTTACTGAAGGTTTGACTGTAATATTAGATGCGTTATTTATCCATCAACAATCCTGTGTGCTTTGGGGGTTTTTGAATCTTTTATTATACACGGAATAAATTTCTTCTCTTAGGTGTCATATTCCTTATTTTTTTGTCGTAGGTTTTTGTCTTAAGTATTTACTCCTTGTTCAGACAGCCAAGAAGGCCAATGTTCTTCCTTCTAAAGCCTGTAATACTGCTGCAGGCGGGCCCTCATTGCCGACGCTCGCGAGACGACATCGACCGAAGCATTATCACCATAATACAAAGCCTGTGACAACGACGCCTCCGGCACTTCCTGCAAGCTGGTCCCTAACGACATCTTGGCTGCGGCTATTGCGGCCACTAGTATGCACCCGGCACGTGCAAATTATTCTAGTTTTGTTTCACATAGTCTTGGCTTAACCCTTTCTACTCGTCTTGTTTTCTGTCTTTGTTTTCCGAGCAATGTATCACTCTTGCCATTGTAGTTCTCATTTGCCATACATCCCAGTGACGCAGCAAAAGCCTAAACAATTATAAAATGAAGCCTTCATTTTATATCTGCTCATGAATTAAATGCAAAAAAAGCAAAAAAAAATTACCAAACTTCTCACAACACGAAACGTTTATTTTACCGAAAATCGTCTATTTTCCATAAACGCTTAGTGGTTCCCCTAAGTTACCTCAGGCCTGATATAGTGATACTTCTTATATCTTTTTTTTGACGCGAGCATTTGGCCTTCATATGTCGTCTACCATCAGTGCAGTTTTCGCAAGTTATTAATGAGAATGAGGTTGTGAATAAGAATGTTCATGAGGGACAGCACCACGGGCGGATATAAATGGGATATGAAGAGAGCGTGAAAATAGCAGAGAATAAAGGGAAGACTTCCTATTGGCAATGAAAGAGATGATGCGAAGTTTGGTTGACAAACGACTGTCGAGGCACAGGTCGGAAAAACGTCTCGGACGTTTTGTCAACTGTGCCTCGTCTTGTCAACTGTGTTCGCACACCATTTGCACATGGGTCTGCTGTGTCCACACACGGGTGCGTCAGTGGGGTTTCAGATTATGAGGCAGCTACTTCAGGTCATTCGAGATAGCGTGTAGAAGTCGTCTTTATTGGTCGGGAATATGAACGTGGGAGAGAGAAATAAGATACACTATATGAAGAACTTCGGCCAACAATAGGCTGTGAAGCTGCGTCCCTCAATGTTCCTTTGTGAAAAGTAAAGTAATAAATTCGTGGCAGAAACTAATTCCATGAACTAATCGCCAAAGGGTTACATAACCCATCCACGCCACTCTCAATCACTTTGAAACCGTAAGGGGCAATACCAAACATGTATTGTGTTTTAGACATGTATACCCATCAGTTCTAGGGCACTTATAGCCCTCACAACGCCAGCCAAGCATGCAAAATGAAAAACAACCTGTTTTGTTAAATTCACCTAATGACAACGGATTGTACCTAACGCACGTGCCCGCGGCCAGCCTAACGCACTAATCCCCCAGCGTCTCAGCTAATCTTTCCGTAATACAGAAAAAGATTTCTCGCTAGTAAGCAACATCGATTGGCACGTCCACGCATGTACGGAAAGTCAACCGCTGCAGCCACAACACAGCGTCATTTGCGTGGTGCTTGGTTGGGTATATGCGGCCGATCAGCCTGCGCGACATTACGCAAAGGAGCACGAACTTTGGGCAAACTTTGTGGGGTGTATGAAAGCTTGACCGAGCAGGCGGGCGTGGTGGGCGCGTGCGGACAACGAAGAGGGATGGGTACACAAGACCGAGTGACGGGCTTGCTGCTGGCCTGGCGTATCCCTCAGTACGGCGTTACTCGGTGGTTGCTTGTGTTGACGATATGCCTGCCGCAATTTCCCTGGCGCTTCCACGGCCCTACAGTCTTCTGATTCGCTGCTGTCGGCAGCTTGGAAGCTGGTGCGACGACCGGCAGCCTAAGCGTTCAGCCGCTGCAACATTTAATTAACAGCGGGCGCTGGGACTTCGTGGAGGTAGCTGGCGCGTGCTCAGGTCGGGTTTCTTTGCTCTTACAGCAGCGCCTGGAGTAAACTATGCTTTATTCCCGAGTGATGGGTCTTTCCATGAACCTTTCCTATTACTGAATCTATTTCACCGGTTCCTCGTTTTCCACCAGTTTTGCCAATGTTGGGAGTCAACGCACTTTCACGTTACTACCGTTTCTAATTGTTTTCACCTAACTGATCGTGTGAGTGTAAAAGGTTATATTTCCCGAAACCTTTTTTTTTTTTTTTTTCGCAGTCGCTGATAGCAGTACTCATCATTGGGAACCTAATGCAGATGCCCAACCTGCTACACTACAAAGGTCGTCCGGTTAGTCTGAACGTTTCTTGCCTGCTTGAGACTCGTTTGCTAATTCTGTTTGCATTTCAATTTTCATCAGCCGTTTTCATGAGATTAACAACTATTCTCCTCAAAGCGCACATTATGCTTCCTCTTCGATGACTATAACGTGTAAGAATGCCGTCGCGTTAAAAAAAAATTGAATTCGCGCAGCTGTTATAAAGGTCGTAGTCTAGCTTCTCAGCGACGTAGTTAGACTGATGATTGCAACCTTAGCACAATATTGCCATAGTAGAGAAGCAGTGAACGCTGAGGGCTCCTTCAAACTGTCCTTGTTACTGAAGCCTGATTGCGACCAGCAAATGAATAAGCCAGCTCTTCATAATAAGTGATAGCAAATTTCATTCTAACTGACAATAAGGATTGAGTTTTCGTCTTATTTTCACACCTCGTATCTCGTGAAGTGGCATGAGCAGAAATAACTTTACAGATGCTTTTTCCCGTATACAAATCAGAGATCTTAAGGTCATGATTCATACCTACAGAGCTACTCTTTTCTGTGCAGTCCTCATATATGACCGATAAGTAAGTCCAAATGCTGTTTACGCTCATGCTTTCTAACAAAAGCGCTGTTATGCTCAAGGTCAGACAGCAAAGTGAGTGCTTTGTGCCCAACAGACTGAAAACAGTACACCAGACACTGGAGAAATGAAGCTTCTAGCATCTTCAGAAGTTGTACAGAGCTACGTCACGCTGAGGAAGTAGTTCTAACCAAACCTATCTTGCCTCCAAAGACGAATGTTGACAACACCGAAATTTGGAAAATACTGCTCCTAAAAGAAAACTTTAGAATATTAATTAGTTTTGCGTTCTATGTGACAAATGAGCGGAACTTTCTCTGGACGTGGCTAGCGACTGCATTGGTGCGCAAGCGTTTTCTTGAGTAGGTAAGCCCACAAAACTATGAAAAAAAATAATCTCGAATCCAAGTTCGACAACAGATACTGGACAACGATTGCAGCGACTAACTGTGTTATGTATTCGTGAAAACGTATCTTTTCTAGGTTTATGTTGCATGATTTCCCTTTCCTTACCGCGGCTGCCACGTTTCACTGGAGGTAGAACTGCAGGCGCCCGTGATAAATGCGATGTCAGAGAACGTTTCGGATACCCAAGGTGTAAGAAGGGTCCGGTTTCATTCACTAGGGGATCTTTGAGAGCCTGAATCACTTTAATGCCTCAAACAAAATAAACAATAACCTACCTATCAAAGAAGATAGCATCTACAAAATTCGCAACTTTGCAAAATCGCTTTGTCCATAACTTACACTGCCAGTATATTCTGTATTGTTCTGCACTGCGGGAAGAAATTATGCCGGAGAGCAGGATTACAGCTTTGGTTACCATGATTTGTTGCTCCCCAGGAATATGCTTTTAGCACCTTTGTGCCTATTCCTTGCACTGAAATATCACTAAGACAATAAAATGTAGTTTAAGTCCATTGTTTGACCTAGATGTTTGTATGTGGACAAGATTACATGATTACGAAATGTCTGTATTACGTTATCGTCCAATTCACGGAGCAGGTTAAACCTTGTATATGTCACTAAATAAATAGCAAGGAGCCAAAATCGTGCCGAGAGTCGATACCCGTTATAGAGGTTTTGGTTTGGTTTGGTTTGGTTTGTGGGGTTTAACGTCCTAAAGCGACTCGGGCTATGAGAGACGCCGTAGTGGAGGACTCCGGAAATTTTGACCACCTGGGGTTCTTTAACGTGCACTGACATCGCACAGCACACGGGCGCCTTGCTTTTCGCCTCCGTGGAAAAGCGGCCGCCGAGGCCGGGATTCGATCCCGCGTCCTTGGGAACAGTAGTCGAGCGCCGTAACCACTGCGCCACCCCGGCGGGGCGTTATAGAGGTTTTGATGGTTCAGTTATACAGTATGTGAAAAACTTTAATTCGGCATAAGAACGTATATTTTTATTTTTGTTTTGTGCTATACGAAATAATACCAGGTTTTCCTTGTTACCGCTGTAAAATAAATGTGTCGCTTGATATTAGGCTTATGTTCTAGCCGAAATATAAAACCCTTTTCTTTTACAGGAACTGAACTCTGGACGATATTAGGTTGGAACAGCTTTTTACTAAGGGTTTAACACATGTTGCAGAGTATGTGACAACGACGTTGCAAGCTAATATAAATCTACCGCAGAACCGTTTCTTTGGATACAAACAGGGATGCAGTTAAACATTTCAATGTAGTTTGATACCAGAAAGAATGATCAATAATAAGCCTTTCCAACAGCCGAAATATCTTTTCCCATAACTTCTTTCTGTGCGTCACACTATTTCTTTGACAAACCATACCAGGCAATTATCTAAAAACTTTCGTTTATGAAACAGTATAGCGCATTCTGTGATATCTTCAAAGAGCAGCAGAAAAGGCATTTCTAAAGTGTCGCCCGTTTTCGCCGCTCAGCAACCCATGGATGGTCTCGCGCTCGGCGGAAATATTGTTTTCTCTTGAAGTCTAGTTTCCCTAGCTTTGTTGCAAGTGTTTTAGAATATATACAATGCAAATTCTTCCTTCTCTCCATGTGACTCCTGCTTTTCAGCATTAGTTCCAACAGACTACGAGGGAGTCTATCAAGCGACATCTGCTGTTGCGAAAGGTTGGGTGAATTTTCTCTTTAGTAGCGGTATATTTCGTACTGGTAGTGTCATGAAATAGAGGAGGCGCTAGTGCTTGCGCGTACTTTTGAGGTTTAACGTCGACGAATGCCTGTTTAAACACAAATATAAAGCGCCATACCGTTAAGACAAACGGAAGTGGAAGTCTCCGATGGGCAATTGTAGCGATAAAATTCCACTCTTCCGCTGCGGCTGTGAATATATTGAGGAAGTGTCCTGGGCGTACATTCGAGCTCTTCAGGCAAAGATGGCAGTCGGCCGGAAACTGTTCTTGCCTGTGGATGTCACAACCAGGCCAGCTAACCTGCAGCAGTCGGCTAGGGACGCCATGACCAGAAGCATATAGCCATTGAAAAGGACGCCATAGACTGTAGATCAGGTTCCTTCAGCTAACGTGAATTTAGCGGTGAACCATAAAATCTTTGTCTCCTTACTTTCTAAGCTGCTTCTCACTTCCTAAAACTAATAACTATCGCGACTTTATTGTTTTTTTCCAGAACGCTTGTTTGACGGTGTAACAAGAACGACGCTTCAGGTAATGAAACTTCCTTACTTCACGGTTTAATGTACAAATGTTTAGTCTCTGTCAAGACATGTATATTTACTGCAGATATATTGCTTCAGATAGGAAAAAAATATTCATCTTTCCGGACAAAAATATAAGCTTAGTCTCACTTGCAGCGTGCCTTTGATAACGCTGTGGTTAATGGAACAGCATTTTGGTATACCAGAATGCTGTTCCATTAACCACAGCGTTATTACAATAGGTTTTTAAGGATTAAATATGTTAACTATAATTATAACCAATACAAAAAAGATCTTGTGATTGGACCCCTTTTCTTTGTGCCTACCGACATAACAATAATTGACAGGGTTTCAGCAATTTGTTCCTAGAACTATTTGAAACAACTTTTGTTAAAACGTGTGCCCTCTCCTGAAGGGAATATTGGACAGCTTTTTTGTGATTAGAGGTGCTTGCGACTTGGTTCTAAGGAGCTGAGGAAAGTCTGAAAAATATACGTAATCCTAATTTAAGCGACCAATATTTTCAGGATTTCTCGTACAAAGCAGGAAAGTACGCAGAAGCTTCAAAATGATCTCACCTACGACAATTGCTACAATTTTTGGTAATATCGCTCACGCTGCATTTGGATGCAACCAGACAACGCTGAGTGGCGCTTCTCTTGACTGGGCAAGTTCTGCCTTTTGATCGAGCGTCGGACCATTCGCGATGTACTGTTGATCATGCCGCAAATGACTTTATGCAGCCACCTGCTCTGTGGTAGGCGCTAGGAGAAAACCTGAACACCATCGTGACTTTGAGGATTGCGCGGCAATTCAGCTGTTGAATACTACTTTTAATATGCTTGTGCACACTCGACCACAGCCTTCCGTGGTATGAGGTACGCTCTAATTAGGGCGGCGTATAAGATCATGTTTCAAGGACTACACCTCGCAGAGCAGAACACATGTCTAGGAGAAAAGCTATACCCTCTGTATCCCTGGAGAGTGCCGATCCTGCAGCACAGGTGTCCTAACTTCGCAATTAAAATACTCTAAGTGGAAGTTCTTACCACCGAACCAATACTGCGCGGCATAACCTGTAAAGCTCACAAAGAAAGAGTTCGCATGCTTTACATGCCGTAATTGACGTGTTCAGTGTGCTCATTGTTGCCAAATCCTAAACCCCTCTCGACTGCGTGTTCGAGCTTGTCATTCTTTTGCTAGCTTACTTTGTTTTCATGCAGTATTGCCATTTCCTTTTAGTCAAGCTTTTTAAACATATCTGAGCTTCTAAATGGTGTGTCATATTACAAAAATCACTTAACATTTATCACATTTAAAACGCATGACCATAAAATATCTACTATCCGTCAAAGTATCTTTGCTAGCCTTCAATCTATGTTCTTAAGCACAATATTTTATATAATATGATGACTGAATATATTGTTACATGGTGGCATGATAAGCGATGGAACACGGCGACACAACAGAAACAGAACGACGTGATGAAATGACGATGACATATGCTTTTAATGGTCAGCGGGCCTGGCGCGAGCGCTCCGCCCCGCGCCACTGTCCGCTTCGTCATCTTCGTAGCATTACCCGGGGCCACCGAGCGATCATCCCGATCGATTGCTAGAAATCCAATGCATCACGTGACGATGAACACAGTCACAGGATTGGGACATGAAACGCTGGACACCACAATGAATGCGAAGATGGGAGGAATGCTTGCACCGGAGCCTCAAGTCTAATCTTCACCATTTGCCGAAGGCAAAGGCTCATGGACACGCCGAACGGCTTGGGCGGGGTGCTGTCTTCGCTCGAGTGGTCGTGAGGTCGCTTGGTCGTGGGGTCGGTAGGGTCGGTAAGGTCGGTAGGGTCGGCTTTGGGCTCTTCCTGGTCGTCGTGTGTTGTGGTCAGGGCTGGGGACGAGGCTGGGGACAGCGGCTGGTCGGGTATGAGCAAAAAGGGCTGGGGCAGAGCTTGGCGGCGATCTCCACGGGCATTCGGCAGATGGACCCGGCGTACGACTGGCTTCGACGGTTCAAGGCGAGGATTGGGATGAACCGCACCTCCAACCAAATGTTACATGGTCCAATGACAAGCGATGGAACACAGCGACACAACAGAAACAGAACTATGTGATGACATGACGATGACATATGCTTTTAATGGCCAACAGGCCCGGCGCGAGCGCTCCGCCCCGCGCCACTGCCCGCTTCGTCATCTTCGTAGCAATATCGTGATTTCAATCCGCAATCACTACTTCACGAGGTCTAAACGGCTCACCGTTCCCGACGTTGTAGAATTTGCAGGTGCTACCAACTCATGGTTCGAAATTGAAAATGGAGACTGAAATCGGTGTCAAGCCATCCTTGGATCCCTATTCAGACACGCTACCCTTTTCCCACGCAGGCAGTCTTTTAGGGCGGGGTTAAAGTGGGATATCATATCTGTGTCGCCTCTGGCAACTTGGTCAGCACACATCATGGTCCTCCTCCGAAGGGCACCTATGGCAGTTGATGGTGAGAAGACACTCACACCACCATACACATCTACCATCTACTACGATTAAGAGTGCTGAACTAATCACTAAATGCATTATAGCTAGTTTAGCACAATTTAACATCCGCAATATGTGTAACTCGGCCAAGCGGGCTTTTGAAGCAGTTAGCATGCGACTGCGACATTTAATTTGCTAATATTGGAGATGATTATTTTACAGTTGTAATCTAAAATGCGCCTAAGTTATTGTTATAAAATAATGTAAATTATTATTACAAATAATAATGTATACCAGATAAATATTGTTGATACATAAAGGGTACTTTATGTGACTCGTATTATCGATATGTAACCCACTGTGTCAAATAAGACCTTCGATTGTTTCGACTACCGTTTATTTCGGAAACGACACAACATCCTCGTACAGTTTGCTATTCACAATCTGGACACACCATAACGTTGTGATCCCATTTCTATACAATAATGCGATCCAAAAGGCTTGGCCTTAACGGCCTCACATTGTGTGGACCGTCTTCGACATGTAGTAACTCCAAGATTTCAACAGCCCGAAGACTCAAGGTAAGGTACTAAAAGGCATATTGCCATTTTTAGACCCCTCCAGCTCTTCCTCTACTCTGCGCACTCCCAATGCCACCATATGGACACCTGCCCGCGTATAAACCGCTATTTCCAACAGCTTTCAGTCGAAACTGCAAGATGAGAGCCGCTTCAAGGAACAGGATGGTAGATATTGAATTGCGCGCCCGAACCTGAACCAGACGACATTAAAAGGGCAGGTTTTCATCAGCATTCTCATATTTAGGGTACAGGGTCGCTTTTCTGGCTGTGGTTTAGAATTTTATTCTATTTTGTTTCACTGTTTTTCTCTTTCGCAACCTAGCCAAGACAATGCCGGAACTAAGCGTGCGATTCATTGAGTTGCGCCTTCTTTGCGGATACCATAGGTTTAAAAACCTTTGCTGACACATAAAAGCCGGCGCGGCAACATTATTGGCTTCCTTGCTCGGTTTCCCTTGAAGACTTTCGAACTGTACATTCCAAATGTTCCTCTATTATCTCGCAGATACTGAGTAACATTCCGTTCAAATATACATCATTATGTCTAATATAGCTAAAAATAAATAAAGAACGCCAATTTAACCAAGCCGTATGATTTTGCTAGCATGACACAAATGTAGCCTGCCTGACCGGCGGGTAAAGTGTCCAGAGGGTATGATTCAAATCTAAACTTATCTTTTAAAAACCATCAAAGCTGTTAGCTTCCGCAATCTAGGCCATGTCGTTTGGTCTGGTGAAGTCATACAACTCGAGGACCAATTAGCACCTAGCCATGCAACCTTGCTACTGTCACCTGCTAGATCTGCACCTTACCATCTCATAATCTTTCGCTCACAATGCCGAAGCTGGAATATTTGGAAAATGGCGCCATTAATGCTTTCACGTTAAAACTGCTACGTGTTTTGACGAAATCTTGAACTTATAGAGCGACCACTCTGAACATGGCATAAAAAGTGATCCCAGATCTGATGAAACGACGCATCACTAACCTGGTGCTCTTCACATTATGCCTCTTCTAATGAATCGAAACAATCCTTTGGCTTTGCGATTGCGGTGAACTGTGGTTTATTTTATCTTACATTTTATCTTCGTTTTTTTTTCACGCATCACGTATATGGCACAAATCAAATCATGATTTATCTTACTTGAACAATTCGCATCATTTCTTTCAAATAGCGAGCGCTGTGTCATTGGCGATTTGTACCGTGGAGAGAAGATTCAGTTTGGCTCTTTTTTTCCTCTCTACGGTGGAAAATATCTTCAGTCATTTCTTTGTGAATTCATTCCACGTCTTTAAGAGGACGCCTGGTTTTCATACCCAATTCGAGCTGCCTAATTAATTCACCGCGAAGAAGACGTTTTCGAGCGTTAAGTCCTTGTCCCAACTGTTGAATGACGCAACCTGCTCATCTGATCCAGCCACTCATCTGGATCTTTCCTTCGGGCTCCATTGAAAATGGGCGGCCCTAGATGCTGCTGTAAGTTTAGTGCAACAGATGTTGCATTATCGGCCATTTTCGCTGTTGAGGCGCATTTGCGGGTTTGAGGGGGGGTACGCCGATAGTCTGGGGTCCGCGGCTGACTAGGTTTTTCACTCGGCGGCTTTTAGGTTGGTCCCCCACAGCGACAGGAATAGGCCTGTTTCCTTGGCTTGTAGGGTACGTGCAGAACACAGAGGGCAGCACCTCCACTAGATATCACGTGGTAGTGACAAGGCCGTAGGCAACAATCGATGAGCTAAAAGTTTCACTGAAATTATCTCTCTATCAGGCTCACTTTCCCCGCAAAGAAACTAAGCAAATCGGTGGCGGCGATAACAGCAAAAGTTTTCACCGGTCATGCAGTACTTGTCCACAGAATTCGGCTGCGAACAATTTAAAGAAGGCGAAAAAACATGCAGAAAACGCTCAAATGATACCTGGCAGCACCTGGAACATTGTGGAAGCAGGCGCAAGTGGCTGGAGACATTCACGACAATCTAGGTGCATCATAACCGACAAAGAAAATTTGATAAAGCTGAATCTCGACGACACTGAGCGTAAAATTAAACAAAGCAATTACCCAAGATCTTTCTGTCATTACAGACAAAGTGATAAGGCCGCAGACCAGGTGCAGCCAGCAACAACAAATAAATATAACCAAGGTTCGGGACAATTACAGGTTTATTTATAGCCGCTTTATGCGACGAATTTTATGGTCCGTGGCACTGATTTCTCTCATTGCTCTCTCAGTTTTATTTCTACCAGGTGTCTTGAAAGAAACGGCGGGATTGGCCCAACGCTTTCCCATATGCGCCCTGATTGAGGTGAAACGCTTGTGTATGGCCACTCTGCTGCTGTTTTGCCCGAGTCTAATACCCAAGATGCAGTTGCCATAAAGTTACATTTTGGAAATTGTAAGAACTGACATGGTGGCCTTGCTGTGCCCTTGACGGTGCCTTTAAACCTACTGCAGCCAACAAGCTTATTGGGAAGTAATATGTTGAGAGTCTTCGCGAAAGCCATGTAGCTTTGTGGCCAATGGAGCTACTTGTGATTGAATTCATTTAGAGACTTTAAAACGTACGAACTTTTGAAATCTGTCGCCTGTGGTCAACGTCTCCTACAGTGTGGGCGAGACAGGATATGCGTTTTTCTTCGATATTATAGACTTTTACAGTGTTCGGCTTCACTTGTCCACAATATGTATTTTCTTATCATAATAGTAGGATGCAACAAGTTAATAATTCAGCAATTCGTGTTCGTCTGTATGCTTGTAAAGAAAAAGCAAAACGATAATTTTGAAAATTGTGTCGCAATTTCTCACTTTTTAAATATAATTTGCTTTATTTTCTTTCATCACCCTCAAATCCTCGCATCCACTTATTTACTTTTATGAATTGTTACAAGCCAGTTAAATATCAAACAGTAATTAAAAATAAACCTATGCAGGGAGCATTCATGTGAACCGCTGCGGTCGTTTCTTCTTTTTCCCTCTGTAAGCGTGAAAGCATACATATGTGTAAACTAGATGTATGACACAGCGGTGTGATCAAGCTAACGTTCTAAGAGAACTGCCCATCTGATAAGATCCAGAAGATATGGCACAGCATGAGAGAAAAAAATCACAAAACTGCGTTTGTTGCTCGGAGCTTCAAAGCTATCCCACCTCGCTTTAGGGTTTTACTATTGCAGCATTGAAATGTTAACGTGTCTGTTATCACACTCGTCGCCATCAAATTTCACAGACTCTTGACTTGGAAAAGCAATGCAATACTTTTCCTTAAAGCTGTCGCTTGCCTGGAAACCGCTTGACTATTATCGAGCAGGAAGTGTTTTCAGTATTCGCTCCGATTGAAGCAGAGTTAGCAGGTGGTTAGATTTGAAAGTTAGAGCATTCGCGTCATTTTGCCTCTCCAAAGTCACTTTCTGGCTGCTGAAAGATCTGTGCCCTCATTCAGGGGTGTGCGTTTGGGAGAAGCTCCGTAAACCCCGCTGCGCGCCCCTTCTCCGTAGTGGCCCCAAACCCAGTTTCGAACCTCGCAGCTTGCAATGGTGGTTCAGTTTGTCTTGCAAAGGTACTTCCTTTGAGCCTCACCTGAAGTGCTCCCTTTGAGCCTCAGCTGCAGCAGTCCTATGTGCAACAAATTTTAATTACAATGCAGTCTAGGAATCGAATTTTTATCCTAAGGTCAACAATGCGTTGGAGGGATCCCCTGAGATAATCAGCATAAACTTGTGGTTGTATTTACCCAGCATGCTATCTATCCGCCCCCTCATTAATATGCTTTCCTCTCTAGAGTTAGTCTGCTGTGTTCGTGCCTCTTGAAATTACAGCCGCCATTTTGTTTTTCTATAGCCTGACGCGCTGCTTTCAAACTAATTACACTCCTCTTTGTCACCTTCCGCGTTTCTGCCTCAAAGTTAATTAAACCAGGGTGAAACGTTTTCGTACTTTCGTAGTGAGGGGAGCTGGTAAGCTGGTAGTCCGCAAAGTTAATTAACACTGCATGTGTTTCTATCCACATTCTTAAAGTCACTGCGAAATCTCGTCGCTCTGTTTGGACACCACCCTGTTAGAAGTAAATTGTATATTTCCTTTCTACCAGAACACGTCTCTCTGCCTATTGTTTGCTATGGCTCTATTATGAGACTGTGGTCCTTAATAAAACTTGCTATTGCGTTCGCTATTAAAACTGAATGTCTTGCTTCGTCGTTCAGGACGGCAAAGATTCCGTGCCTTTCGTCTGCGCAGGACAATATCAAACATAAAGAAAAAGCCCCAGAAGCGTGCCTATATGTGCCGCTTCCAAAATCATAACTCGAGCGCTTCATTACTTACATTTCTTTATGAAAAGGACTTCGTAGGCATTGTCCCTTTTCTTTTTCGCCGCCCGCTTCGTGGCCTGTATATAAATATTTCCCCCGTGCTAAAATATATGGTTGCTGTGCCGCGTCCGCGGATAGTTTCTAACTCTTTGACCTAGGCATCTTCTACATGTTGTTATAAGAAGGATATTTATCGTCAAACGAAAAGGCTGCTCAGGTAATAGAAAAGTATTTTGTCTCAGCGATATAGCATTGCCCTTTTTGATGGTAAAGGAAATTGGTCCAGAAGATATATTTAACAAAACTTGCATCTATTATATGCGCTTTCCTAGCGAAATTAAGAATGCGACCAGGCACAGCATTGTAAACACCACCAGAAATTGATCGGAATGACTTTCAGTGCTAATCAGATTTTCTAGCGTCTGGAAACCAGATTGGAACTTCACTGTTCGAAGTCACTTATTTAGAAATGTAAATGACGGCAACCAAATATAACATCCCAGGCTCGACGTTAATGTTTATTTGGATTCGGAGGTTGGAGGGGTACTTTACGCACTGTAGGCTAACTATATTTTCATTGCTCTGACTGGTACACTGGAATGTGCTGCATTTGAGCTCTCACTTGTTTAAAGAAGAGCCACTTACAGTGATCCTTCTTGAATATGAATAACAGTTATTACCTACTAAGTATTGTCGCGTTAAAAACAACTCTCCAGCCTATAAAAAGCTCTACACTTAAACTATGCAGGTGATGAAATACTAATATACGCTCAATAGGGCAGTATCAAGTGTTAGTTGCTAATTATTGGCGCAGCACATATTCCCTTACATTCTGCCTAATGATACGGATAGGCTTGCCGAAACATTTAACGTAAAAACCTTAAGACTGAGCACTAAAGCATTTATTTTTTTATGTAAAGTCCTGTCGAGGTTTCATTGTTTCATTTGTTGCGCTGAGCTTTCAGCTAAAGTTAAAGATATTTGACAGAAACATCCATTACTGCCACTACAGAAACATATTCATTACTAAAGCTAGTTATTTGTAGAGACTGAAAAACAATGTGACAAAAAATAAACTCATGAATAATAGAAAAAAGCATACGGCGTTGCTAAGGTCTCTCGTATGTTTTCGGGTGTCTGGAATTATTTAAAGCGCACTAACAATGCACAGCACGCCGGCCTCTATTGCTCTTTGCTTATATTCAAGGTTACTTTTGTGCAACGTTAACGCCCCTGGCATTCAGTCGTATAAAGGCTAGATGGCGGACCCGAGCGCAAAAAATATGGATAACTCACGTGTCGTGTTCCCCGTCCCTCATTTTTTCCTTTTGGAACATATCCACCAAAATAACAATTCCACTATCCGAGATCTGGCAATACAGAAAGGGCGCAAACGAAACATGCAGAATCCGTCATGGCGATGGCCTTGAATGAGGGGGATAAAAAAGGGTAGATGCCTGACGTTTTTGTGCACGCATACATCATATAACGTGGGTTTGTATCTGGAGCTCTCGTTACCAGCTACTGGAATATCATTTTCTACTTCAGGATGCTGTAAAAAGGACGAAAGCTCCCTCCAAAAACGCATTGGCTTTTGGTAGTTCTTCAACACATTCACATGATTTTTTAATCTAATGTTGTAATTAGAATTGAATCGACCCAATAACATTCGCAGAAATTATATACGAAAATAACCAGAAATTGAGTTCTCACTGACAAGTTTTACCACAGTTTTCTATTTTTGTGTTGAGCTTCAACGATACTTAAATGATCTGTCATAGCAGCCGTGGCTGGTTCCAATAAAATCTTATATTGTAATGTTGAGTCTGTTAAGAAGGTCACCATCATGACCTCGAAAATGACTTTTGAGGTTTTCTTGCACTCTATGTTCTGCCAGCGTTTAATAAAATAACATTTATTCTATAGGCGTACGCTGTCCAAACCGACCTTGCATTATCGCTACTTACCTCGTCTGTGGTGGTCTAACTGCCTTGCTGAAAATCACTAGCGAAATAAATGTCAAGCTTGCACACGTTAAAGATTCCATAGTGGTCGAAATTACTCCGAAGCCCTCCACTACGGCTCCCCTTTCTCTCTTTCCACTTTCACTCCCACCTTCCTCCCTTCACTTCCCGAGCGGTTAAGGTGTCCACAGAGCAAGTGTGACATATGCTGCGCCTTTCCGTTCCTGTGAGCCAACCAACCAACTCGAACAATACTGAGTTAAGTAAAAGACTAGTCAGAGTTGTTAAAGCAGCAAACAGAAGGAGCAGAAAATAGTTGCCGATGTAAACAGCATTGAAGTCTGTACTAAAGCACATACATCTGACTGGAACCACCCCTTCTCTCCTTTCCTTTACCTCCAGATTGGAACGCAGTTATTAAATTTAACGCGTCGTTTAAGAGGGATCTAGTTCACAGAACTTTTCGAAACAGCAGCTTCATCTATTCTTTTAAGACTAGTCTGCTGAGGAGCCGCCACAGTTTGGACTCGGTCTTGCTCTCTTTCCCAAGAGTGCAGATGTTCATCCGTGCAAGAGGCTGTCGCATCTTCTTTCTCTCTTGTCGAGTTCCTCGGCCCACTCGACCTTTTCGTCAAGCAGATAAGAGCACAGACCAAAGAACAAAATAAGGCCCCAAGAAAGTTTGGCACTGTTCAAGCACATAAGTGCAGCACACGTACACATACCATGACGACACTGTTTGCAAAAAAATTTACTAAAAAAAAACAAATAACACACAAGACGAATACGGCGAGGCAAACGAACCTTTGTGAGCGATATGAGTCTTCTTATGGTGCAGAGCCGACAAAGGAGCCAACGAAATTACCGATCCCGAGGGCCGTGCTAGGACTCGGGGTATTTACCGGGAAGAGCAGCGCTCAGGCGAGGCCTGGTTTCGCAGCTCAACCAGGCGCGGACGAAACAACCGGCGAAAAACTTTTGCGGACATATCTCGCTCATTCACAAAAGGCACGATAACATCTCTCGACCTCTTATCGACGCTGTGGATTGTCGACCGTTTGGCGTGCACCGGTACTGCATTCCTCGAGGGTGCACAATGAAATGAAGATTTATTGTTTCTCTTTCATGCCAAGGAGTGAATAAATACTTTTATCTGGCAGCTTATTTTTGTTATCGGCAAGAATCAGTGCGGTACTAGCGGGTGCCTATATTTCGCAGCGGCGTAGGCGGCCTTTTATGCGCGATAAAAACGCGCACGCAATTTCGAAACAACATTTACTCAACGACAGAGACATGCAACCGTAATGCACATTTCTCAGCCCCTGGAATTCAATGCGTGTCATGGATCGTGTACTTGCGAGAAAGAAACGTAGCCATGATACTTGTATTTCTATTTTTGCTTTCTTCTTTCTTAGGAACCTTCCGTTAAGGGTGGTATTCTGTAATTAAGAGCTGATATTCAATTGACATGAGGTAGCCTAAATCTTCTAGTTAGTGCCCCTCCAAAGAGCGGCAGCCTTTATACGAAGTAAGCTAACATACGGTGTAGTAAAAACTTTAAAACGCGTTATTGTCCTCTGACAAACGTACTGCAAGCTCCACGTCTTCAGAGTCTGATGATTCACGCTCTGGGAACAGATGCGCATAAACCAAGCTTTTAGAGGGCTAACTCATTTCCCGAAATCACCAGATTGGAAAATCCCCTTTACACCGAAACGGGACTTTAGATGAAATTGTATGTTCTTAATTAGTACAGTTTATGACAAGCGGTTTATTCCCGTGCGTAAGCGGGCTCTGGCCAGTAGAACTCTCATAGCTGCGATGCAGGTACTGTTTCGGAGCACGAAAAAAATTAACAAGGTCCATTTCAGCTTTGGTACGAAGGAGGCCAATATACTTGCCCTCAAATAGGTTTCAGCTTTTGTTGTTTAGAGCTGCCACTGAAGAAACCGTTGGTGGTGAAACTTCTAAAAGATTAACCTGGGCCGTTTTAGCACTGATAACGTTCTTACTGATAAGTGATAACTGAAAACGTTTAGAACTGAGACCGGAAAGTTCGGAGCTTACACCAGTTTACCTCAGTCCGTCATAGTATCCCCTACAAAGGTTTACCGACAACGTTTTTGCACAGCTCACCCTATGCAGTGATACGACATCATATCAGGAACTAAAACACACCTTTTCGCCAGCAGTATAAAAATATCGCGATGCGAACTAAAACACTGCAGAGACGTCGAAAATATGCGCTGTTAGCTGCATAGTAGTCGATCACGGAAAAGAAGTAGCTGCGATGAATACGCTGTATTTTGATATCGACAAAGTAGAAGAAGGACATTAAGAGATGAAATAGGGAAGAAACTCAATGAACAGCTTTTTTTAGACAACAGCACCTCTTTACTTTGTGGTTTCTGTTCCTAAGACAAACCATTCGAGCATTAGTTCGTTCAAAGCTGGCTACATTATTCACATTGGTGAAAGCCTTAGACGGAACTGAACTGTTGCCGTGGCTACATCGATGAACGCACGAGAAGCTAAAGGGCGTCGTAATATGGCACCCATTGTTTCCTCAGATACTTTTGTATGTGGCAGGCTTGCATACTAAGACTGCGAAAAAAAACCAGTCCTGATAAATGAGAATATTTTCGGCCTGTTTCTGTAAAAACGCCGCTGCGTCATAATAACACGGGATGCTACACAAACTTCCGGATAGCAAAACAAAAATCAGCACTGTTAGAGGCCAATCGGTTAGCTGCAGTGAACATTTCTGCGCACGTGAAAAATATGCAACTACCAACTAGACGAGGGGCTGTACTCCAGCGTACTCAGATTGGTCTGAAAAGAATGCTGCTTTGAATTCTTGCGCTGAAGTTCTCTCAAGTAGTTTTCCTTTTTTTTATCATCATCATCAGCCTGACTATACCCATTGCAGGGCGAAGGCCTCTCCCATATTTCTCCAATTAACCCGGTTCTGTGCTAGCTGCATCCACTTGACCCCTACGAACTTCTTAACCTCATCCGCCCACCTATTTTTCTGCCGCCCCCTGCTAAGCTTTCCTTCCCTTGGAACCCAGTTTGTTACCCTAAGCGACCATCGGTTATTCTCTCTTCGCGCTATATGTCGTCAGTTCAGTTCAGTTCAGGCGTTCAGTCGTGTCCGACTCTTCGTGACCCTATGGACCATGTCACGCCACGCTTTCCGGTCTCTCACTATCTTCTTAACATCACATAGCTTCATCTGCAATGCCTCGAGAATGCCATCTAACCATCGCGTTCGCTGCCTACCCCTTCTCCGGCGACCCTCAACCTTTCCCAACATCAAATCTTTCTCCAGCGACTCCTCCCTTCTCATCAGATGACCAAAGTAGCTGAGCTTTAACTTTAGGATTTGACCCTCCAATGAGCAGTCAGGGTTTATGGTCGACAATATCGACTGATTTGATCTTCTGGCAGTCCGAGGAACTCTTAAGAGTCTTCGCCAGCACCACAATTCAAACGCGTCAATTCTTCGGCGGTCAGCCTTTTTCACAGTCCAACTCTCGCATCCGTACATCACAACTGGAAGGACCATAGCACGGGTTATACGGATCTTGGTTGGCAGACTAATGTCTCTGCTCTTTACTAGGCGGTCAAGGCTAACCATTGCTCTCTTTCCCAGAAGCAGGCGTCTCCTAATTTCATGGCTGCAGTCTCCTTCCGAGGTAATCTTGGCGCCCAAGAAGAGAAAATCTGTCACAGCTTCCACTTCTTGTCCATTGATGCTCCAGGACTTGATAGGGCAAGACGCCATGATCTTTGTCTTCTTAATGTTCAGTTTAAGGCCAAACTTCTCACTCTCTTCTTGTACGCGCATCAGAAGTCTCTTGAGTTCCACTTCACTTTCTGCCATTAAAGTGGTATCATCCGCATATCTAAGGTTGTTGATACGTTTTCCAGCAATCTTCACTCCAGCTGAAGACGCGTCCAGACCGGCCTTCCTCATGATGCACTCTGCATATAGGTTAAATAGGCAGGGCGACAGTATGCAGCCTTGCCTCACCCCTTTCTCAATCGGAAACCAATCAGTAAGACCATGCCCAGTTCTGACTGTGGCCTCTTGCCCTTCATAAAGGTTCCATGTGCCCGTGTCCATTTCCTCTTGTACCCATTTTTACCGGTGGGTGTCCGGCGGTGGGTTTCGAACTGACCACCTCCCGCAGCCGAGACGGGCGCTCTAACTCCGTAGCCCTCCATCTGTATAGCACCTGATGGAAATAAAGGTTCATTATCATTATCATTATCATTATCAATTTCCGCTAGAATATCGGTAACTTTAGTTATTTATCTAACCCACTCTGTACGTTTTCTATCTCTTAATGTTACCCCTACCAGTTTTTGTTCCATAGCCCTCTGGGTTGTCCTCAACTTAAGTGTAACTCTGTTGGTTAGCCTCGACGTCTCAGCCCCATAGGTGAGTACAGGTAAGATGCAACTGTTGTATACTTTCCTCCTGAGCGGTACCGGTAAGCTGCTAGTCATAATATGCGAGTGCTTGCCAATTGCGATCCATCCCAATCTTATTCTTCTTGTTATTTTCTTTTCATGGTCCGGATCTGCGGTTACTACCTGTCCTAAGTAGACATATTCGCCTACTACTTCCGGTACTTCGCTACCTAATGTAAACTGCTGTTCCTTCCCGAGGCTATTGAACATTACCTTAGTCTTTCGCATATTGATTTTCAAGCCTACCTTTCTACTTCTCCTGTCTAGGTCATCAATCATTATTAGCAGTTCATCCCCCGAGTTGCTCAGCAAGAAAATGTCATCAGCAAATCGCAGATTACTGAGGTATTCTCCCTCTACCCTTATCCCTAACTGCTCCCAGTTTAAGTCTTTGAATACTTCCTCTAAGCAATCATTACGTTTCTTAAATGTAGCTTTGTTATTTTGTACGTGGGAAACAGATTTCCAGATCTATATTGCATTTCAGCCGAAAGGGTCAATGACTCATACAGGGCGTCCACTTCGTTTTATTCAGATGCATCGAGCAAAATAAGCGGCTTTACAGCTTTTCGTATAGAAATCATACTGGATATTTCATTAGGAAAAAGCAAGTATGAAGCAAGCCTTCCGCTCCCACCTCATAAACGCTTAAGATGCATTCTCTAATTGCCAACAGCCACTACAGACACAACCCAGTCGAAAAACTATAGAAAATGTTTTGTTACGACAGGATGTCTGTGCGGTGTTTAATGGGAAACCTGTTGTGACAACAGAATGTTATGTAGTAACGTCAGAAATTTCTGTAGTTACAATAGAAAAGTGCTACTGAACTGCAGACAACAGAAACATACTACAGAAAACTACAGACCTACAGAAAAGTACTAAAGACCTACAAAGCAATTCGTCGTTGACAACTAAACTACAGAGTAATGTTAGTATTTTTGACACGGTTCAGTAATTGTTTTCGACTGGGAAAGCATAAAGGATTGCTATAAATTTAATGTGGGTTAAATAGTGTGTCAAACGTGGTGACAGCGGCATTAGAAAGTGGATGGAAAAGCAAGCCCATGCCACTGTTGTGAGGCTGCTCGGATCTGGAAGTCGATGTCAGAGGCAACGTAATATAGTGATCAAAGATATCCCACTCTGTTAGATCTGGTTCTCTAACACTCGTGCTAATCGAGCCTATAATTAGGGGGGGGGGGGTGAGAGCGGTCACGAAGTTCCTCAAGTGTAGGTTCTACTCAGCACAAATACGTGAGAATGTGGAGCAAAGAAGAGCCATCGGTCAGTCAGTACGCCAATGAACGCAAGATTTGGATCTCGTACTTTCAGAACCTACCACTAGTATAAGGTCGTTTTTCATCGCCTTTTTAAGCAGTTATCTTCAAGGTAACAGTTATTGCACTTTCGTCAACATTAAAAAATTTCGTGTGCTTTCTTTGTAGACCGCGGCTGTTGGCTTCCTTTTCATTTGTCTCATAACGATCCCCTCATTTTTCCTCCTGTGCTTCTTCTCTGGATGTTGTATGTATGCTCTCGGACTTTTGGCTAAGATCAAAGTGTAGTACAAAACATTTCTGAAAACACTCTGTTCTTAACAGCTTCATATGTCCTACCTTCGTATGTGGTATTCTCCATGCGCTGTTATCCGTTTGTTGAAAGCAGCGCTTAGAAGGAGCTGGGTTTTTGTTTTCTCTTAATCCGCCAGTTACACGCACGTGGCTCATCTAGAACCTTATCTCCCGTGAAGTCACTGAGCCCTCTTTGTCTATTCTAAGAGCTCGTAGCCAAACATTCTCCACCATGCTCAGTCTACTGCAGACTGAAATTAGGGGAAATCGGCATCCGGCCGCAGCGGGTCTTCCAACACTGCAGCCCCTTCGTGCGGATCCATTTCACAGCAGTCCACTGTCGCCCCTCTTTTACATATCCTGACATCTGTGCAGCCACTGATGCTTGAACTCAGGGAGCGCACCTCAGTGTCTTTTCAGCTCCTTTTCATGTGTACATCTTCTTCCTTTCATTAAATCCTTTCAATATAGGTATGATTTAAAGCAGTAAGAACTTCTTAAGTAAATAATATATCCATTAGAAACTCGTCCAATCCACACGAATGCTGCAGTAGCTATAGATATTTTCAGTCTAGGAGCTATTAACTGCAGATAAAACAGCTCACGCTGTTGGCTACAAATGTTCTTCTTGATCCATTAGGAAAAACAGAGTTATATGTGTTCGCTAGGTTACGCTTTGTTTGGGAGGTCAAAAGTTCAAAACTTTGCATGAACTGCTCACTCCTCTTGTTGCACCAAGAAGCATTTATTTTGCCTCATCCATTACTCAAAGATGAAGTTTCATGCTTTATGCACATATAGACAGTCCTATTGATCGGGGTAGATTTTCTTGCTATATGTGACATTGCATCGGGTTTTCGGTTACGCTTACGTAACACTTCTCGTGTACAATGTTCTCTTTTGCAACAACAATGGGTCACCCTCCCACTCACAAAATAGTGAAGCCAATGTACGTCTCGAACTGTCAACGACTGGAACATGTAATGAAGTTTGTGTCACGCGGAAAGACGCTGAATGCCAAAAAAATGGCTTTTCCCGAGGTAATGTATGCATAGAGACACTAAGCTCATCCCACGTTCTCACCGTTGATTGCATTACGTAACTAAATTTGCGCCGCAAGTGCCTGGAGCAATAAATAGACCGGTATATAATTGGGATTAGAACACAACAGCTAATAAAGTATATTTGAGTTGTAAGCAGCACTCCCGCTTTAAGTAGTGCTCGAAGTATCTGAGGCGGACGTCGTGGGCGACTCTGCTTTTTTAGCAAGGCCCTTGTCGCCTGTCACTTCTCAGCGTGCTTCCATGTCAGCAATCAGCCTGTGTGTCACTGGGGAGTCGATGAGAGACAGCGGCTTTGTTCGAGCTGTCGGCCGCGTGCAGATAACATGGGCCATGCATGTCGTCTCTAATTATTTATACGGGCTTATTCTGCACAGACTCGCCTAAGTCTGGTGGCTCTGGTCAGGGCGCGAACGGACACTGTTGGGAACATTGCGGGAGTTTCAGGCTAAACTCGATCGTATTTACGCCCATGGAAGAACAATAAGTAAGCAAAAAGGATGAAATCAAAGAAGCGAAAAAAAGGAAGCAACAAGGAAAGAAAGAAAGAAAGAAAGAAAGAAAGAAAGAAAGAAAGAAAGAAAGAAAGAAAGAAAGAAAGAAAGAAAGAAAGAAAGAAGGTTATCAATGAATAAAGTGCAAGTCACACAGTGCTGTTTAACTTTGGCTTCTTCGCTTTACTTGCTGCAAAGAAAAGATTGCTACCAGCCTGTCGCAGTACTTACGTGAAGGTCTAACACATCATGCTCGAAGTGGAAAACGTAAAAGTAAATTACTTTAGAATAGTACAAAATAAGATTAATAAATTATTTACGGCAACTTTAAATAAACGTCTATATATGAAAAAATAATCGTTTATTTAGAATAAATGAATTGGTTTCAAAACATTGAAACTCGCTAATTATAAATGGAAAAGCATTTAAACATCGATTATATAAAGCGCTGAATATCAGCTTTACTTTTTTTGCTGAAGGCGCACTGCTAAACGTTAAACTAGCGGTAAACGTTTGAGTTCAGTCATTATTATTTAATTGTTATTTAATGATTTTACCTCGTTGGGTCTTCAGCCTAAATGGATATGACTTGACTTCCTCATATAAAAGAAAATGCCGCCACGATGATGCGGAGTGTTTGTCACGCTGCTCTCAACCGGATTTGCTGAATTTCCTAGTATTTAGCCAATTGAGCAAGAGGAGCAGAGAGACCCTGCTCTTCAACAATTCTTGGACTAAGCCCGCACGTCTGCACCAGGGAGTTCGTTTATCACTCATGAAGGCTTGCTTTTTAATAATAACTATTCAGTTGAGGCTACCTGACTACTTCTGGCCGTACCTTCAAGCCCTCGTGGCGCTGTCCTTCACGCCATGCGCGGTGATATTGCATCCAACCAGTTGGGCTTTGCACGTACATACAACACGGCAACGATTCTACTGGCCAGGATTATACAAGGCAGCGCGACAGTACTTTGCAAGCTGCGTCCAGTGCCAACAGTTCAAGCATCACAATACTTCTCCTCTTGGACTGCTGCAACCGAGCAGTCCGCCACATACCCCGTTTGAGGAAATTTGCATCGACTTGCTTGGTCCACTCCCGAAAGCAGCAAACCGGCCACCGCTAGATTATTGTATGTGTCGACTACTGCACCCGATACGCGGAGACCATAGCTCTCATTTCTGCCCGAGCAGGGGACGTTTCTGTCTTTTTGGTGCACTCCTTCATTCTTCGCCACGGCGCCCCTCGAGTCAACATCAGTGGCCATGGACGCCAATTCACTGCCGATGTCGTCAAACAGTTACTCCGACTATGTCACTGTGATTCGGCACTCCACATCCTACCATCCAGAGGCGAATGGCCTCACAGAGTGCATAAATCGCACCATTACGAACGTGTTGACGATGTACGTTGATACTGATCATTAGAACTGGGACACAGTGCCGTCTTTTGTCACTTACGCGTACAATACTGATCAGCAAAAGACCACTGGCTATTCACCGCTTTCTTCTCTATACGCTTACTCGCCACGCACCTTTCTCGACCCGGTTCTGCATTACAACCATCCTTATGCATTCATTTCGGAGATTGTGTGTCGTGCAGAGGAACAGCTCCGACTTGCTCGCCTGACGACTCTCAGCACACAAAGCCTCACTAAGGCACGCTACGATTACGTCCGCATCGCAGTCCCCTATGCTCTCGATGACTACGTTTGGCTCTGGACCCCTCTGCGCTGGAGAGGGCACCCCCAGAAATATCTCAGCACGTAATCTGCCCCCTTTGTCATCATCGAGTGCCTCAGTGACGTCAATTACATTATTTATAGAAATATTTGGGCTTATCGCGGCAGCCGCAAGACCCAGGTCGCCCACGTCGCCTGCCTAAAACCTTGCCGTCGAGCGGTTCATTAAAGTAGTTGGCCGAAGACGAGCTTTGACTGAACCGGGGGAATTGGCACATTGTGCTCAAAGGCAGTGGGATGAAGATGAAGAGGTGGAAGAGCGATGGCACGCAGGCTGAGCTGATGACCGGTCGCTGACTGTTCCGCTACGTCCCCCTACTCTGTAAATAAGTCAGTTTTACCAATCACTACTTCGTAATCATTTATACGTTTTAATGGGAGAAAACAACTAAGCTCGAACTTGGTACGAGATCCGTGAGATATAAGTGAATGCATGAGAATTGCGCTATTATGCAACAAAGTGGGAACAACCTAGAGTACGGTAAAACTAAAAATGACAGAAAACATTAACTGTAGTTTATTCATTTCTTGTTTTATGCAATAATCGTATGTCATATTTAGCGGTTTTTTCGGTCGAAAACCAATATAAAGCGTAAACGCTTTTGAAAACTTGGCATCCATATTTGTAAGAAAAGAAGGCCGAACGAACATGAAGCACGCATATACTGTTTGGATGGTACGTGCTAGTGAAGGGGCGGATGAATTTGTTTAAAACGTATATGCTCCACTGTTGAGTACTGATCATCATTAATAAACTCCTTATTACGTGAGAGCATATACAGCTGTTGGATCAAAAAGCCATCACCTTCTTACCAAAGTATCGGCTATGGCTTTGTCAGAGATGCTTGGAACGTGGTAGGAATAATGGAGCCTGCAGTTGAGGTGGTGTCCTTTCCTTTACTCTCCGGTTCAGATTTCCACCGAGAACTATGACAGATACTGTGCCTTTACTTTCCTGTAGAAAACTGTACAAATTAGGTGCAGATGTCTACCGAAAATTGAAACACTCTGACAGATACTACGCTTTCTTTGTGCCCGAAATGTGCCTAAACTAATATATAAAAATTTCCGAAAATAAAGGTTCTGTTAAAGCTTGACCATTCCCACAATTTTCAGACATTAATCAATAATAATTAAATTTATCATTGTAAAGTGCACAGTCTGCCATTCGACCACCCGCCTTAATTTGTCTATTTGGCTGACAGCCTACGTTGCGGAGACCGATGATTTTAAGGTATGAGGTAGAGCTGCCGATGCACGCTGATTTCTATAGCTTCCGTAACTAAAGACGGAACAAAAAAACAGCCCCATATGTCAATGCAGAAAACCATTCTATATGTTGAATGTTGCCTATTGATTACTCACCGAATCATGCCCTAGCTGCTATTGTTGTTTTAGGTTGCTTTTTGTTTCAACTTTACCCGCTTTGTATGGATATTGAGAGCAAATAATCAGTCCTCATTTAGTTCGTGTAATTTGAGCTTCTCCTCTGGTGGTGGACGTTTCCACACGGTATTTCTAACCATCGTCTAGCTCGTAACGACAAAACCGAGGAGTACAGCCCAGAGCCACACTGATCGGTTAGTTATTTAACTGATGCATCCAGAAAATCTCCGCAGATCTCTGCAGAGCGAACAAGCTCGCGAAGTAATCAAAACTCTCATATACTTGGTAGTTTACCGCGGGAAAGGAGCAAAGATTACAGTTGAATAAACTAGTTTTCGCTGATTGCAATCTAAGCTGGCTAACTTAATCGGATATTGAAAGTTTTCTAATCTTCCTCACAATTCTCGATCGAAATTCGGTTAGAGATAAAAGGTTCGGAGGCGCGGATTCACTGTAGAAAAGAAAAAACCACTTCTGCATGCTAACTAAAATCAATCCAGTCACCAGACTGAACAGCGATTTTAGGCGTTACAAGAAAAAGCAGCTTGAATAATACCGACAACAACATTGTCCTTTATGTGGACGTTAAATTTTCCCCCGTGATTTTGCACAAATCCTCAAGACTCAAGGAGAGCGCAGTTTTGCAGCTGAATTGCCCTCAAAATGAAGTTTCGTACTTATATTAACCCAAAATGTTAGGTTAAGGGGTAGTTTCCAATACTTATATAATATGACCATGAATATAATATTTTATTACTCTGTGGAATCGCCCTCTTCAGCTGTTGGATGGAAAGATATGTTTCGCTGGAGGGGTTCCAAAATTATTAATATTTAACCTATTCATCGGGTCCTTTCTTCTTCGCCCCTTGTCCCTTAACTGTATATACCGAAGACGGCGGCATTGCACTGTTTCGTAGAAAATAAAACGGGAACCTAAACTGTTCTATACATAAATATCTGTTCTGTACACTAGTATTTAGCTTTAGTGGTCGTTTATATGTTCAAAAAGAAAAAGCAACCTCGCCGCCATAAAAATTTGTAGTACACAAATTAGCCTTCCCAATAATTTGAAGCTTTATGACAGCAAGTGCCGGATGTTCAAAACATTTTCATGAAACAGTTCTTTAGCAATTATGCCTAAAGGATGGCTGAAAGTAGCCCCAAAAAAGAGGAACCCTTTCTTACGCTTCTTTCAGAGTTCACCGATTGGTAGAAGTCAATAGTGTATTAACTATATAGCCCTCTATAGCTTTAAGCGGATGCGCTGATCAACCGGTAAAACCCAAATCACCTTGTCAGTCATGGTCATCCTCAGGCTGGACGCTGTCTCACCTCCGTTCAGGGCAGGAGCTAGATGAATGAAATATAGTAGTGTCCCCTTTGAAACGGGGTGGTAGCAGTTGCTATCATGCTCATTTTCCCCCCTATATCTTAATTATTATTTTAGATTTGTTAACTATACCATCTATCTATTTATTGAATTTTTCTTTCTACATTACTATCATTATGTCACTTTTCTGTTTATAAGTCATCAATCTGCCAATCGTTTTTTTTTTTTTTTTTTTTTTGCTAGCTTCCACCGCAGGTTCATTCACCCGGCCACTAGTATCTCTAAACGCCAGAGCTTCAGGAAGAGCGACTGCGCCAGCATCGACTTCCGGGTGGATACAATTACATTCGAGTACAATATAGTTAATTATTTGTGTGGAGTTACCACATACTGCACATATGTCATCTTCCTTGTTAAATTTCTTTTTGTAGCTGCGTGTTCTAAGGCACCCTGATCTAGCTTCAAAAAGTAGGGCACTGCCTCTTGAGTTATCAAAGAAAGCTTCCTTCCTGATCTACCTTTTCCACTTTCGGTATAGTTCCACAATCTGTTCCTTTTCCATCGAATTTATCAAATTTTTACCTCGTCGCTTTTTTCAGCGCCCTCCTATCTATGGGGATTTTCTCAGCTCGAAAGGAAAATATTTAGAAATCGAATAATTGTGCCAGCAGGCTGCCCCGTAATGTAGCTCTTTGGTCACGGCCCTCTTTTGTAAATGCCGAGGATGTCAGGAGATACCCGCGGCTGCGGCTTGATTTTGATGTAAGAGAAACACATGACCGTCCTGACTACGGAGTGTCAGTGCAAATTAAAGGCTCAATACAAAGGGTAAAAGCGTCAGCAGTCCTCAGCTATGGTGTCCATCATATGTATGGTCATGAGTGCACATGAAAGCGCCAAACCAAATTTAGGCAAAATTCACTAGAAAAATTCATTTAAGTATTTTCTGCAATGGCCCGCTGTGCGAACACGCTTCCGAACTCGATGCTGATCTTGTCACCTGCTTCTTTCTTTCTTCTTTTTTTTACTATCCTGGCGCCCCTCTGTTCCCTTTCAACTCTTCTACATCACCACTTCCGACTTTACCTCAATTATCCTATTTCTATCGTTGTAGCGTCTCCGTCTGATGTCGAGGATGAAGCACTTTGTGAACAGTGACTTTGTTATAATATCATTGTTTTATTATTTTTACAACTGCAACAGCAGCATGCCTAAACGCTGTACAATATATGACTTTTTTCTCGACCAAGAGTCGTAGTTGACGCCTTCAAGACTTGCATCCTTTCCGTGAATGGGCAAAGAAAGTTTCCGAAGGTCTAGTTTTAAGAAATGGCGACTTTTCTTCCTTTGCGAAGAAAAGGCGTAAATTCTTCCCGTTCTGTACAAGATGAGCGTACTACTGAGCCGTAGTGCCTCATCCTTTGAGGATAAAATTTATGATTTATACTACGAAAATTGAGTCTGCATTTCAACTATGAGAATACACTTTTGGAGGCCTAGTATTAGTTTATACACCTTCACTGTGCTTCGTTGATATTTCTTTTGATCAATTTCAGGCTTTATAAATGATCACATGTGGGAAAGGACAGATATGCTAACGGTTAAGAGTGATAGAAGTGTTTTAATGTTTTACATATATAGATGCCCTTTCACGATTCTCGTAGGAAAACCCAAATATCAAAATATTACGCTCCAGACAAACCTAATAGCAGGCCAGAGAATCGTAGTTTGTAATAACGACTAGTGAACTAAACTAGTAAACTTTTAAGCTCGCGGTGTGGTTCGAATCGCGCACTATCCTCATGCGAGGCGGATTCCAGAACCACCAGCCAACCGCTGTTATTCACAAAAATTTTCAATATGTTCGATACTAGAAGACACGAGCGTATTCACTCAACTTCTGAGATGTTATGTCTCGCAGTTTGACAAATTGGCGTTGGTTAGCTGAAGTGGAGTACTGCGCACATAACTACTGCTTTCGTGAAACATCTAATATTAGCTGTAACTCCAGATCCGTGCCACACGACTGCTGTAGAGCTGGGGGCGATGTCATGAGTAGTGTCTTATTATCATAAGGTGCTGAGCCTAAGGCATGTTCGTCGCCGAGAATAGAAATAGATCGGTAGGTTGAATATTGCACAGGACCAAGTTCTAAGTTTTTGTTTTTTCTTGACCCTAAGGCAAAACGGGAACTTTCAAAGCAGCGCCGTCAACCATCGCTTGTGAGTCGACGTTATGAAGTGTGAACATGACATATAAGGGGAACTGGGGCATGTTTGCTGCCAACCACCAGCGTAGTGTCCTCCTTGTACCGCAATGACATGTTTGTTCTTTGGTGGTGAACACAGCACCTTATACAGCTTTATTGATCTACCTCCTACTCTAGTTTGTCTACCGTTAATGTCCCCTACTTCATGATCTTTAGTTTTTGTTCACTGTAGTTGAGTTTCTTCTCTTTCGTACTGAAAGCCCCCTCCTGTCACATAAAAGACAGAGGAAGAAATCCGAGTGTGCAATAACGTTGCGTGAAAACATTGTTTACAGGCAGATTGCCAAAAATGTACGATGTCGAAACCAAACTGCGTTGTTTGTTATGGTTTTTCGGATTCAGTGTTTGCGCATCATCAGACAAGATGCCGCACTGTGTGTCAAGGTTTCCTTAATATCGTTTCTAATTATCAGGAAACTGTAATATTGTAAAAAGACTGCGGTTCACAATCTTTAAATGTACGCCTCCAAACGCAATGAGTATTTAATACTACCCCATAAAGGCGGTAATGTTTGCTTGTATAAGAAACTTCCATGTATGCGAACAATCTCATGATCACTGTGAAGTTAGTGCGCTTGTAAGGTTAACTAGAATTGTGTGATCTTGCGATGCGTTTTCAAAAACTTTTTATAATATTTTCTTCAACTCCCAACGAATAGTTATAACTATCATGCAGAAGCAACTAAGTGTATGTTGACAATAAAAAGCACTAACCTAAGTGCCTCTGAAGAAAGTCCAGAACTTATGCTCATCCTCATGATGTGATCTTGTTTTGCGAAAATAAAATGTGTTACTGATAAAACTGATAAAACTACTGGTAAAACTTTCTCGAATAAATTTACACCCCGATATATTGAAGTGTATTGAAGAGTTCTTGACTAATTGCTCTCAGTTTGTCTCCGTTAACAATGTGAACTCTACTCACTCTATGTAACGTCTAGGCGTCCCCCAGGGGTCTGTGCTTGGCCCGCTACTCTTTCTCATATTCATTTATGAATTGCCCTCAAACGTAACGTCTAACATACGTATGTTCGCTGACGACTGTGTACTGTATCGTGCTATTCTCACCACCGCTGACCAATCTTATCTTCAAAACAACTTTAATGCTGTTCAAGACTGGTGTAACGAGTGGCTAATGGAACTTACCCCACGTAAGTGTAATCTTTTGTCCATAAACAGTCGCCGTAATCCTCTTGTTTTTCCTTACGTAATCTCTGAAGTTCCCATACAAGTGGTTCCATCATATAAGTCATCATCATCATCAGCCTGATTATACCCACTGCAGGGCGAAGTCCTCTCCCATATTTCTCCACTTAACTCGGTTCTGTGCTAGCTGCATCCACTTGACCTCTGCGAATTTCTTAATCTCATCCGCCCACCTAACTTTCTGCCGCCCCATGCTACGCTTTCCTTCCCTTGGAATCCAATTTGTTACCCTCAGCGACCATCGGTTATCCTCTCTTCGCACTACATGTCCTGCCGAAGTCCATTTCTTCTTCTTAATTTCCACTAGAATGTCGATAACTTGAGTCATTTCTCTGACCCACTCTGCACGCTTTCTATCTCTTAATGTTACCCCTAGCATTTTTCGTTCCATATCCCAGCCCTCTGGGTTGTCCTCAACTTAAGTAGAACTCTCATGGTTAGCCTCCACGTTTCAGCCCCATAGGTGAGTACAGGCAAGCTGCAACTGTTGTATACTTTCCTCTTGAGCGATACCGGTAAGCTGCTAGTCATAATCTGCGAGTGCTTGCCAAATGCGCTCCATCCCAATCTTATTCTTCTTGTGATTTCCTTTTCATGGTCCGGATCTGCGGTTACTACCTGTCCTAAGTAGACATATTCGCCTACTACTTCCAGTATTTCGCTACCTAATGTAAACTGCTGTTCCTTCCCGAGGCTGTTGAACCTTACCTTAGTCTTCTGCATATTGATTTTCAAGCCTGCATTTCTACTTTTCCGGTCCAGGTGAAGTAGAAAAGTAGGCTTGAAAATCATATAAGTATTTAGGCATAACAATGTGTAGCGGTCTTTCTTGGAGTATGCATGTTACTAACATATTATCGTCAGCAAACAGGAAGTTAGGTTTCTTAAAGTACTATCTTCATCATGCTCCCGAACCCGTAAAGTTATTAGCCTACAAATCATTCGTGCGGTCCAAACTAGAATTTGCATCGCCCATTTGGAATCCTCATCAAGCTTACCTCATTAGTGCCCTGAAATCTATTCAAAATAGCGCCGCTCGTTTTATTCATTAATCGTATTCTTAAGGCGTCAGAGTTTTCTCCTTAAAAACAGCATCCGGCTTAACCCCTTTTTGCTCCGTCGTCGCATTGCCAGCCTATCTTTATTTCCCAAACTTTTTCACAGCCCTATGCGCATCGCACCCTATATTCCTCCCTCCGCACGCATATCTCATCGCACCAGCCATCAGCTACAAGTTGCCCGTCCACGTTCACGTACCGTCACGTCTTCAAATTCTTTTTTTTGCTCGAACAGCTGCAGAGTGGAACAGCCTTCCGAAACACATTGCTGGCATCACATGCACACCACAGTTCATCGAAAATGTCAAAACTTTCCTGTTATTGTGATTATGTATTTTTACTCTTGCCACCTCTTATGCAAGACCCATTTTTAGGGGACTTTAAGGTAATAAAATGAAATGAAATGAAAAGTCCTTTTGTCATGAATTTATGTGTGTTTGTATTCGTAAACAGTTTTGTTAGCACATGAATTAGGGCATCCCCTTCGAACTGCATTGGATGTATAATACCAATAAGACAGTGCAGCCAGCTTGTCTTATGAGAGATTTGTGGTAAAGTAACAAATTTGAGATATGCTGCCGATGGTTTCATTAAAGATGTGAAATTTGTGGATGCTGAAGTGTTCGCCAAGCTTTTAAAATATGCTCGGACCACTTGATGCTGTCTTTGCAGTTTACTGTCCTTCGGATGCTCAGAGTTTCTTAGTTTTCTTAGTTCCTTTCATGTCGGGCACTCTGTTGGCCCTTAATGTTTGCAGTGTGCAAGATACTGTTTTCACGGAACGAATGGTTATTAGCTGTCTGGCTTTGTCATTTTTCGCTGCAATAAAGAATAAGAAAGAACCTTGCAAGAAAAGACGGAAATCTGACATGCATTCTGCTTAGGTATGAAACCAGAATCAATAATCTTATTACAGTCACAGGGTCAAGCGCTTAACAGCAACAGCAGACGCCGCACTGATTTGATATGTATAAACATCCAGATAGAATCTATTACTTTAAGGTCTTAAGGTGCAAATACAACGCGCATTCACCCAAAGTTGGAGCGGGGTTACTTAAGAAGCAGAATGCTCAAGCAGACTTCAGGCTAATGATTTCTGTCAACAAAAACTCTGACCTTTTCAGACTCAGCTATAAAGATTTGACCGGGAGAACTCTGGGAGCCGTTGTAAAATAGGTGCCAATCAGGATCACATAAATACAGTGACATGACACGGACTCAGGGCATTGAGGTATGCTATGGCATTGTTTCTGTATTCCAGAGAGCAACTGCGCGCGTTGTTAAAAATATCTTTATGGTAACTTTAGTATGCTACCGGGTTTGTTGGGCATCATTTTTCAGCATGCTTGCGCATACTATGCGCATATACTAATGTATGCGGAAGCACACGAATTGAAAACGGGCGCAACATATTGTCTTGATGATCTTGTAATGAACGAAGAAGTTCAAAGGAGGAAAAAGAAGCTGGCACAATGAACCATATTCCTATATTCTTTGAGGAATTTCTAGCTATTGAATTGCCTCTGCACAGTTGTCCATGCCACATGCCAGATATTATCACCGTGCTGATTGTTTGTGAGCTTTAAACCCGCGTGAAACATCATAAATTGATTATTTGAGCGTTTGCCTTCTATTTTTTATTCCATGTACTGTGAAAGAGGTTCGTTTCGTCTCGGTCCCAGGCCATGCAGGTATCCATTCAAACAAAGTGGCTAATTTCGTATCTAGATCGGCTCTTAACATGTCACTGACATACCTCTTTCATAAATTAAAACTTCTGGCGATTTCCAGATTACTGCGGTTCCATCTCATATCAGTGAGGTGTCATGACAGCTTACTAAATACCACTGATTATCAGCCCTTAACACATAATTGTAACGTCCGCTCATGTAAAACAACACTTATTGAAGTATCAATAACGCTGATGCGGTGCAGGTTGCCTGTTTGAATTTGTATCTATGAAGATGTGGGTGGACACCGACAGCCTATGCTATTCACGCGGTGAAGTTGATTCGATAGAGCATTTCCTCCACTAATGCTGGAATTTCGCAGACGCGAATATCTACCGGCAGGCCCCTCTCCCCAGGTTATGCCTCCCCATTTATCTATCAGTGTTACTACAGCACGTTACAAGCGCCGGAGGATACACATTGGGTTCAATATGCTGGACCATCCACGGTTACATAATCATAATTGGTAGGTTGAATTGCTAACTCTTAAATTTATTTCAGATCTTTTTTTTTCCACCAAATATTACGTTTGTTGTTTTACTTTAAACGACCTTTTGTTTTTGTTTTTTTCACCACCACACATTTCAATATTCGTGCTTTCCGCGGTTGTTTTGTCATAATTGCCAGTGGAAATTTTTATGTATATGCCACTACACCTTTGCTGATCCCCTATGTGGGTATGTGCCATGTTTCAAAAGGCGAGGAACAAGAAGTCACAACACAAATATTGTTGACTATGACTAAGAGTGCCCGCGGGGCTTACAACTTGCCGTAGAAGATATATGAGGACCTATGTCTTCCCCCTGTGTTATCATGGATTGATCTAGCATAGCCCAAGGGTGCCGCAACAGAAGAAATACGACTAATCTGGCAGATATTTTTATCAACATTTGATACTTGATTAGCCAAACAACTTGCTAAGGAGGGGCCAGGGAGGGGGCCAGGGAGGGGGCCAGGGGGCACGCATATTTGCATGCATAAGTACTCGCATATGTGGCTACAAGAACTCTCTCCAGAATAGGACCACCATCACATCTGAACTGCGGAACTGCTGATTTTCTGCCAGCACCCATATTCTGTCGTTACCTTTTCTAGGTGTCTTGTGCTTTTCTATAACAAGAGGAACAAAAGATAGCTGACACATCCACAATAGAGCAAGAAGCACAAGTAAAATCAGCGCTAGTGTACTTCCGCAACACTCGCATCCCATGTTTTTTTTTTTCTTAGTGCGTCTCTCACCCTCTCGCTCTGCGTGCATACAGGCTCGCGCGCGCGCGCGTGCTTGTGTGTGTGTTCGTGCGTGTGTGTGTGTTTGCCTATCCTTTCAGCCTCTCAGTGAATTGTTTGTCAACGTATAGTGTACAATTTTACTGAGTGATCCAGAGCAAGGCACAATGCATCTGCATAGATAGACATCCCGCGAGCTGGTGCGAGATCTAATGCGGCGACAACACCACCTCGCTCCCTTTTGCTTCCCTCCCATTTGGTCACACAGTACAGCGGGGATTCAGAGATACCACAAAATGCTACTAGACCCCTACATCTGAACTGAAAACGTTTTTCGCCCATCGATCGATCAGTCTTCATTGGCAGTCGCATTAGTATGCAAGCATCACCAAATACTATTTCCGCAATACAAAAGAAGAGATCCTATAGGGCCGCTCGGTGACACTCCCAGCTGCTGCAAAAATTACTCGACAATCTCAAGAGTGCACTACGTGGCATCAATCTGCATACTACAAACTTTAGTCGTTCTTCATTGCTGTAGCAAATAAGTCAGCTGGAGGGACTGCATTCTCATGCAAAATGGCCGTTCTATTCCGCTGCTAGCATCGGCAGCGCATTCCTTATAGCACATTGTTTTTTTTTACAACCTAAGTTCAAAAAAATGGTTTATTTGTGTTTGTAATACACACAGGATAGCACATTCAATTCGCTCTGCATTCAGTTCACCGTTTCATAGAAAACCTGCATTAGAGAATGTATAGTTTGATTTATGTGCTTGTTAAAACTTCAGGAATGACACCAACTCATCCAGTGTATGTTACAGGCAGCTCCATGCAGTTTTAACATTTACAGACCCCTGATCGCGTTGCAATATTTGCAAGCTCTTTCAATCTACATATATTTATCGGCAGCTTCAACAGACTAACTTAAAGCACCATGTTAGCTTACGCAGCCCTTAGGCAACTATACTCTTGATAATGTCGGGAAGTCAGGCTAAACTTTCTTGCCCTCCATTTTCATCTTTTAAAAATTCACGGAAACTACTTGACTACGGGATTTTGCATTGTAGATTGTAGACTTTCGACGTATGACAAAGGCTGTGTTAAGTATTAGTTCGGCAAAACCAAGCAGGTCTTTTTAACCCTCGACTAAGTTGAGCGTATTCAGTCTTGAGATGCAGGACGAGAGGTTAGAATAATTATAATAATGCTTGACTTTATTTAAAAGAATGCAATTATCTCTTCTAACTCATCATCTTCATTAGGCTACCCACACCTGAAGGCATACCTGTCATAACCCCTCAGATACCTCAGCATTATGCCAGCTGCATACGCATAATTCACTCCACCTTCGACCCTACTCTACCGAAAACTAAATCCCTGACTCCTTCTGCTACGCTTGCCCTTCCTTAGAATCTATAAAATCCTCCTGAGCGAGTATTGCTATTTAGTCTTCGCGTTACATGTCCTACCCAAGCCATAATTCTCCGTGAGATCGAATAAACATGCACTTTTCCCTGACCAACTCATAACGATTCCTCTCGTTTAGGGTGCACTGTCTACTTTTTGTTCCATAACTCTCTGAGAGGCTCTCAGTTTCAATGTAATCCTTTTTCTTAGCCCTCACCTTGCTGTCTGCATGTTAATACCTGTAATATGCAGCCCTGTACGCTCTCCTCTAGAGGAATGCTGTTGAGCTGCAATGCATATTATAGTAGTAGTTGCTAAATGTTCTTGAAGTCAATTTTATTTTCTAGGTATTTAGTATTCCTTGCCCGGATCTGCCACAATTACCTGTCATGCGTATACGTATTCCTGTAGCACAGCTAGTGCTTTGCACATATCGTCAACTAGGATTTCTTTTTCGAGGATAGGAATGTTTACCTTAGTCTTCTGCAAGTTAATTTATTAGCCTACCCTTGTATTTGCCTCTCTAGGTCATTAAATATTTTCTGCATTTCGTGCGCTGAGTTACTTAGTCAAGCAAACTCAATGCCGAATCGCCGATTATTTTGATATTCCGCATCAACGCGGAATATCAAAATAACTGTTTCCGAACTAGACCTTCGATGCCTGTCTCCACGTCTACAAACCCCAATTAAGAACTACAATCCCCTCGGTGATATTGCCCGTACACGTTAGATGCTACTGTGCCTTCCTGACAAACGAACCACGTCTAAGAAAAGCCACATTGACAACATAATGTTTTACACGAGAGCTTCCAAAACAGTCTCTTTGGAAATGGATTGATTAAAGGTACTACCAGCTCAAGCAAAAACAGGGCGCACAAATAATTCACACTCAACCATATCTGAACAGTAAAACGTATTTACCTATATCCGGTATTATCTGGCAAAAATGCGTTCTTGGATGCAGCCTGAATGAAAGCTTTACCAAACATTTCATTTAAAAGCGCAGTTCCTACCAGGCGTCACACTGAGCTTTGCGGATGTATTTTTCTTTGCTCGAATGGTTTGAATATTCCTTCACCCTTTACGATATCTTGTAGTATAGTAGCTGCTACTGACCATAGTTTGACGTCGCCTTCCTATTTTTATACCTAATATTTTTATCGTGACATCGTTGCAGGCCCCATTCTTTAGGAAGTATGGCGTCGGTGTCGTGAACACAATTCGAGGAAATGGCTCTAGCCAGTGGCGTTGAAAAGCCGCAGGGTCATGAGCAAACCTGTAATCTGGTTATGTTACACCCGCCGACCATATAAAATGGCCGATTGAGATTTGACAGGCGACGCCAAATCGGGCTTCATCTTTTAGTTGGGAGTACGTGATCGGAATCCTACCTCCCAGGACCTCTCGATCGCGAGTCGGACACGCTACCGCTAAGCCGCGCCGTAAAGCGGAGATTTATACCAACTCGTATGTTTTGTTGTCAGTCACAAAAGTCGGCATCTTACAACCGTAAAGGCTAATGGTTAGAATTATAAAGGCCCACATATAAATTACAGGTGCGTTTGAGTTGCCTTAAGAGAGGAAATGCCGAAAGTCTCCTTACAGGACTGTTTTCACTAACTGCATCGTCATTGTCATCCCTATACTGTAATCATCAGTCTACCATCATCATTATCAACTAAATGCGCTATCATTGTCATCACTACTACCGTCGTCACTACCACTAACTGCAGGGTTATTAACAATGCTAGTGTTACGATCATAATTATCACTAACTGCAGCGTCACTCTCAAAGCTATTATCGTTCTCACGCTAGACAAGCAGAATTACGATTGGTACCTCACAAGCCTGCGTGGCGTAGCTTCCTTTTTTTTTTAGCTTGGGCACTTAGTGATAGGAGAGGTAGTAACTCGATTTTCAGCGGTGCAGTCTTTTTTTATAATCAGTTCGTGCGGACATTTCTTGCGAACATGTCCGAACTCATAAGCCTAGAATGGCGTTCTCCTTAAAATAATATAGATTAAATGAATACTGCAGCCAAAGCGGCGAACAAAATGTGCAAGGGTAGTCGGAAAACGAGAAAAATTAGAGCTCTCACGTCACAGCATCTTACTTTTCAGGCTGAGGTTGAGGTGTCACTGTAACATTTTATTATAAACAGTAGCCGCTGAAAGGTCATATAGACTTTAAGAGGACAGTGTGAAAACTTCGAGCACGTCTACCTTCACCGCAGCAGCAGCTGGTTTGACTGTTTACGAAAATTGTGCAAGCTTCACAGAACACGACTGGATAAGCAAATATGCATGTAGACATAATTCCTCGCCTATAAACATTTTATTTTTATTGCAAGCAGTTTGCATCGAGTTTCAGCGTGAAAAAAAAAATACTGGAGAGAGACTTCAACTCCACTCGGAAGAATATGACTCGACCGCCTATAATGGCCGTCTTCCGGTTCCCCTTCAATTACTCATTCACATTGAATGTATACTCGCGTAATCAGTTGTTAGTGCTTTTGTTATCCCGCACATAGATATAAGCATGCAGTCGTAAGATATTCATTATCTGAAAGATCGCCTAATGTAAACACAAATCTCTGCATGAACAAAGCCGCACAAACGTACGTGGCCAATCGGCAGCATGTCTAAATACCGATTCATGGGCACTTAATAGCGAGATCTCAACTCCGAAATGTGAGCAGGCAGCCCTTATCAATTTGCGTCACTTGATTTTGTGACGACAGACAACCAAACAACCAGTTCCCGCAAGGCCTTGCCCACTACTACCGGCCAGAACAAAGCCCGTGATTTTCAGCTCGCAAGGACCGCGCCTATGTCGACAGCGGCCTCCGCAATCAGCCGGATTTTCCGGAGGGGAGGCCTTTGAAACTATCGAGTTACACGAAGGCGTAGTATCCTGAAGAGAGAACGGTCTAATATCCTAGCATTGCTTCTGTGTCAAAGCGGAGGGAGGAGGAGGAGATAGGAATGGCCATGACCGGAGAAGTTCCCTCTCTCCCCAGAACGGCTCAAAAATTTTAATGTCTATGAAAGGGTAAGAAATAATATGCGAAAATAAAAATTATCTGAGACACAGCAAAATTTAAAAAATAAGAATCAATGTGGAAAAATTAAAATTAGAACGAATAAATGGCCCATTATAAAAGCAAAGCCGACAAATTACTATCAGCGCGCGAACAAATACATTGTTGTGTATAGAGGAAAATAATAAGCAAAGATGAGCTCAAGGGGGAAAATTGAAGACAAGAACACCTATTGCTCAATCCGTTTCACCACATTTTGATACTTCTATGCCATTGTGATGTTTTTTTATGCGTTTTAAATTGGACTATACCTCGCGGCCATCCGATGAAGAAGAGATAATAGCGTCTACTGTAGTCTTGGCATCATCATGGCGGTCGTAAATGTTTCGCAAAAATAAACAATGAATAAAATTTTCCTTCTAAATGTCTCCACAGTAAGCAGGTTTTTCAGGCAAATAAACTTGGAACAGAAAAAAGGAAGTCTCAGAAAAATTTATCTGGGAGAAGAAAACAGTCTGGAGGGAGATGTCCTGCTAGTTAATTTAATTGCATCACAATTTATGAGAATGAGAAATTGTGCGAGCTGTTACAAGTCTTTCTACAGCAGAACGTAACGGAATAGTGCAGCCGTCGTGCGACACATTTAACAGTGATAGTGCCGTGAGCAAAAAAGAAACAAAATAAACAGCTCATAATTCATACCCTTAGCTTCTCAGTGGCTGCTACCCTAAGATATCAGCCGGCTGGGGTGGCGTAGGGGTTACGGCACTCGGCTACTGTTCCCAACGATGCGAGATTGATTCCCGGCCTCGGCGGCCGCTTTTCGGTGGAGGCGGAAAGCTAGGTGCCCGTGTTCTGTGCGATGTCAATGCACGGTAAACAACCCCAAGTTGTCGAAATTCCTGGAGCCCTTCACTACGGCGTCGCTTATAGTCTGAGTAGCTTTGAGACGTCAAACCCCAAAACCAAAGCAAATCAATGATATCAATGTACTGTAGTGAACACACTATCGAGCAGAAAACAAAAAAATTCTAATAACAAAAATATACGGCCAGGTGATTCTTTCGTGCGTAGCGGGTCGTCTAAATGACATAGCCACCAGACTTCAATGACGAGTTATCCTTTTTGAAAACAACTGTGTAATTTGTAATCCAGTCTGACGGAACGCCGTCTGGTCAGGTAGTAGAGCATATTTATTCCGTGGGGTCACTGACAAGTGGTCAGTGACCCTATAGAATAAACTGTGTAATTTATCGGGAAATAAATAATACTGGTAATGCACTACCCTCTATTCTGACCTTAACTCAATAACTGCATGAATCAAGGGTAGCATATTGGTTGCTAACGATAAAAAGTATAAAGTAATGCATTTGTCATGAGCTAGCTTCCATTAATCATGTCATCACATTATAAAAGGCAGCTTCTTTTAAATACCATGGTCGTCTTGATCTCATCTAAGCTATTGTGAGAAGAGAACAAAAGAGTATAAAACAAGTATTCGCTCGCTAGGCTATGTGAAAAGTAATTTCTGAGAAGTAACTCATAAACTTCAACTCTATAAAAAAAATTATCCGCCCCAAACCAGAATATGCAGCTTCTGCATGGGATATGCCGGCATTGACGCTCTAATACCGGCAATCGAAGCAATCTAGAAATAATATTTCCTTTACATGTTCAGTAGTTATCATGCTGTGACGATGCACCCTTCATGTAATATCGAAACAGTGAAAATTGTGGCATCTATCAATCAATAAAGAGAAAAGCAAATAACCAAGTCCTTGTAACTAAATAGCATCACAAGCAGGAGTAACATTACAAGACAGGTATAAGCGTTTGCCTCAGCCACTACAGGAGCATTCGGTGCTTTATATCCGGTATTCTAATTCATTTATCAAAAACAACGAGCGTTTTCTTTATTTTCACTGTGCATGTTTTTTTTTTGTTTAACACATATAATGCAAGGGATATACAGAAACGAGCACAAGAATAAATGAGTTGCACCTGCCAATTAGGTTGAGAACTAAGGTGGTGAGTGCTTTAAGTTAGCGAAACTCGATTCACTTGTCAGTGTTTATAGTCACTACGCGCCTTCTAATATGCCAGTCAGTTGATACAACAGTGCTTTTAGATCTATGGAACTGGAAATGGTAGATGCAACGTTAAGTGATAGGAAGAATGCTGTATTCGTTCGAGAAAGAAATCGAGTAATGACATTCAACTCAAAGTCAAGAAGACGAAAAAGGCATGGGCAGGATGTCTACCGCTAAAATATGATACCAAAGGGTCGCTAACGGTAACAAATTGGACTCCAAGGGAAAGAAATAGAAGACGGGGGCGACAGAAAATTAGGTGCGTAGTTTACGTTACGTTCGCAGAAGTCAAGGGATGAAAGTACCAGAGGACCAGATTAATAGGAGAAATATGGGAGAGGCCTATACTGAAGACATCAAACTACGCAGGAGAAAGTACGCAGATAAGTGGCAGACAGGACGAGCGTAGATTGCTACGCACGCTCCTCCTGTCTGCCTCTTTTTTGTGTCGTGTCTCTTGCGTACTTTGTCTTCATTATAATGCCTTACCAACTAGCCCCTCATCACACACTCTTCGAGAAGCCTTAGCCCTGCAGTGGTGCACTGGAGCTAATGCTAACGACGCCTGTTAGTGCCGCTGACCCTGTCAGTCGATGCCGAAGTGCAAATGGTGGTGTAAGGATAAACCTCCTTACCGCAATCAGATATTTATGCCGTACGGATACTACCTTCTTAGAAAATGGAATGTTGTGCCCCCCCCAGAGATGTTTGCAATGCACCACATCACATAATATTTCTTCGTTTGGTCACTAGTCATTAGCCCACAACGCACCCCTGCGTTTAGTTGACGTGACAATGCATAATGCAGCAACTCACCATCACTGTGTTGCTCGCCATAAGGAAACGCGCGTCGAAATATCCAGAAGCCTGGCTTGTAAATAACCATTTCACACACAAGCACAGCTTCGCGGAACGGTTTTCCGGCATAAAACTATAGTTTAGCAATTCAAAGTCTTGGACACGGATATTGAGCGTTAGCTAAGAGCACTTTACCGCTAATGACACGATCTGTTGGTTTGCATATTAACCCAAACTGATTTAGCAGTGCTGCGAAGACCCGATGGTTGTGTATGTTGGCTTAAACTGCTTGAGCAACGCTGTCGCGGCCTGTTTATTTGCATAAAATGAGATGGCGTACCTTTAAGGCAAATTTACCTAGGCTAATAGACGAGGGACGCATAGAGCTTCATGAAGACCACGATGTTCAAGGCGCAGCGCCAGAGTGTTTTGCAGTTGAAGATTGATGACGAAGACTATATTTACTGTACAGCGCCAGAGCTTTTCAGGTTTACATGAGGCCTGATCGACCGCGGCGATAGCACAGAGCTCTCGTACATGAGTACGGCGATGAAGACGAAGATGCCTGCACCATAGCGCGAGATGGAAGAAGATGCGGCGCACGAGTACGTGACGCCACCTGTGGAAGCTACGATGGGTTGGAATAACGAATCTCGAAAATGAATGCTATTTCTAACTCTCTGAGAGCGTTGAATACAAGAGCGCAACAACGAAGTGAGGCAGGGTGCAGCAAGGAAATAGTGGTGATATAGGTTCTTGGGCTCCAAGATTACCTCGGGAGGAGACTGCAGCCATGAAATTAGGAAACGCCTGCTTCTGGGAAAAAGAGCAATGGTTAGCCTTGACCGCCTAGTAAAGAGCAGAGACATTAGTCTGCCAACCAAGATCCGTATAACTCGTGCTATGGTCTTTCCAGTTGTGATGTATGGATGCGAGAGTTGGATTGGGAAGAAGGCTGACCGCCGAAGAATTGACGCGTTTGAATTGTGGTGCTGCCGAAGACTCTTGAGTTCATGGACTGCTAGAAGATCAAATTAGTCGATATTGTTGGCCATGAACCCTGACTGCTCTTTGGAGAGTCAAACTCTAAAGTTAAAGCTCAGCTACTTTGGTCATCTGATGAGAAGAGAGGAGTCGGTGGAGAACGATTTGATGTTGGGAAAGGTTGAGGGTCGCCGGAGAAGGGATAGGCAGCGAACGCGATGGTTAGATGGCATCCTCGAGGCACTGCAGATGAAGTTATGTGATGTTAGGAAGATACTGAGAGACCGGAAAGCGTGGCGTGACATGATCCATAGGGTTACGAAGAGTCGGACACGACTGAACGACTGAACTGAACTGAGGTTTTGACGTCGTTCCTAGATGAGACTCAATTTCCTGCGACTGCCCTTATTTCGTCACAGAAAGACATACTAGGCCTTGCTTGTTAAGAGGCCAATATTTTTTCGCGGGCTCCAAGGATGCTACTAAGCTAATTCAAATCTCACCATCTCTTCTCAGCTGCGAAACTGAGTCGGCAGATCCTCCCAAATCGCCAGACGCCGAACGTTTAAAGGTCAAGGAACACTCAATACTGAAGACCGCGGTACGACTTCATGAAGCAAAATTTTCGCACACGCATATGTGGCGATGAGTAAATGCTAAGTAAAAGCGCGAAAAAGACTTCTTGCCCCTGTACAGTCGCCATATCAACTTTCTTATACTATTTGATTTATTTGCCATTTGTAGTGACATGTTTTTGCTTGTCGTGCCGCGCCAGCGGAATGGCAGTGCTGCTTCCCCCTCCCCCTCCAATTTTCATTATTATTCCTGGCGCCTAAAGGCCATTACCACGGGAAGCACCGTGGCCGCTACGTTAAAACATTCCTCTTCTACACCAACGGCATTTTCTGTGGTGCCTTAATGGTCAATGCAATGTGCGCTGGTTTCCAAACCGAAAAGCAGTGAGTGCTAATCTTGTGGTCCGCCTGATTATTTCTCTTTCGTCTCATTTCATTTAATCTTTCTTCTGCGGAGTTTGGCAACGAAGAGGTTTCTGGCATGGGACCTCTAATGCTCAAACTTTAAAAACAGTTATGCCACTGACATACGCAGAACCGACAAGCATTAAGCTTCGGCGGAGATAGTGTCAGCAAGCAAGACAACAGTGCACACATGCGGTGGAAGCCGTTCCCCACGCTCCCAACGCTTTGCCCAGACAAGTGCTGTCATTAGTGTCGGCCGGTAAATCGCCCCTGCAACATTAAACGGCGCCGTCTAAGCTGGCACAGCTTGTTTGATAACATCAGAAAATGCGTCGCGCTTCAGATTTCAGTCGGTGGTTTTGCGACACGCCTCTATTTCGGGAAAGGTGTCGTAGACACAGCCTGTGCTTTTACGGCGCGCGTAGTCAGAACAACTTTGTTGCGCCAGGGTACGCGTTCGTTAGAAGAGAGCAGGGCGGCGCGATAAACTATAAAGTTTCTCGTCATAGTTTGATCAGACACCTGCGGTATACCCCAGATGTTAGCTTCGTGTCAGCAAGAACCCTAAAATAAGACAGTAATTTGTCTTTCTTTCACTTTAGCCGCGAAAAAAGGCTGTGACTGGTAAAATGAATAAACCAGCGTGTTATACCTAAGCACAGAGGGCGTGTGGACACAGTTAATGAATGAAACTGGGTATAAAATGTATGCTATTGTTTTTTTTAATACTTTTACCTTGCACACACGTGTCATATGCCCAGGCTGACCAGAACGCATGGGTAGGTGTATGCAAGAAGATCGCACTAATTTGTTTTGTATTAATGTACTCTGACATGATACCTGCAGTAATAAGGAGTTAATTCATAATAAGATATTACAAATCTACTCCACTATGGAAGATTCCCCTTAAATATTCGATCAATTGCAGTAATATTCTAATGTTAGACATCGAGTCAAATTTAAAAACTCTGTGTGGGGCCTAAAGTTTGCAAACAATTTTACGGAGGCCTCCTGGCGACGGCTCGCAACAGATCAGGTTGATACCTTCCCGGACGTCCCCTTCGCACTGATGCCAGTTGGGATTTGTGGGTGCGCCCACTGATGGGGCTCATCCGACTGACGCAGGTGGGACAGTACGCCGTGGGGCGCCGTGGCAACCTGTTCTCTTGATGTTTTTTTTTTATTTTTGCGCAGTGGCGGGGGCCGATTTGAGGGGGACAGACGTTCACTCATTTTTGATCGCCGATGGGTTCGGTGTAAATGCATTATCGCTTAAAATTTGCTGCTTTATGGACGTCATCTAATGATTATTTATCCTTCATGCACATTTTTGGTATTTCCGAAAACAGCTTTTAATGAACTTTTTTAGTAAATGAGATAACTATTTTAAACATGTACAGACTTCGACATGCTTTAAGCAGTGCAGACAAGAAGGAAGGAAGTTCAAAGTTCAAGATCCCGTGCGACATATGCCTATTCAACAGCTCGCGATTGAATGTCCGGGCAGTCGTTGACCTTTAATTTGTTCTACGTGTTAAGAGAGAGTTCAGGAATGAGATCGCTGAGAGGTAGATGGGCCCAAAAATAGCAAATTATATGCTTCAATGATGGTTTTCACAGCAGAAGCGATAGGTCGGGCTAATTTCTTACCAAGGAATTCTGCAAATATGTATGAGTTTGGAAATGTTTTGGTTTGAAGCTTTTCATACCACCTATTGCTCTTTGGACACTGAGCTGTGTGGTGGTGGGTATGTTCGACTCTCGAGTCTGTAGTGCGTGATACGTGTAATGACGGTGTCAGGTACACGGCTTTTTGAATCGGGTTGCAGATGAGCTTTCCTGAAGACGGCTTGTGAAGTTTTACACAACTATTTTTGAGTTTAAAACATCCCCCATTCTTCACCTATCCAGTCAAAATGTGGCTGCAAGAATTTTTAATGTTTTCTTGATTTTCTCAAAGGCAAACTAATGCACTTTTATGACTTTGCTGAATGTAACAACACCAGATTTACTGTCCATGGTCGCAGCTATGCCCAACCATTTGCACACTGTTTCTGGCTTTTTTTCGAGAGTCGCACTGCGTAGCTACGAAGTTTCTGTCAGCTTTAAACGCAACCGAAAGCGATGGTCGTCCTCTTTGAAAACCGTCGAGAGCGGTTTTTGAGATAACACATGTGGAGCTGTTCATGTTTTTTTTTTTTTTTTTCAGAACAAGCAAGCCCATTATGATCAAGTCGTTGGAAGTGTTTGTCTATCATTCTAACTATGAAATTGCCGTAGCTACTACGCGACGAGCTACAGGGATGCTGGACATATGTCACCACGTGATGTTGCCCCACCAGAAAAAGCTGTTGTAGGACGTGACGAGAAAGAATCTACTGATCCGTACTACAGCGCGGAAATAGGGTGTCAAGGAACCACCAGGAATAGCAAGTTCCCTTGAGATTTTATTTCAGTTATGACAGACACATGATGTCTAGAAGAGGGGAAATTTTTCGAAGTCAATAACTCTTACTAGTTCACATACGAAGCTTTTGGGGTGTTTTTAATGCGTGCAATAATTTGCCAAAACTAGCGTAATTCTTTCAAAATTCCATAAACATGCTTTTATGTTTGGGCGACGGGAAGGGCTGTGCATCGCACTCATTTTAAGCAGCTTCAGCGTTGCAGCTTTCTTCGACCATCGACACCTCCGTTCTGGATGCCGCACAGCCTGTAGAGAACCTTCAAATGGTGTTACTTTGCACAATCAACTGCACTTGCATGAGGATGTCATTTGTACCATGTGCTGAAATGTCCTACTAAACTGTCACCAAACCAACCTATAACAGCGGCTAAAGCATCTAATTTGTTTCCATGAGGTGGGACAATTTCTGCGCCTTTATTTTTCACGAAAATAATTCGAAAAAAGTACCACCAGTTCCGGACACAGCGGTTTGTGAAAAAAAGTATTAATTTAATGTATTGTAGCGTCTGCGCTGTGACACCTGGTTTCTTTTCTTGGGCTCTGAGGACGAAGAATGTATTACTGACTGCAACCGGGAACATCTAAGACGTTCCAAGTACATCGCACTTGATGAATATCTGGAAACTAAACGACACAAACTGTAGCCAATTACACCCGCTAATCGAAAGCAGGAATGCTTAGTTGTAGTTTCCCTAAGCCCCTTACTGAGACAGGTATTGCACCTGCATAAGCCAACACTACTGTCGCACACAATACCGGGATTACCTTTGTCATCAGACTGTCCGGTAAACCTCCGTTAGCAAATATTTGTGGCGCTGATTTTTATCCTCTCTTACTCAAGGAAGTAATTACGCTGGACGAGGCACAAGATTACCTAAATAGCTGAGGGTACAGGAATCGTTTCAAGATCCCTGCTCTGAAGAAGTGCTCAATAGAAGAAGAGGAAAAAATGCTTTCCATGAATGCGTATTTGGAACTATCCTTATCGTGAGTCAAGTTATCGTACAGAAGAGGCACCGCACAAAGTGAAAGTTGCGGCGTAACAGCAGTAAACCCGAGGACTGAGTTTGTTTGATCACACTGAGCAATGGTTACGACTTCTTCGTGCAAAAAACAACTGGCCCTTTGTAAATGATCGTGCTTTCTTTTAACGATTAGTTCAAAAATTTATTATGTCATCGCTTTAACAATGAAGTTACCTAAGACAATGAAACGAATTGTTTTTGTCAACACCGTAACATTCATCAAGGAGAAAGCTTTATAGGCTCGTGAGTGTGGACAGGATTTGAGCGTCTACTTTGACAGAGGGGATCAGACCATCATTGACGTGAAATGAATTCATTGATGTGTACAACAATGAATGTATGAGGTACAGGAGAAAAATTTGTCTTTGTGGAAAATGTATTCTATGTGGAGGAATTAGTTAATTACCTCGAGCTACAAGCATCAATTTGGCGCAAAAACAGCCAAGGAGGACCGTGTAATGCGCGGATTGCAATGCATTCATGGATGTCTAAATAATGAAAATACGTCTAAATTGTGCAATAAAACCGGGTATACCGTGGCAACGTTTTAATGCCAGGCCTGGTTATTTCTTCCCAACATGGAAAAGAGTCAAGAGTAAAGAGAAGAAAACTGACAGAGTACAAATAAAAAAATTAGAAGCAGCAACTAAAAGAGAAAAAGGTAGAAAAGTAAACAGAAAAAGAGCAAGAAGAGAGAATTGAGCGAATGGAAAAAAGAGAAAAAGGAGGAATGGGGGAAAAAGCGGCAAATCAGTAGTCGCAGAAGGGGTTTCGCCTTACCCCACATAAGGGATATTTATTTGCCTTCAAGATTGTCTGCAATTTTAGGGTTCCTTTCTGGTAGCTTCAACGTAACTCAGAACGTTTGACGCTGTACTTCAGCTTCGAAGGAAGCAGAGAGAAAAGTTAGGAATTGCTAAAGGAGATGAAATTTCTCTTTTGGGCTCTAACATCTGACTGCTCACTGACAATTTCGAAAAGCGCAGGTTTCTCTGGAGTATAATTTGTACAGTAATATCTGTTCTTTTTTGCCTTCCAAAACAAAATCAATAATGGAGGTTTCGTCTGGCCGCCCTTACAGCCACAGTCATTCGTCGACAACTGAAGCGCCACTTGCCGCTGACCTAGTTTTGCATCCACGAGTGGGCGTCTCAGCACAGCTGCTGCCATATTCGTGTGCGAAAGGCCGAGAACTGAGAAGGTGCGTGAGAACGGAGCTCGATGTCAGTCTTCCGCTCTCAATTTCAGAAACCGAATGCTAAAAATGGCGCGCATTCGTGGCTGAAGAAGACTACATAGAGAAATGAACCTGTCGTGAATCCACTTGACACTCGAAATTGATATTCTGTATAAGAATGCAGTCTTAGGTTACGAAAACGAGATAAATGAGTTGAAATAAATAAATCTACATTTTTGAAAGCAACAGAGTGCGCATGTGGGTCATAAATATTGTCACGTAGTGGTGACGGGGTCGACGACACAATTGAAGGGTCGATGATTGCACTAAAGAAACTGTTTATTTGGGCTGACTTGCGCCCGCAAAAGAACTAAGCAACTCGGCGGCGGCGATAGAAACAAACGTGCTCGTCGATCGTCGAACAAAGAGCACTCGTCACACGCGGCAACGCTCAAGTTAAAGGCTGCACAGAACAATCTAGATAACGTCGCAAGCAGCTACCAGCACGGGCTGAAACATTGTGGAAAGACACCCGAGTGGCCGGAACATTCGAGACAGATCACGGTGCATCTTGTGCTACAACAAAACTGATAAAGGTGTGACTCGCGGCATCGAGCATTAACAAACAAAGATTACGGAACTGATACGCGGTCCAGAATCAGAGTGATAAGCCTGTATGCCGGCGGCTGTTAAAAAACAACAAATACTGTTTTGAAGGTTTCGCGGCAATACTCCCCTCTTAAAAAAAACATCGCCTCGATGTTCCAAAACAAAGCAACTTAAACATAAGCACTGCAAATTTTAAACACCACACATTCTTTAACGCGATTAATAAGGCTTCAGTCGTACAACATGTACAATTTCTGGGCGCGCGCGTCGCCGTTGTGATGCTGACATTCCGTCGGGAATGACTTCATAGTCCAGTGGGCCAACGCGGCGAATGATTTTGTACGGCCCGAAGTATCGACGCAACAACTTTTCACTTAATCCGCGACGGCGAACAGGTGTCCAAACCCACACTTGGTCTCCTGGATTGTACTCTGCGTGGTGTCGTCGTAAGTTGTATCGTCGGCTGTCGGTGCGCTGTTGGTCTTTAATACGCAGCCGTGCGAGTCGTCGGGCTTCCTCTGCACGCTGCAGGTAGGCGGCGACGTCGAGGTTGTCCTCGTTGGTTACGTGCGGTAGCATTGCGTCGAGCGTCGTCGTGGGCTCCCTACCGTACACAAGCTTGAACGGAGTCGCTCTGGTCGTCTCCTGGACTGCCGTGTTATACGCGAAGATCACGTACGGCAAGATGGCGTCCCAGGTCTTGTGTTCAGCGTCGACGTACATAGCGATCATGTCAGCGATCGTTTTGTTCAGGCGCTCCGTAAGACCATTGGTCTGGGGATGGTACGCAGTTGTTCGTCGATGGCTTGTGTGACTGTATTCCAAGATGGCTTGCGTCAACTCTGCCGTAAACGCCGTTCCCCTGTCCGTGATGAGCACTTCTGGGGCGCCGTGTCGCAAAAGAATTTGTTCGACAAAAAATTTGGCGACTTCTGCCGCGTTACCATTTGGTAGTGTTCTTACTTCGGCGTAACGGGTAAGGTAGTCAGTGGCCACGATGATCCACTTGTTACCCATAGACGAAGATGGAAAGGGGCCGAGGAGATCCATGCCAATTTGTTGAAAGGGCAGGATTGGGGGCCGAATCGGGTTTAGTAGTCCTGCTGGTCTGATCGGCGGCGTCTTGCGTCGTTGGAACTCACGACACGTCTTCACGTAGTGGG
>JAJIZL010123601.1:123242-142640 GCA_023969395.1 Amblyomma maculatum
TCTCCTCAACGTACGTCAGGAAAGACTCGTTAGGAAGTTGCTGTCTTGACTGAAGAAGGGCCTGAGCTCTTTCCTTTCGGGCGATGCTTGAAAAGGCAGTCAGAAACGCTTCCTTGAAAGTCTCCCAATCCTTCATAGTTGCCTCATGATTTTCGAACCAAACTCGGGCATGTCCTTGAAGAACAAAGTAGACTTGCCTAAGTTTCGCGGTGTCATTCCAGCCGTTGAAATCTGCCACACGGTCAAAAAGGTCCATCCAATCTCCCGCATCTTCATCCGGTAGTCCATGGAAGCAGGGGGGCTCCCGGGGTTGGAAGAAAATAACCGGTGCTGTAGGCTGGGCCATTGTCAGCGTCGATGCCTTCAGGGATCGAATGGGGTCAGGCAGCAGACCGTGTTCGGGTTGTAGGCCTTGAAGTCGGCGGCTGGCTCGATGACCTGTAGGCTGGTCTTCCAGAGCGACAGGAACACGGCTTGGGTCTTCCTTTGAAGGATCAAAGGCAGCACCTCCACCAGATGTCACGTAGTGGTGACGAGGTCGACGACACAATTGAAGGGTCGATGATTGCACTAAAGAAACTGTTTATTTGGGCTGACTTGCGCCCGCAAAAGAACTAAGCAACTCGGCGGCGGCGATAGAAACAAACGTGCTCGTCGATCGTCGAACAAAGAGCACTCGTCACACTCGGCAACGCTCAATTTAAAGGCTGCCCAGAACAATCTAGATAACGTCGCAAGTAGCTACCATTACGGGCTGGAACATTGTGGAAAGACACCCGAGTGGCCGGAACCTTCGAGACAGATCTCGGTGCATCTTGTGCTACAACAAAACTGATAAAGGTGTGACTCGCGGCATCGAGCATTAACAAACAAAGATTACGGAACTGATACGGGGTCCAGAATCAGAGTGATAAGCCTGTATGCCGGCGGTTGTTAAAAAACAACAAATACTGTTTTGAAGGTCTCGCAGCAATATTTGAAGAATTTCGACCGGCTATATTATCGAGCACAACAGTTTTTCGGAAGTATGTTCGGAAGTAGAAAACCACAACGTGCAGGGTAATTAATTTGTGCAAACGCAATAAATAAAGTGTAAGAACACATTAAATACGTTAAATTGGTTCTTGGTTTCAAACCGCTGCTGTAAAATATGAACAGCCTTAATCTTAAACTACGTTCAATGCCGAGTACGGACTGCCACGTTTGGGTGAAGGCGTAATGTTAAGCGCAAATTTAATACGCGATGTCAGTGCCCATTACATAACCCTTGGTGTACAAATCTGCCCCTAGACGTTATCCCAGTATCAGACACAGTGTATGTCACTTATGAACGTTAAACCTCATTATACCAACCAAAATAAGTAATAATGTAAGAAACCGTTTCCCACAGCACGAGAAACGAATTCTGAGTATAGCGTTCAAAGGTATAAGCTGTCATCCATAGCACAATTCTTTCATTGCCTTCAGTCTTAGTTTGAATGCGCGAATTATTCTTGCTGCTGAACTGGGTTGTGCGACGCGTAAAAGTCAGGCGTTGTACGAAAAACGATTTCATACGCAGAAAGTGGGCTGAAAGTTTTTGCAGATATATTTTCCTGCACCTACTCCTCGTTTCCGGTATCTAACAACTCTGGAATAGTCTTTGATTGCACTGTCCGCTAGAAGCCAAACAGTCGCAACGGAATCGGCTCTTTTTAAATAATTTAACCTGCGTTGTTTCTTGGATTGTTTTAGGTTCAGGAAGAGAAGCACATGAGCGCTCATACGAGGTGATGTAACAAACCTCCGCAAGCACTTTTTGCTTTACATTTGGCACCCATATTATCGCCTTTACACTCAATACCTCATACTGCTTCCCTGAATTAAGTTTTAGCAATGGTCCTTCGTTTCGCTACTTGGTTAATCCATGTCGGAGAACGCATCTGGAGGTTACACTGGACGGGTAGATTGAGACTACGAATGGTTTGAGGGTTTTGCAACAGCGGTGGCTGGTTAATGGTTTGTGGCGCTTTGCGGCACACGGAGACACAAAAGCGTGTTTCTCGAATTAGGGTTATGGTGGTAACACAGTTTTAACAACAAAGGCTAAGCTATTTCATGAAAGAACCATCTCAGCGAAGCGTGATCTCGCCACCATCCCTTTTGCTGTCAGACTGTGACCACGCCTTTCATTTGTTAAGTGCTTCATAAGATAGGAATAGATATGAATTCAGCATGTCCCGATGCTTCCCTCCCTTTTACGCTTGCGAAAATTTCGAATGTAGGCAGCTTTTTTAGAAACAAGCCCCGAAGTTGCGTGTTCTGCCTGGCACTCCTGCGTATCAAGCCGTTCCGAACGTCTGTGCACGTACAGGCATACGCAAGACCTTTCCGATGGGCGCCTGCCAATGCCGTATTCCCCTGTTTATCGCTGCAAATAAGCTGCGCGCCACGTTATCTCCCGGTATATAAGAGCATTCTGATGTATTCCCTACGCTCATCTAAAGGTTGGTTGGTTGGTGGGGTTTAACGTCCCAAAGCAGCTCATCTAAAGGTAGCCGAGCTTTTATATATATATATATATATATATATATATATATATATTGGCTTGCGACCCAATGCAAAAGCAGACTAGAAATGTCTTCACAAAGAGCTCACTGAAAATTTTGTGCCCAAATTACAATTTTTGCAAAGTGCTTTGGTTGAATAAACGCTTCCTCTGTGCAACACACAGTTCGCCATGGCTTTAAAGTGCAAAAAAGGAAGTGAGAGATCAAAGCCTGCATTTCCCTGGAGCGTTAACCTCTGTTTTGCTTCGTTTGTGCGTTGGGCGGCAAGGGACACGTGACAGGAGCTATTCATGTGTTAGCTTCTTTTATTTTTAAGTCGGTAAAAGAAGCTGAGTGAAAGGCATATTGGTATAAATATTTCAGTGAGAATTTATTTCTTTAAAGTGACCTACATTGCTTGAACTGACGGATTGTTAACATATCAGATAATAAAAATATTTAGATTAAACTTTAATTATTAGTAACTTTGCAGAACTTTGTTTTGCACGTTTTCTTTTATGAATCAAGATAACTTATTCAAGCAACTATCAAAATATACACAGCTTTATTTAAACGTTTGCAGCGCAATAAAAGATGATATTTCAACTTCCTCTGGTCACAGACTTCAAGCAAATAATAAAATTATATCTTTTAACATCGTTATGTTAAAATACGCTCCCACTTACTTCCAGGAGTGGTCGAAAATACGGCTGACTTCCGCTCTGCAGTTATACTTCCCATTAGGTATTAATCTTTTCTTTGGCTAACAGTAGCTTCAAGACGCGATACATCTCAAGTGCCCGTCATGTCGTTTGTTAAGTCATCAGACGCACCAACCTTCAAAGGAGCCCGTAATGTGATAGTGCGTACCTCTTCACTTGCGCCCTGAGCCAAAGACATGGCAAAGATGCCAAGGACGCGTTAGGATAGGTTGGACTAGTCACTTTTTTATCCGGCAAGATCAACGCTATCACCCCCGACAATGATCCTGTACCGAAAATAGAAGTGTTAGTCTAGTTCCCTGTGATATCTATCAGCTTGATGTCGCAACGAAGATGCGACCTCGGGAGCGTGGAGAGCATTGAGGCTGAGTTGCGTCTGTCTGCGGACCTTCGTTGATGAGTTCCCCATCGTTTCAAATTGCAACTTTGGTTGAAGTTTACACTGCAGTGTTATTTCGCTTCTTGAAACGGCTTTCCTGCAAATGTACATCTTGCAAAAAGGCTTTTATTCTTAACCGGACGCTCTTTAGGCGCATGGTAAAAATATGGTAGTATCCAAATATAAAATGAAGTAGCGGTTTGGGAATGAGGATTAAAAAAGTGTTTGCGACAAATTGTTAAATATGTGCGACGGTGATAATTATCGCTCATATCCACTTCGATAAAAACATCATCATCGATCACAAAAGCCCGATCAGGAACATATCGGGAGTGTGATGACCTCGAAGCTCATTCCACCCTGCCGTGCACACGGGCTGCACGCCTCTGTGGGTACACGCCTGGTCAATGCGGTGCCGGGAGTAGATAAGGCCGCTATGAAGAGACGCAAAATAATTGTATCACAACATGAATTTGGGAGTTGCGCTACAAACCAACGGCTGCTATTGTGCACCCCACTAATCAAGTGCAATAAAAAAGCGCCTAACCGAGTTACAAAACATACTTTGTATAACGAGCGTGTAAGGCTGCTTTGAACGAAATGACCGGCATTTAATGTGGTTAAACAGATTAACATGCGTGGAAATTTTAGCGCACTGCTTGAATTCAATAGAGTCGACGACGTGGATTGCACAGCCCAAGAGTGTGTTGCAGTTTAACACGCGGGGTAACGTGCCGAAGCTAGCGCTGCTAACGCTGCATCCGGTTGCCCCGCGTGTTAAATTAATTTTCACCTATGTTATGTCAGTCAAAGACGGCTGTCAGTTCTTGTATGACTACTGCATAATTTCAGTGCATTACACATAATATTGCCACAGTTACCAAATTTTTTACTAGCTTTACTTCAGGAATTTCTAGGGTTCGAATCCGCTGCGTTCCGGCGCTGTACTTCTTTTCGCAGGGCTCGATCACGTAGTCCAGCAGAACGTGTTTGCTACGGCAATAAGACTGAGCCTCAAGTTCGTTAATGACACTTGTCTTGATCATGTTAGAGTGGTCGACGAATGTATTTCTCAAAAAAGATGACTCCTCCCTATGACCAGAGAAGGGTTAACTGTAGGAACATTTATACGCTGATGCTTTGTGTGTGCATTTATTTTGCTGAAATCATCTCCTGACGGGTTACTAATAGGTAGCACTTCTTTAAAAAAGTGATTAAAGGAAGACTGCGCCAATTTTACAAAAATTCGAGTTTTCAGCAGGAACCCACAGTTCTACAGGCTGGAACACGAATATCACGATGAAATCAGGCGCAATAAGCAGAAAAGTATTTTTTTCAGCAGATATACACAGTCCGAGCGACGGAGCTCACCGCGATTTGCGCTGGCGCGTGTGATTGGCCAAAACGTTGCATGACGACATGTGGAGGACTGTGGAAGCTGCCGATGTGGTTCCGTCGTTGTGCTGCGTGCTGATCACAGCTCACCGCGGATTTGTGAAAATCATTATTCACGCTATTGACACTCGAATGACCAACGCGTTTTTCACCACACGTAACCTAACCAGATGCGCCCACAAACAATCAGCAGATCTGCTGTGGGGAGCAGGTTTTCCATACAAACTTGTGGTATAGAGTAAGGCATTTTGAAATGTGTATGTCATTATTAGCAGAACCTACATGGTCCTCAGCGAAACCTCGGTGTGCATATTCGTGGGAAGGAAGGGCAGTGAACAATGCACTACCCTGCTACCCCTGTCTCAGGCCTTCCGCCCCTCCCCAAAGGTCATTGTCGCTAAGAAATGGTCCAAGGCGTGGTTTTCCAAACCCTGCTTTGAGCGCCTTTCTATAGCAATCATGTCTGCAAGTACAATGGACATAACACACATTTTTCGTTATGAGTACCACTAACGTACCCCGGAGGGCTTATGTGCATGTAATAAAAAAGTATCACAGTGCGTACTTCTGGAACTTACGTACAAGGCTCAGCACAAAGTAACGTTATTTTGAACTTCATGCTTTCACGTAATTGTTTACCGACACCAGGTGGACGGCGCACCATGATGTGTAGAGACGCAAGTTACTGCTTCCGACCAGACGTGCCTGGCAAGACGGTCGCTTAAACCTACTGTGCAGGTGAGAAAAGAAAGCAAGCATGTGCAGTTGTTCAATGTGCAATATGTGGGTTATAAAGAAGATGGCCGAATTATCATCAGAAATTTCTCACTCAGCCTCTTTTGAACGTTTCCAGTCCGCTGACTAGGACAACTGTTCAGCTCTTTCTTGTGCGTTTATTCAAGAATGATATCACCACTCATCTACACTATTACCAATGTCACGCTCGTTTTCAGTTGTTGTTTTCAGGTTACAGTAATAGGTGATTAATTTATCTGTTTACGATGCCCTCAACAATTTAAATGAGGGAAATGAATGAAAATGAAAAATTAAGTACAAGTATAAGAACAGCACATGTGGATTTAATCGGCCTAGAAAGAATGAGAAATAGCTGAAAAGTTCTCGAGCCTATTTAGTAACGATGTGTTGCTAGAGTCGACCGAAAATTAGTTTCTAGGTAACGTCTGGAGGAATCATATCTTTTTTCTTCCTTGAAAGTTGCAAAGATAAACAAATCTATAGCCAGGAGCGAGAGAGGTGATGGCGCAAACTTCACAGATTGAAATCGAAATAAAGAGTGTAGTGTGAGTGAAAAACAGTTTTGATTTAAGGTGTCATGGCGGGACTCTTTCTAGGCACAAGTTGTTGAAATGCTCATTAAAATGTTCAGGTGTGTAGTAACTAGTATATTATGCATCGCAGGATACCGTATACGATCCAGTGATAGTTATAGTATACCTGACGCATGCTCTAGAAAGTTATTAAGCGAGGAACGCGCACAACTATTACGTAGTAGGCAGAGTATGTCATGTTTAGATGCTCGCGGCATTTAGAACGCAGGTACACGAGTGGGAAACATACCGCTTTTGTAATACAGCATCCTGTCGAGTGGGGCTAAGGGGAGGAATTTCATCCACATGTATATATAGATATTACAACTGCAGGACTGCCTAAAATGGAGTGGCTGCAACCAACAGTTTTCAAATACCAGGGCTTGTGTTGCTTATTGTGTTGCCAGAGCTTATTGTGCTCTCGAGAACATGTCAGGAGTTGTCTAATTATTCAAGAAGGGCAAAACATAAAGACCGGGAATTGAAGAAAAGGAAACTTACACCCATTAGTGGGATTTTCTAGGTCTTAGACTCAAGGCCTTGAGGCAGGTTTCCTTGAAAAACTAATTCCGAAATGTCGTTCATTAGTGTAGGCTGGAGTCAGCATATAGTAGTAATTTGCCTTGTATATTTTTCTTGCTGTGGTACATTAGCATGCAAAAAAATTAGACGCCGTAAATTTTATTCACAACTTATACCGTTGTGTAGGCTGCCCAGGCTGTGTTTGAGAAACAATATAAGATTAGGTACAAAACACTATACATCCACCAAGCCAGCGAGTGACAGCGCGTAAAGAAATACTGCTCAGGTGATCTGAAAGATGATGTTGCCAAGTGGTTATATTTCTTACTTGCAACCACGTGCATGATGATGTGCTCAGAACTTTTATAGAAATTTGAATAAAACACAACTATCGGCAAAATACTGTTGATTCTTGATTTCATTAAAAGCTGTAGTGAATTCTTTTAGCTAAAAAGGAGAAAAAATAAGAGCAAGACGGGTTACAAAGTGTTTTTTTTTTCGAGACGTTAGCTGCATTGATTCTTGTTATAATGATTTTTGTTGAAAACTGCCTTGACTCATACCGTCTAGTTTTTATGACACGTACAAGCATTTCGTTCGTAGTGCACGTTCTTCAATTATGTAACTTTGAACTGTATTGAGTTGACAATGTGTGGGAAGTGATGCTATCCAGACTACCAAAATGCCAAGTGACACTGAACACTGAAAATTTGGATGCAGTTTAAGGAACAAAAAGCATGCGGTTACAATAAACTCAGTTCCTTTTAATGCGGCGAACCTCATGACCGGCAGTACTTTTTGAGACCATAAAATTTGTTAACAGGAATAAACCACTTTCTATTTGATCGTAGTCGGCCCATAATTTTGAGCCGAAATAAAAAGTTTTAGTCGCCATCGACATAACGTCATATACATAAATAACAATGCAAATTGGGGAAGTAGTTCTTAACGTTCGCGTGCTGTACCCAAATAAAACGTTATCATTTATTGCGATAAGTAATTTCTACAGCGAGAAGTGGTCAGTCAACACAGACATGCGCAAAGGCTAGTACTCTCAGCGCCGTTGGAAAGAAGAATAACGTCCGCTTGACAACAAGGATAAAAGAGATATAATAAGCATAACCAAGTGACCCCTTTTCTAAATCACATCATGACGGAGACATCCGCTTGAGCCAACCAGACCACTGGGTGGACGATAAGAGAAAATCATCACCTAGAACATTGAAGAAAACGGAATATTAAGTTGCTGTTTTTTTTTGTGGCGCTGTTTAATAAAGAGAAACTAATATTACACTAGTAAATTGTGGTCATTGTGCACCGGCAAAGATTGAGGTCATGTATCTAATTGATGAGGGTAACAAACTGGATTCCGAGGGAAGGAAAGCGTAGCAGGGGGCGGCAGAAAGTTAGGTGGGCGGATGAGATTAAGAAGTTCGCAGGGGTCAAGTGGATGCAGCTAGCACAGAACCGGGTTAAGTGGAGAAATATGGAAGAGGCCTTTGCCCTGCAGTGGGTATAATCAGGATGATGATGATCTAATTGATGGCAAAGCAAGCATATGTTATGGACAAGATTCTATTCATGTGGCATTTACACATAGTTTTGCTGTTTGCCGCTTGGGGATAGTGTCGTTTTCTTGGTGTGCCGCACTGACAAACCTATGCTATCAGCGCTCAATAAAATTACAGCATTTCTTGCTGTGAAAACAGATGCCCCCTTCTTTTCAAAACAACTTCAGGGAAACTTCTATTTTAGGTGCATGCATTGCACTTGATCATTTAAACGGGAAAAAACAAGCGCATAGTTCTCGGAAACAGGAAACTTTTCTCAGGCACGGGGACAGCATTGATGTCTGTTGCCTTGATTTGATTAGGTACACTAAATACTGAAAGCCTTTTTTTCAAAACAATAAGTCGGAAACTTCTTCCTCGATGAAAAATGTACGCCACGAATTAAGCTGAAACGATCATAGTTATACGTACTATAACTTTAATGTGGTGCACTTCGCAAATGTTAACGCATGGTTTGAATCATGTAGATATCACAAATTAATCTCTTTGAGTCGAAAGTTTTGCCTCTGGGGCCTCTTCTCTTGCGCGCATACCATTGGCGGACAAGTTTAAATACCATTGGTCGTTTCTTCCAGCAGATACATTAGAGGGCGACCAAGCCCATGGTAAGACTTATTACACTGCTTCTAGTTTCACAACTGTAATTTTATTCCTTTTGTGGAAATACAGATCCCCATTAATAATATGTATCAGAACCGACAAACGCAGATCAGTGCTACAACCACCGGTCGTGAGAAAAGGGGTGCTCACGTTGACTCTTGAATCTGCCGGCCTATTCAATTTTCTAATGTAGCACTGCACGAACAGACTAATTCGCACGCACGCACGCACACACACACACACACATACACACACGCGCGCACGCACGCACGCACGCACGTACCATCTTTACCAAAAGTAACCAAGCAGCCCGGCCGGCGGAGCAAGCTCAGGGCCGAGCGGCGTCGTGGCGGTCACCGTCGGTGGCCGCTGCTCCCTGGCTGCGATTGTAAGTTTGCTGACGTAAGGCTGCGCCCTCGCTATCTTCCTTGGATGATAAAATGTAAGCGTGTATACGATGAGTGACGTCCGATTTCGTGCCTTTAGAACGCTGTGCTAGTCATGGAGGGCGCTGTGCACAATAAAGCTTGCGCAACGCTTATTTTAGCCTGGCGTCAGTCGTGAAGCTGCGCTCTTCATTAGAAAGACTTGGATGTTGTCAAGAAACTCTATGGGTGTTGTATTCCAGTACACAGCTTCCGCAAATGAAGTGATTTGGAAAGTGGTTGTTTTTGTCCCGTTTGGAATGTTAGCACACTGAGACAGGACAGGATAAAAACCTCGGTTTTGGTTTTTCCCGCAATTCCTAGTCTTAGATGATGACGCTTCGCTGAGCTATCGATGAAAAAGAACGAGGTAGACAAAACGTCTACCTGGCTAATATGCTTTGAAGTTTTAATCTGTACATATAAATCTTACTATTCTCCTACTGCGTGCGTTAGTATTTACTCTTATATATTTTGGTTTATCATATTTACATTTCCTTTTCTATTCCCTAGCATTTATTATTATTATTTTTTTCCGATGTAGTTATACATCTCAAAATCTAATATCTCTGCACCCCAATTCTTGGCCGATCCCCCCGTGTGGGTATGTGCCATCACATTAGAGGAGAACAACAACAACAAGTGCGGCTATTCCTGTCCATCTAATGGGGCGAATCAGTGAATTGGCCACCGCTTGTTAAAGCACAGAAGTGCGCAACGGTTTTTGCTATTTCAACTCCAAACTGAATGCCGAAAATCTGAACACAGATTGCAACGGCCTCAAAATAATTGGCAATAGCGAATGAGTGATGTAAACGTTCCCTAGCATATGATTCCCCCAAAAAGCCTTGCTATTGCGAAGGATGCCTACGAAATGCTTCTTCCACTTGCACTGAAATTATCTGCGAAGCTTCATATGTTTGAGGCCAGAGAGTTCAGCAAAGGCGGGAGTGCCAGGTTTGCTATCTTGATCATGTGTTGCACTTGAAGATGCCATTCCAGCAACCTTTTCATCAAGTTAACGATGCACCTCTCCACCAGCGGGCGCTAATCTACCAATAAAGGCGTTAGGTAATGCGAGTAGCACAAAAATAGTTCGCAGTCCAAATGCCGCGTGTTCGAATTTCTCCATTTCCAGACAATATGGCTGTTAGGTTGGTCGCATGGTGTTCCCTCATAAAACAAAAAGAAGGAAACAGCTGCACTCATAGAGAAAATGGGCGACGTATGTTTGAGGTGTGAGAATTACGTTTTTCATGTAGTTCGCTCATTAAACGAAGAAATTGGCCGCAGTCTAACGAATGTACAGATACAAACGCAGAAAACACTACACACATTTTGTACGTTACCAGATAGCTGGAAATAAGGTATGCAGCAAGAGGGGCACTTGAAAAAGATTAAATTTTTTTCTATCCATCTTAACTGAGCGTCATAGCAAATCCGCTCGAGGACACACGAATAGGAGCCGCAGGAAAAGTGCATCGAGTTTTTGATATCAATTCCTCACCTTACTTTCTGGGCAACCCAAACGAGTAGAAAAGCATGTCTTTGTTCATTCGTTGCAACTCCGGGAACACTGTACCGGTAGTAAACGCGAAGACATTCTAACGAAGGGCGCAGCTTCACAGTTCCAACCAACAAGAAGCGCTGAGCGAGTGATGCTATGGGGAGCAGCACACTTCCTCAGTAGCGGAGCGTTCCGAATGCGTCTGATCAGGCACCGCACATGATACTAGCTTATTTTTTATCATCCCAAGAAGGGGAGCGAGGGAGCATGTTTACGTCATGCACCTTACACTCGCCACCAAAGGGCAGCGGCCAGCAAGAGCGATGGTAGCGCCGCAGTTCGCCCGCATGCCTGCTCCGCCGGCCGGCTGGGCGGCTCGGTTACGTTTGGCAAAGACGGTTCATCAGTCGAACACCCGTACTGTGACCAAGAACATATGTAGGTCACAAGAGAGTAATGTAATGCTCGCTGCCTGCGCAAGAGACTGACCGGAGACATTCTTCACCTTGGTTCACCTCTAAAGCGATAGTGTTCATCCCACTGGCAAAACAATAACAAAATAGAACGGCAATTTCTAAACGCTCAAGTTAACAGAACAATTTGAAGGAAGCTATAAGTGGACGTCGAACATTACGGTGTCGTAGCGCTGGCAGACAAGGACAAAAGGACTAGGAACAGCGCAGTTGTGTGTGTCCCTAGTCCGTTTGTCCTTGTCTGCCAGCGCTGAGACACCATAATGTTTGACAACCACCACCAACTAGCCCAGCAGTATACCCTACTGTAAGTGAACACTTCTTTAACACTACAGTTTGTCAGCGTAGCCGAATTCAATCAAAAGACTTCTACTCTTAAGGCGCCAAGCGATGCATCATTATCTGCTGAGCAAAGACACTTGGCAACAACTCAAGAAAGACTAACGTCGTTTTTAAAAACGTGCGCAAAGCACCCCTGAAGAGAAAATTGCTTGGTTGCTGATTACGCAATTCTATAATCACGTTTCTGTGGGGAAAGCTCGGCAACTACTCCTATACATATTTTTTTTTTCACATCACGCTTATCGCACCACAGATAGTACATTGCACGTGATGTGAAAGCAGTTAGACTTCGTTATGACGGAGAGTTGAGTAAATATTGCCTGTGTTTGGCATACGACGAGAAGTCTGTTAACTTACAAGGCATGGAACTTACTAGTAAGAATGGAAAAAAAGAAACGACAGCCTCGGGAAATGTCAGTGCTCTCATTTATTCACCTCCTTTTTCTTTTTGCGTTTTGGGATTTGTGCTTTCGGATAATGTTTTTATGTCAGCCTAAGTTGTTATGATTGCCAAGCATTGCCATATAACGTGGCTTTTGATAGAATTTCACGTGGTGAGAATAATGCATTGCGTGCTTCCCGACGTAGTGCTCTCGTTTTCGCTTTCTCCGAAGCAGCAGAAAAGGAAGCAGAGTTTATTCGCTAATGTAAAGTAATAAATATGTATACGATGAACTGAACGCAAGCCGAAGTGTTCTCTAATTGACGATGAGGTTGATATAAACATACCACGCATACTATGTATAGCCATATGGCAGCCGATGAAGGAGTTCACTATACATAAAATAATAGAAAAGAACTTTTGCGTTGCATTATCTCTAGGTGTTCTGCTATCTATTACTTTAAGTTCGATCATTACAACCGCTCACATATCAAGCAAAATGTTATGATCTGCTCCTATAACCTTACTTTCCTCATCATCCTCAGCCTGATTATACCCACTGCAGGGAGAAGGCCTCTCCCATATTTCTCCACCTAATCCGGTTCTGTGCTAGCTGCATCCAGTTGACCCCTGCGAGCTTCTTAATCTCCTCCGCCCACCCAACTTTCTGCCGCCCCCTGCTACGCTTTCCTTCCCTTGGAATCCAGTTTGTTACCCTCAGCGGCCATCGGTTATCCTCTCTTCGCACTACATGTCCTGCCCATGTCCATTTCTTCTTCTTAATTTCTACTAGAATGTCGGTAACTTGAGTTATTTCTCTGACCCACTTTGCACCTTACTTTAGCTAACTTCTTTTGTACCGTTAAAAACATTTACCGTTTACTGACGCTCAAAGGCAAAGATGAACCTTCCGTAGTATTTTCCTTCATACAGTGAATGCCTCCTCTCCTAAAGCTGAATAACCAGAAAGTTATCATAGGCTAACACTCGTAGTATTGGCAACTGAGTGATATCGCGTTAAATATATATACAGAACTGAGCAAGCTATAAACATGGACAATTTTTAAGCCTCCTGACACGTTCTCCCCTGTGTCCATCAAGCATAAGACTGAGGATGCAAATTCCAGAACTGACAAATTCCTTGATGCAAATTCCAGAACTGACAAATTCCATGATGCAAATTAGAGTTAGTTACAAAGCCAAGACTTATTCGGTGACGCCCGAGGACTTCAATCGCAGAAACAGAGCATTGTTCACAGCGGGTCTTGCACGTTGAGAATAAACTACTTCAGATTTAACAAATTGGCATAGTTATGAATCGATCCCGAAGACACCATAGGCCGCCCAAATTTCGCTGCCTGGCTCAATACCTACACCTTCTGCGTAAGTGCGATCTAAACCGACAGCTGTTACGCGCCGCGTTCCCTTGATCACTGCGCTTCCGTCAGGAAGAAAAACTCGATGTCGATATCCTAGGAAAGCTCTGCATGTTGGTACTTGTTGAATGTTATGCCATTCTCAGAGACAAAAAAAAAATAAAATTTGCTTGATAGCCAACAGGCTTTCACGGACACAAGTAGTTTTCGCCGCGAAACTGCAGCCTCGCACTCACCTTCGATGCCGAAAGGCTGTCTCGCAGATATTCCTCGGCACTGGCAGGTCCGTTCACCAGACATAGTGCAAAGGCGGTTTGGCGGCTTGGAAAGGCTGCAACACTATGTGAACACACTGGTAGCGGCCACAAAGGTACAGAACAGAGACACCGGTGGGAAACGTTCATGCACAGATTTTGTCCAGGCAATTCAAACGCCAGTTCCAGGTTTCACATAAAGCGGCCTCGTTGTTTTCGGGGTAGCGGTACCCAAGAGGAGAAACGCTTTAGCGTTGAGCAGAACTCGTACCAACTGCGACGAAAAGAGTGCAACATCTCTTCTTGGTGTAATAGACAGCCTCCACGAGTGCCCGTACGCCCGTAAGTATACACATGGACAGGAAATAATGATTCCTGAACATCAGTTCCCCTCACGTTTTTAAGTGCGCAGAAGCAGAAACAGAGTAGTCTTCTTCTGGCGCAGCCTCTCGAAAGGTGGCAATCACTAACTCTGCCTTATCGGGCATGATAACGAATAGTGTGGTTTTTTGAGTGTTCATGCTGGCTTTTCGCGACCGCTCGGACATGCGCATTACTGTCGCATACATATTCGTTTTTTTTTTTTCCTTTTCAAGGATGACTGTCTTCCCTGCGCTATCAGCGACCGATAGTTTGTGCTGACTAGAGGCTGCGAACGCTAACTGTGCACACCGCCACGACGCTCCTTCCGCGCCTAGAGATGGCCGCCGAAGCCTTTCCTGAAACCAGACTTTTTCTTTTTGCCTTCATTGCTCTCTAGATTATGGCGCGACTAAATATATCAAAATCAAGATTTTGATACTCGCTCCGCTTTATCGTGTTTTTTTCGTGAAGGTGAGCGCGTTTAGTGGTCTTACCTCCCACAGTCGCAAGCTACAAGTTGCTCTGGCACAAAGTTTTGAACTCGGTTTAAGTCCCCGAGTTTCTGAGCGCTCAGCTTTTCGGTTTCATTGCACACGTGTACGCCTTGCAGCAAGTTTTAATTGCAGGCCTTTAATGGAACGTAGCTTAATATGATCTTAACTGTTGTCTCGGGTGCCGCTCAACAGTGACATCGGAATCGAGCGATATCAACGTGCGTGTAAAAATCGCGGACACATAAATGGTGTCTACTGACCACTCTGTGAAGTCTGCGAGAGTCAAAACGTCCACAAGAGAGGCGCGGATCGATGTTTTCTGAAACAAGCAAATTGGAGGAGGCTCACCGACCGTTTCTCGACTGAGTGCATATCTAGATGTAGGGAAGAATAATAGAACAGCGCTGGTGTAGCTTTAAATAGTTACGAACAAGTGCCGATTTCCTACCACTCATTAATTTAAAGCGGTATGCAGTCGTGAGTGGAGAACTTATTTCACCGAATCGGTGACTGAGAAGAATTCTGGTCGATAGTAGAGCAGATTAGATTTCTTGCCTCTAGAGACGCACGTTAACGGACCACTACACGTCACCGAAAATATTAGTATCAACGCAAGGTGTTTATATATTTATTTTTTTTCCTCAAAAGTCCGGGGACATTACATGGGAGGTCGGCTGTGAAATTCCATTAACTTGGATGCAGAATATCTTAGATGGCATTTTTTAGTGGCTGAGGTTGATGATGGTTGCCACTTCGGATGGAAGGTCATTACAGACTCGAGCTCTTTTCATGAAAAAAGATATGTATCGGTGCGGGCTTTGACTGGATAGACGGTATTAGGGTGAGAGTTACGACAAATGCAATGATCGCTTGAGACAGGAGTAGCTTCAGGATGAAAGGTATGATAAAAATTGTGATATAGCGAAAGACGAGCGATCTTGCGATGGCGTGCCAAGGTAGGGAGATTAAGCTGATATTTAAGTACGGAGACGCTGGTGTGATATTAATAGCCGGAACAAATAAATCTTGCAGCATGATTGTGGACAGATTCTAGAGTTTCAATAAGGTTAGTAATTCAAGGATCGTACGCGGCTCACACAAACTATGACTTCGACCATACAAATGTTAGGTAAGCAAGCAGTTTTACTGGACAGATTCTAGAGTTTCAATAAGGTTAGTAATTGAAGGATCGTACGCGACTCACGCAAGCTCTGATTTCGACCGAACAATTGTTCAGTAAGCAAGCAGTTTTCTTGAACGGGGTACTAAGGCAAGGTTACAGCGTAAGTACCCTAAAATTTGGTTAGCTGAATTAGTTATATGGTGAACGTGTTGCGACCAGGTTAAAGCTTTACTCAGGTGGATGCCAAGATATTTATAGGAGTCTACTTAATGTAATGGGGATATTGCTAATTGTATAAATCACGTCCAGGTGATTGCGACGGTGGTGGAAAGAAAGAATAGATGTTTTAGGAGAATTTATTGTCATTAGCCAAGTGTTACATCCCCCTTGGATGCATAAAATGTCTTCTTGAAGCTTGATTACGTCGCAGAGGTTAACCATTGGACGATAGATGACACAGTCATCAGCGAATAGCCGAATATTAGATCTGATGTTAGAGGGCAAACCATATACAGATAAGAAATAAAACGGGGCCGAAAAAGTGGCTCAGGGAACGCCAGATAAAACCAGCGAAAGACATGACGAATGAGAATTAGCGTAAACGATTTGATAGCGGTCCAACAAGAAAGCACGAATCCATTCCACAACCAAAGAGTGAAGATTTAAGCGTGAAATTTTACAAATGAGACGAGCATGACGAACTTTATCAAGTGCTTTTTGAAAGTTAATGAATATGGCATCCATAGGAATGTTTAGATCAATGCATGATTATATATCATTAAAGAAAAGAACACGTTGTGTGTCGCAAGAATAACTCCTGCGGTAGCCATGTTGGTTAGGATGAAAAACTTTAGGCGATGTCACAAACTTTAGAGTATGTGCATATATTACATGTTCCGTAACCGTACGGCAAACACATATTGGGGAGATTGGCCTGTAGTTAAGTGGTGATGATCGGTTACCTTTTTTATAGACAGGAATGACCATCCCGATCCGCCAGTCGCATGGTAGCGAAGACGAAGAAAAAGACTGCGGGAAAATGAGAGGTAATATGGCACCGCAAATAATTTTAGTATTTTTCAAGATTTTTAGCTTGATGCCATCAGCACCGGCAGATGATGAATTGGGTAATGATTTCACAATTTTTGCTATTCCATTTGGCTCAAAGTTGATGTTTTCCATAGAAGAGTTTATATAGGAGAGATCAGAAAAATTATCGAGACATTCTTTAGTGAATAAAGAGAAAAATGCTCATTTAGTACATTTGGAACATCTGACGCGGAGCATGGAAGTCCAAAATGATCAGATAATGAGATTGGGCTAGACTTAAAAAGGAGAAGTAGTTTGGCAGAAGCGCTTTGGATTATTAAGCAGCATGTTTGGCAAGGTGTGTGAAAAGAAGTGACCCTTAGCTTTAGCTACTTCAGCGTCATATTTGGCAGAGAAGGTGTAGCATTTATTCAAAGCGGATGCTGTGTTAGTAACTTCAGCCGCGCGGAATAATAATTTCTTCTTGTTGCTATTCGTTTTAGTATTTTATTTTACCAGCGAGAATTAGGTCGCTCTGTTATAGTAATGTTAGCGACGTGTATACTTATATGGCGGTACATTTCTGACTTAAAAATTATTCAGTTTGCTTCAAGTGAGCGAAGCTCAAAATCAGGGGTAAAGTTTTGAAGGAAAGCGGCGAGATCATTGTTAAAATTGTTGTAGTCACCTTTATCATATAGCGTAAGTGTTTTCTTTATCTTTTTGTTATTTTGCAGATGACACGCAACGGTAGTATGAATCGCAAGGTGATCGCGAAGCCCTTCGAGATAAGTTATAGGAGAAAAGCTACCTCGTTGTGATATCAGCACAAGTCCCGGGTTGTTCGCAGAATCATTTGTTATTACAGTTGAGCGACCTATTATTTGTTCTAACCCAAAGGTAAGACAGGTCTGCACAAATTGACTATATTGATTTTTTTTTCGAAAGAGTGGTTGCAAGATCGGACCATTTTATAGAAGAAAATTGAAGTCCCCGAACAATAAGGTCCAATAATTTGGGCGTAGGATCGATAATCTGATCAGAGCATCGTGAAACAGGGTACTCAAACAAGAGTTATGGTTAGGAGAGCGATAACATATTCCAATTATAACACGAGGGTAGGTACGATCGCAGCAAATGCAGACTATTTCCAGCGGGCATGAAATGTTTACTTTTGAACAATGTAACGAGCGATTGGTGGCTATTAGAACCCCCCCCCCCCCCACACACACACACACACACATTGCACTTCTCTGCGATAAGTTCGGAAAACTGCTCCAGAACCATTAAGATACCACAAAGCCTAATTAAGGCACACCGCATGGCAACCAGGTGTAAAAAGCCCGCTAAAACGTGTTCTTAGATGGCTAGCTTAGGTACCTCTTTATTCGCACTTAAATTTAAATGCTTCAAAAGCTAAAAAGCTAAAGACACCTTAAAACACGTGACTGGTCCTTCAAAAATATTCATAATTTTTAGGTTATTCACAGAAGAGAGAATGTTTATATTCAGCCAAATTGAGGACGAGGGGACGTGTGGTTTCACAGCGGCACAGCAAAATTAGAGTCAAAATACTGTCGCTTAATTTATACGAGACACCATTTGAACTCCGTAGCGCTGTTTTCAAACAAACTGATCGCTAAAAGTGTCGCGGTAACGTCTATGTCTCTGCCTTTTATATACAGCGACGCACCACGGCATCACCCGTGATGCTGCCATCATCGGTGGTACTATCATCGTGTGCCCTGCTCCGTTCTACACGGTGGTAGCCTTCGGTCTTGAAAACTGCGGTCAGCGCAAGCTGTCAGAAAAATTTCGCTTCTTTCCCGTGGCAAATTTTTGTGTAGTGACAACTGGTCAAAAAAAAAGACGCTCTTAAATGATGCACCTTTGGCGGAATGTGCGGAATCGCCAAAACATATGCGCAGACTTTGAATGATGGTGCTTTATATTTTTACATTTAGAAGTATGGAACTTAAGGTTCTTTATATCACACAGTAAAGGTTCTTTGTTGCCAACTATTCTGAGTGTGACTAAAATTTACGCTGGTTGCGTCGAGCATGAATCTAATGAAACTCGAGCAGCATTCAAAATACAAAACCGTGCAAAGGTAAGCAGTTGATTATATCGGAGAGATTAAAATTTTAAACATATCCGAGCACCTGCTACTGCAACTCAGGACTACTGCTTCTTTGTGTGTACTCACAAAGCCAATACATATAAATAAATTATCGGCATGTAGATCAATTGCTAACGAAACTGATTTGTACTGGCCTTCTCACAGAAATACTTGTTTTCGCTATATATCATAAACGCCTCAAACACTACTCCTTCACGCAAGAGCACTCTGCTATCTCTTGTTAAGAAATAACTTTTTCATGAAAAGTACAATGAGCGTGTTTTATATGTGACCGCCGAAGAATTGACGCATTTGAATTGTGGTGCTGGCGAAGACTCTTGAGAGTTCCTTGGACTGCCAGAAGATCAAATTAGTCGATATTGTCGACCATAAACCCTGACTGCTCATTGGAGGGTCAAATTCTGAAGTTAAAGCTCAGCTACTTTGGTCATCTGATGAGAAGAGA
>JAJIZL010123601.1:152640-168252 GCA_023969395.1 Amblyomma maculatum
CTGGTATCCAGGTCTCACTTACACCAAGTGTATATTCAAAAAGATTATACCTGCGATCAACAAAGTCTACTTACATATATTGTTTTGAAAACTATCAAAAAGAACAACTGATAAAAGATCTGTATGCAATTTTTGCGCGATGACCAAGTTTGCGAACGTTAACAGCACGATCACCACTTGCATGTATATACGAATGAAAGGCCACTCTGTGTCTGTAAATTAGAGTGGCTTGCCGAAAAAAAGTTTGGATATCGCTACATTTCAGGCACGCCAAGGAAATAGTGTCTGGTGCTGTCAATGCTTCTCTAAAGAAAAGTATGGGCGCACATAAGGCTAAGGTTATGACCCCTGCGGTGATGCGACTTTTGGGAAACCTAATCGAGATGACGCAAAAGAAGAGGTAGGACACAAATGTATATTTTTGGAGTGTAAGTCAGCAATGGCTTATAAAGCGAAGTGTGCGATATATTTTAATTACGGAAGTTTTCAAGTCAATCATGCTAGATGTGAGAAATAGGTTGTGTAAGCATACACTCAACTAAGCATACGCTCAAATACCTTTAGATTCTTTATCGATATTAGAATAGATTGCGTGTTTAAAGATAGTATCCAGTGTTTCAGCTAAATAAAAAGAAAGATTAAAAACTGACGTCACCCAGCCTGATGAAACCATTTCGTGGCGGTCAAGTAAGGGTCGAGTCTACAATAGTTTCTAGCTCAGCAAACAATAATTATTACTGTGTGCTAATTGGCTGAATAAATCTAAATGAATGAATTGAGACAGTGGGTCACTAAACGGCACCATATTTTAAGAAGCGTATGGAGATGCAGTTATGCACTGTAGAATATTTCACTTTTTTTAAATAGCAGCATTAACTGTCTTTCTGAAGCCTGCTATTCAATTATTAAGTGCTTGATGACTTCTTCATAATATGATAGGACAGAACACTTGAAGTCAAGACCATTAAGTAGGTCAGGTTGAGTTTCTTTGATGGTCACCTTGCTTTTACCTTATTGGTAGCCTTTTATTAGGTATGTTTTGATTGTGTAACTCATAGGCTAGATGAGTGTTAGTTTTAATGAGTCATTATTGTTAATGACGCGATAATATTGCTTTACAGGAAGCCGTGAATTTTGAGGTCATTAGAAGGCTGACAAGCACACCAACCTGGCTTGAATAGAGAACAGTGAGAGAGTGAGACAGGCGCGAGGTGTCCTGAACGCAATAAGTCTCCGCCTTCCAGCCCTCATACACCGCAAATTTTCACGTTACAACACCTGTTTCTCTACCGCTACAAGGCAAGTAGCTGATTAAAGCATGTCCGTCGATTTATACTCACAATGGTGCTGGTTGTACTACACAGGAAGAATTGAACACTTAAAACAAAAGTAAAAGGTGCTTGAGAATGAAACAGTAATATATTCCATGTGATATGGCATTTCTGATGTACCACACAATATATGATATGCTTTTATGATAAAAAGGAGGGAAAAAAGATGCCGGGACAATTTTTGCGACAACCTCAGCGTGCTACTCCGCGACATTGCATATGCGGAAGTGCACCATGTTTGCTCCTAGACACCAGCATCGTTTCCCGCCCGTCCGTTGGCGAGGACGACATGTTTGCCCCCGTCGGAGAACCCGACTTCGAAAGTGCACTTCCCGGTTCATCTCATCTGCCTGTTTGTTTCCCGCTATAGTCTCTCAGTTCTGTTTACACTTTTTTGTTCGCCCAACAGTTGATGTTCTCTTGTGTCCTAACCCCTGTTCGATAGAGGTGTGAAGCGGAAAGAAGGAACGACAAGACAGTGCGTTTACTCGATACGAGAACTCCGGTTGTCTTCGCTAGACAGAGACTGGAGGGACAAGTGAACACTTCTTTTTGCCAACATTAGTGTTTTCGTTCAGTAGGTGAGGACGCCGGGCCATGCTAAATGCCAGAAGGAACAAGCGTGCACAAAAGTGGACCCGCCGGGATAAATTACTTGAGAACAGCATCGACACACTACTGTAGGAGAGAGACGGCTCCTAGCATAGCGAGTCTTTTCTAGTAGTGCGGTAGGACGTAAATTGTAGACAGGTTACAAAATTTCCAAAGGTTTTTTAACTCGTTCCTTTACATCAATAATAAGCTAAAGTCTAGCTGGTAAGGGCACTTTGTTTCTCCTCAGTGGTCAAACGCTACGCTGGCATTCACGCATGACCGGGTCTTCACCTACCCGCTCCCTCAGTGTCATGCGCAAGACCTGATTCGAAACAACGTGTGTGGCGAAGCGAGGTCTTAAAGCGGTCTAAAAGTAAGTGTCAATGGCCTCAGCCTAGAACTGAAGCACTCAAATTGTTAGCGCGGACAGAAATGCCAGAAAAGTGTCTTATAACGTATTTTCTGTTCATCTACCGTTTAATGACACTCCGGAATTACTTCTGTTGTGAATACAATAGTTACATTGATTTAGCTGAAAGGCGCGCGCCTTTCCTTTTGAGGATGTATTTACGTCCACGTTCTCTGACAGCAACCTCCAGGAGCTCTTCCTTCACCCAGGTCAGTTTGCTTTCTTTTTGTTAATTTGTAGCCTCAACTAAAGCGTTTGGCTACTTTTTGTCGTCTTGGCACAGCGTCGGAGGCTTCAAGTATGTGTTTAGGTTTTGCCATCTGATACATAGCTTTAACGGTCAGGGTTCCGCTGTAAATGATGTACTGGGCGACCGAAAACTACTGGCTTCAGCCGCTATCTCATGAGCCACTGAAGACGAATGATTAGCTAATAACGTTCCTTGTCTAGCTACTGTCGACGTCACCTGTTCTATGAAGGATGACGCGAGGGGGTGGGGGGGAGGGGGAGGGAGGTGGCTTCAACATAGCAGACAAGCGCCTGCTTATAATCTGAGCAGAGTGGCATAAAAACACACTGCAGATGCAGAAATATAATGGCTTCCTTGTGTCGCTACGTTGCATGTTACGGAGGTGCAGTCGACACTGCACATTTAAGCAGAGCGTGCCAGCAGGTCAATACGGAGATTTTAAGCCTGCTACCCTTAAAACTTTGGCGCAGTTTGAGACGCTGAGCGCTCAGAAGGCGAGAACATGGCGCTTCATTGAAAAGCGCCAGTGTAAAAACCACTCTGATGTGAGCACACTTAGAGAATAAGGTATTTGACTATCATAGGTGTGAAATTGTGACTTGGTGCCCATGGCTGCCGGAAAGGTAACTTGTACCGCATGTTGGGAGAGTGTAAGTTGGTATTTGTCAGTGATACTTCTATATCGTGTAGGGGAGAGCATGTTCTTTTGAGAATTTCGTTCATGTCCTAAAAAGCACGGGCTCGAATGATGCAGAGATTTTGCCAATACTTATTAAAAATACCTTACGAGAATTTTGAATACTCATATCACACAACGACATAAAAATGGGCAAATGCACGTGCTTTATTGCTTAACTATGATGCGATGTAGTTGCATATCGCGGACTAATAGAACTAGTGTAAATTCACTTTATATAATGCTAAACGTAGGTCCACGTTCTGGAAAACTGTATCCCGATATCTCCAAAGTGAATGCTGCTATGAGCAAGCCTCTCATGGAAACGTTCTTTGTGATAGAAAAGAAATATTTGTCATACATGTTCATAACCTGCTCTCTCTGTGGAATCTGCATTATTTAAAGCTCTTTTTTTCTTTTGGTACTAGGGTGACTGGGGAATCTAGAGGATAGTTGTTTCAATAAAAACTACTTGTCTGCTGAGACAAAACGCTTCCTTGAATACTGTGTATTATGAAAAGCTCAATATTATTTTTTCATTCACTCGTTCAATCTACTGATTCATCATTATGTTAGCACTTGATATCAAGCTTATTAGCCTTCTTTGTTGTTGATAATATTGAAGTTTCCCTTCTATAGATTTTGAAAGAAAGCTCTATTTTCACATTGAATGTGCAGGCATATTTCACCACTCCTATACAAATATGAACAGGAGGCAACTAGCGTATTACAATCAATGTCTTTAGGTCTTAAATTTCTTCTCTGCTACATCAGCACGCTTTTGTTAGACCATATTTTTTGCGAGTTGCATTGAGGGTTTCTATTAGTAAATCAATGGCATTAACGCAAATTTCTTCCACTATTTTCTTTCTATATGACAAAAGCTCAATTTGCAGAACTGAGTCCCAGCCAATGTCTTGCAAACCAGTGTGCTAGATAAAAGGGTACGTGCCATTGTAGCTCCTAAACAAATAGATAGGCCAAAATGGGCATGTTAATATCTAACATTCTTCATATGCAGAGCAGGGCAGAGTCTCTTTACCACCGTCCGACCTCTCCCTCTTTCCTTTCATTAAATCAGTTTCTCCTCTCTCTCTCTCACCCACGCACATACGCGCGTGCAGACACACAACACAGGAGCACATTTTTATAACACAAAACGAGGGGTGACAATCTTCTCTTCGTCAAGACCACTGTTTGGGTCTTGTTTTGCCGCCTTTGCCTCCTCTGTCGTAAGAATCCTTGAGGCGTGAAAATATTATTTCTTGCTGCAAAAAAACACTTGGGTATGACATCACGTTATCAAATAATGGGTTATAATTACATATACTTTATTGAGTGCACTCAGACCTTGAAAGCAAGATTTTACAGCACTCTAAGACGCTCTTTTAGTCCTGTTGGTTTATATTGAAGCAGCGGGAAACATGACTCCAGCAAATACTTAAATTGGGAGTAATTAAACATATAGCTTAGGTTGGGTAAAGAGGAAGGCAAAATTCCCGCAGTAATTCCTGACTAGTTCCCACTTTATGCATCCAATTCAATTCGCGTGTGAAGCACCTTTCATTTTTAAACATTGGCTCAAATTATGTGGGACTAGCAGTACAGGCTGCTCTGGTGTATCAGGAAGGCTCTGAAGACTAGTCACACAACAGGATACTCACCCTCCCTAAAAATACACAACACGCTAAGAGTTAGTTTAAGTGACCGTTGGTGGGCGAGGAAATTTGTTCGCAAGTATTTAGTGTCATAGGGCTATGCTGACATTGTTACACTTGGCACGTGCCGTTCTCTACGCGTCAAAACAGCTGTGTGGAGTAGAAAACCAGGATCGTGTTCTAGCCTGTCGACCTCAATCATTTTTTGTACTATCAAATTACTTCATTTTGTGGTTAGTAATGTTTGAGATTGTATTCTGAGCATAGCGTCTACGGCACGGTTCAAACGTGCCTGAGAACGAAGTTTATTTTCTTATATGCGTTCTTTTATTATTACAGTGTAAAGGATCACAGCGCTGTGAATCAGTTTTCTTGATACTGGCAAAAATGCTGCAATGCGTAATGGATAGAATTTATTGTGACCCAGCAGAAAAGCAAATAAGTTTTCGCGTAAGTGCAGTTTTAGTTTACAATCTACTGTGATATTTTATGATTTGACACATTAATGGTTTTTAATCTTCCAGGGCGTAATAGCAAAGGATCAGTGACAGCGATAAGAGACCTCACTTCAAAATTGGGCACATATTTGGATGCCATATAACTTCTTATTGTTTGGTGTTTGCAGAGAAACAGGTGTTGTAAACTGGTTTGTAGGGAAAATAAAAGTGGCACAAACGGCAAAGATAGCATCGCTGTTTTAGGGTACAGGTTTCTGCAAAAGGTGCTTTTTCTGCTAAGGACTTCGTTTATAATGACAGAATTAACCGATACATAGCGCACCTAGCGGCTATTTCTGCTCAGGTTAAGGAACAAGACGTGAGATTGCTGTGCTTTCTGACAGCACATTTGCCGCGAGGGCTTTTTGTCTTGTGTTTGGTGCCCATCGGCGCTATAGGCTATATCTAATGATGCAGGTTTTTCAGATCTCGGCGTAACGCCGAGAATTTGGCTAGGATCATTTCCTTGACGAAATGCGTTGTAAACGTCAAAAACGGCAAATCGCGATCCAGGGATTTCCGGCCGATTAAGCCTTTTATACAAGGGTTTCAGCGTTGATTGCAATTGTATAAATCTTCGTTTTTGAGATGCATTGTACATATATTTCTTCCTGAGTCTCTCTTGGATGATGTAGTTTCAAAGAGATTTTAGTGTGCTGCCGACGTAAGAGAAAATTAGGCCGAGAAAATGCCCTAATCTTTTGTTTATCTTCGAGGCTCGCACAACATTACTGACAGTGATTTCTGCTCTACAGCCAAGAGCAGAAATCAACGTACATGTCATGTGATGGATTGCAAGCAATTGCCTTTACATGGCACTTGATCAGTGCAACTAATCCCAGCTGCTTTTCGGATACTCGTTTGATGTCTAGTGATAATAAACATTTTGAAAGCGGTACAACGTTTCTCTGAACTGCTTCTACACGGGGAGTTCCTGGTTTAACTTGGCGAGCACATAATTTCTTGGAGATCCGCTAAATCAGCAGTTAAGGCAAAACGTTAGATTGGTTAAGAAGCTTAGCTTCCCCATAAAAATATCTTGAAGGCATAGTATAAAAACGCGTTTGTACTTTGAGTGCGCCCATGATTTCATAAGAAAGGCTTACAGATATATTCATTTACTTATCCGCATAAAGCGACTTTTCCTTCGTGTGACATGCATTTTCGGAAAATACAAAGTTGATGCAATATACACATAAAGTCCTCGCGGATAGTTTGCTAAATTTCTGTTAAGATTTCAGAGATTGAGAGAGAGGACGTGAGTTGCTTCGAAAGCATTCTGTGAATCGTTGTTCTGAAGTTCGATCATGAAAAGTTCCTAAAAGCCAGGCTTGAAGATTTTCTCTAAGGTTTGTCTCAAGAAATGCAGGCACTTTCCTAAAAAACATGGTCTTTTTTTTTTTTTTTGTAAGAGTGAGCGGCTTACTGTGGAAAAGGAAGAAATCGTTTTATTACGCGTACGGCTAATATCCTCGCTTGTCCAGCTTCAGCAGTTAAATGAAGAATCTCGTGTATTCATCTTCCTCTTCCTCGTGTATTCGCATCTGGCGTTTGTTGTTGAATTCATCGTTCTTGAGCACGTGTCCTCTAGATTGACCACTCAGTCATTTAGACACTCGCGTTACGCTTGAAACGTGCGGACTCTTGTACCATTCACGCTCGTGAGACAGGTTCGTGTGTGTGTAGGGTTTTGTCAGCCGTCAAGACGCCACATTTTATTACAGCACTGGCTGAAACCTGCAACTCGCACAGCACTTTTGAGATACGTGTCGCAGACACGTATTTCTATGCGAGTGGCAAAAGAGTCAGACATATTTACTTGTAGCACGTTCATACAGCTTGTGTTAAAAAGAGATTTGCATCTAAGTCTTATATTCTTTCGCGTCTTGTCGTAGATTGTGACTGGATGGTTATGTACATTTGGGACCTGGAACCGAACTGTTGAAGCGCATCATTCTCATTTAGCCTAACAGTACTGAAACGCTTATTGTTTTTTTCTGCTCCACTCAGATTCTAAGGGTGGGAAGCACTATGGTTTCATTAGCTTTAAAATACGTCACTAGACGGCGCTTCAGTGCAGGTAGAAAAATGGCGCCTCCGACTGCCATCACATCGGCTACAATATTTTAGCGAAAGCTACACTAGGCTGCCCAGCAACACATTTTGGGTAAGCGTAGCTAGTCACTACTAAGCATACGCCGTAACCATGGCAGCTAATTTGTTTGAGCGAAAGAAAAAAAAGAAGGAAGTACAGAAGAGGCAGGAGAAGAAGCCAGCCAAATGGGGCAAGAAGATTCGGAGGATGTCAAGAATACCACATAAAAATGAGAAGAAGACGGAAAGAGAGAGACGCAGAAGGAAGGAAAAGAAAAATAAGAAAATGGAGCAAGAACGTTCAGAAGACGTTTAGAAGCCGCGCTGAACCCCCAATCACACCATATCGTTTGTATCGTGTGCATCGGCGAGGACAACGTTTGAGTTGGAGTTGGGTGAACAATAGGTTTGGATTGTGAACTTAGCTTTCCCTACTCGTATCCTGGATTAACCGACTTGAGCCGTCATCAATACTTTATTTTGGCTACAACAACTTTGCTTGCACGGTTACTATTAAATTATTAAAAAATGCATGTAAAATATAGGCCTAATTATCATGACATATAGCTTTCTCTGATATCACGTGCATTTGAAGGCCCTGAAGATTGATTTTGATTTCATTGTACTTTTTACGGCTGTTTTTACAAGCATGAACATAATTTATATCCGGAGAAGTTTGTTCAAGCAAACGATAAAGTTGAGTGTTTCCCATTTCAATGTAACTAATTTATCACGTCCCTCTCTGTAAATGCAGTTGTACCAGTGCAATAGATTTCCACCTGTAGCTTTTAGGGCGTGAGCTGTCCACATTACAACTCCCGATGCCACGTAGGGCTGTAAATATAAAATTAAGCCGAAATACGTCGTATAGCGGAGCGCTTCGTAAATCTCTGCTTCTCCACACTGCAAATCCTGATGTCATTGATTTGCCTGTTTGGGTTTGAGTCGATAGACATCGTAGTAAATTTTGACCGCTTGGGGTTATTAACGTGCACTGACAACGCGACTAGGTGGGAGTTTTAAAAACAGCTTCGCCGGCTCCTGGGGGTACAGTCTCGGCATGGTTGATAGTCCAAGGGCGTCAACCCTTCAGCGCAGGCCTCAAGCGAATGTCTAGCCGTGCTGAGCACAGCTTAAGCTCCGATCACGAGGTTTTACCGCGATAAAGCAACTTTTAATATATTCCTGTGGCCCGATATGAACGAAGAAAAATTTTAAAGCGCACTTGGAAAGCTGCTGAAGTATTTTCAGTAGATAAATCATTTTCAGAGTGAAGAAACGAAATGTCTGCCTTTTCTGAGCCAGCAGGTGCAATGGTACGGACAGTAATAAAAAACGTTGGAATCAATACCACTTGTTTACATTTACCTTAACTTTCAGATGTAATGCTTATGCTTTCAATTGGTCTGTAAACTTTCTTGCACAACCAAATCATAAGATGCCTTTTCCTCGCCTATCTCTCCCGCGCTGATAGTGCCGATTTTGGCAAGGGGAGAAATTTCAATTCCTCTGTTTACATCTGGGCAAATTCGCAAGCTTTAGGTTTCATAGTAAGGGAAGATTACAGATAGATAAGCAAACTATGAAAGGCGTATATTTTGTCTTAAGCGGCAATATGATATACAAATAATGACTGACAGAAGATTATTATACCCCGAATAGAAGAAATCAGAATACTAAATCCTCTGTTGGCTGCAATGCAGCCTTCTTCTGAGTAAATGAATGAAGACACGAAGTGCTAAATTAATCGAAAGCGGAAAGAAATTTTAGGTCGGCTTTCTCGGCTTTGGCGTCACGTTCGTTGCTGAATATCATCCTCGAGACATTTTGTACCCAATGCAGTAGAATGAAAGCTTTGTAGCGAATGAGCGCTGAGACAATAAACTCTGCAACGAAGATTAAAATTTTTATTTAAGCCTCTAATTCTTATTCACGTTCAGCTTTTTAAAAGCAGCTGTCATGTGAATAAGACGAGTAAGTATAAATTTTGTTTTCAGAATTACTAGGCGCCAAAAAGTATCATAAACAATAAAGGTTACTTTTTTAAACAAAACGTAAGGTAGGTGCACTAGCATAGTACTATTGCTTAACTTTGTGTGTCTTCGTTATTTTATGTAATTATGATGCCGACGATAGTATCGGGGCCTAAATGTATTGCGACAACATAGCTGGTGCGGAGAAAATCCGAAAGCATACTCTTTTGACTCCGGTTGGATAGTAACGTCGAGTGCAAATATTTTTGCTATATCAAAGTCTTTTTTCATAATCGAATTTTTCAGTATAACCGAGTCTTTCATCTCTGGAACTGCTCCCATTCGAAACAAAAAGGGTAGAGAAGACTCTATTTTGCTATCTGTAAACAGTGACAGGTGGCAGGCGCTTTTTTCTTTCGTTAACCATCCGTTGCCGCGCCTAATATTCTCCTAATTCCTCCCCTGACAACTTCAAACTTCCGCTAGTAAAGCATTATATTATACAAACCCAGCTCATGTTTGCACGCAATTTACCTCTCCCAACATGTTGACTTCTCAGCTTGTGCACTTTCTACTGTATTTTCATTACATCCAATGATTTTCAACGGATGATAATTTTTAAATATAAACTATTATCAAACAATAAAAATGCATTTCCAAATTCAGCGCTAAAATGACACCTTCATTCCTAACTTCATTCTCATTGCTGCGTCCCTCCACCGCTGGGGGTTTAAAGTATGCATATGTGACAATAAAGCGAGGTTTTGGTTGTGATATGAAATGGTGATGCTTTTGTTTTAGGACGGCTAGAATTATAATTCCAGCAATTCAGGTATAGAAATGAGCCTGTTCAAAAAAGCACTCATTTTTACTTCGGATGAGCAAGGCATAGGCGGCTCTTCAATGATGAACTGCTAATTAGATGCTGTGATCAATCAATGGATGAGGCGTAAAACGTAGGACATAATGCAAACGTTTTTTAGTGGGTGTGTCCTGCAACTTCACCGCAACTTCACCTTTGGCTTTTGCAGCCGGAGCCGGCAACGGTGGACTCTGTTCACTCCCATACTGCGGTTCGGTCTGCATACGCAGAGCAAGGGGGGCTTCTTCAGGTAGCTTTGTAGGGTCAGGAACATACATTCAAGGTAGATAGGTAAGGCAGCCTTGGCATGGTAATGAAACACTATATAACGCATTACGAAAGACAACCTTGAATGCCTTCACTCCTCCCTGTCCTGCACACCGGGTGCCTTGAACAAGCTCGCCTCTCACAACTTCGTGGCACAATATACGTAGGACGGCAGAACGGAACAAACAACCGAAAAGAGGTGGGAGTAGGTGTACTCCAGGATGTCCTTTCTGGTAAGGACGGGACATAAGCCCCAAAAAGCACGTTATCATACGCCCGAAAATTTCCGCCGAATAATGACCGCCGGCAGTAATAAATTGCTTAGGCTGAAGCGGATGCGTTCACAGAAATGAGAGCAGTCAGTTAGGTCTCGCTAGCACGCTTCATTGCTTGCCTGATTTGTTCGCGACAGCGCTGCTAGTTTTCGTCCACGCCGAAAGCTCACCATGATTTGCTATGCTTGTTACGCCCCCTCGGAACTCGCCGTTATTTGTAGCTTCATTTGGAGCACTTGTCTACGAAATTCTACGGGGTACCGTCTCAGCGAGTATGGAAAAGAAGTTACCAGTCTTTGGAAGCTTGATTATGAAGGCAAACTTTGCCAACGTAAAAGACCTCTGAATTTTTTTCTAATAACAATATTAGTAGTAATTGGTTTACAGGAAACGAAAGGCACAGTATCTTTTCCGTGGAAACCTGACCCTCGCCGTAAGGGAAAAAGGAAGGTGAAAATAAAAGAAGAAAGCGTGAAAGAGCTGCCGTCGTTCAGGGCTACGGCGTAATTTCGGCTACCTGGGGAGCTTTAGCGCGCCCCTACAGAGCATAGCACACGGACGTCTCTTCGTTTCGCCTCCATCGAAACATAGCCGCCAGCCGTCAGTTTCCAAGCGGGTACTCCGGCACAGTAGCCGCACCTTCACCATTTCGCCACTGCGTTTTTCATTTATCTTAAATGCCTTTAAGGCTGTATGATGCGATATAACAAAACACTACAATAGAATTATATACAATGCTATATACAATACTGTATAACACAATTGAGTGCACTGATACACGTGTGCATATGTACAACATATGTAAAATGCATTGCAATAAACACTTTCCATGTCTTAACACACCTAGGTGTGTTAAGACATGGTTATATAGCTGAGGCACTCCTAACTGGGAATGTGTATTGTAACTTTTTATTTGCTTAAGGTTTTCAAACAGGACGTTCACAAAATATTAGTGTACAGGTTGGGAGGCAGGGTCGCAGTTCCGGGAAGCCAACACACTGCGCTACACGTCGTGCAAGCCTAGCAGGAAAATTGTGCCGTATGGTAGTTCTGCTTCCATCCTAGGTAAGTACCTAATCCGTGTGGTGTGAGCGGGCGATCTCTTGCAGCGAGACCTACATTACGCCAAGTTTTTGAGCCGTCAGCTTGGCTGCGCCGTGACCTTTCTGCAGCTAGGGATCATGTGGTTCGCAGGCGGTGGTTGGTAGCTGACATGGCTTAGTGCTAACTGGATGTCGGGTGGTCGGACATTATGTCTGCAGGAGCTGCTACCTCGGGGCTATATCCTTGTACATGAAAGTGTGACATCAAAATCAGCTTGCCAAGACCCTTGCATTCACTCTACCCCTAGGCAATGCAGGCACACTCATACGGCTAGGTTATACCCGAGCGCACAACAAAAATCAGGCTAGAGCTATTAAGTAGAGCCAGAGGAAGTATAACCATATAGCACAACTCCATGGTTTAACTGGCCTAGCGCGTGATGCTATCGTGATATACTCGGTTTTAACAAAGATAAACGACATTCTTTTTTTCAGCACATCCAAACATGGCATTATTGCATTGAATAAAGACTTGTTCTATGTTCTCCTCTTCTTTTTTTTCTTTTTGCACAGGAGACACTGCGTTCCCCAAGGTATATAAATGCCCTTTTTGTTCAGCCCGCTTTTCACTGGTGGAGAACCTGTATGGAGGTGAAAGAAAAATGTTTTTGTTGCAGGCGTTACCCACATCTTTTTCGCTCTCGTTAATGTATTTCTCCCTGATGCGGCCGTGAAAGATGAGTGATGCAAGAAGATGAGGAAAACTGCCAACTAAAGCCTTCATTCGGTCTTTTCTTGTGGCATATGAAAACTACTTCCTCGAGACACGCATGGCAAGGTAGCGATAAGATGCAACAACTTCGCGGGGGTAACGCGGTGCTCCGTAACGTGCACCTTCGATAGATGACAAAATGTCCGGAAATGCACTGGTAAACATTAATTGGAGAAAACACTAGAGTACCGGGTGTCTTTGGTAGCGGAGAAACATGAACCGTAGCCCCACTTGATGCAGAGCAAGTGCGGCACTGTGAGGCCCCCTGCACCGACCCGTCAAAACAAATTCGTCCGTGGCGTCTTCTCCAAAATGGAGCCCCATATGAATGTCACAAATGCACAGTAGAATTTATGTATATTCGCTCATTTAGAGTACAGGGCATGCAAGATATACATCACTTTGGCAACCAGAAAGACAATGCAGATTGTAGGGCACGAACACAGACCGGTAAGGTCCACCCCATCGGGTGGTTAGCTCTCCATTCTCTCTCTCGTTTCATCTGCATCATTAGCTGTCTCCTTTCGTCGGCCTTGCTGGCCCAAACCGAAACGCTTTCACAATAGTTTCTCAGTAACACACCAAGGTATGTGCTTGGGGTTGTGGACTAGAGTACATTCTCGAGAACTGGTGGTCGGGCGTTCCAATAGCGATGCAACAAACCAAATCATTTGTCCAAGTTTAACAAAATCACTTTGAGCACAAACTGCCTAGTTATTTTCAAGACAGCACTCGCACTTTCGCTACCAGACACAAAAGGCAACATCGTCTGCGTAAGCAAGCACACAGACCTCGCAGGTGTGGAAACTAAAAGTCCGTACTGCATCACTTAGCAGAACATTCCGACACAGGGGTTCAAGGAATAGCGCGAACAGCAGTGGTGACCAAGAGCAGCCTTGACGTACCTAAGAAGTACGTATATGCGCCGTGATAGCTCGCCTTTTATAACCAGCTTAGAGATGCAATTTCTGTGCGCCATTCTGACCCCGTCACTAATGACTGAACTGATTCCAACATGGTCCAGTAAGAGAAAGAGGATGTCGTATGGTTGATCTCGCTCAAGCGTTTAACAGGGTACCACACCCTGTCAAACGCCTGAGCGAGATCACAACCTGTCAAACGCTTGAGCGAGATCAACTGCGACATGACCAGTTGGAGTCCTTCGCTGTCACAGAGCTCTAGTAGGCTACTTGCCACATGGATGTTTGAGTAGATCGTCTTGTGCTTAATGTCACTTGTCTGGTGGAGCCCAATTAGTTCCTTGATGACTGAATGAAACCTCCTCTCCAAGACGTTCATAAGGACCTTGTAGTCGAAGTTTGTTAGCGGTATTGGCCTAAACAAACAACAGTAGAACTTAACTTTCTCTCTGGTTTTAGGAATCAAAACAGCGTGAGCGCGGGTGAAATGAGGTGGCAATGATCGGCACTGAAAAGTGTCTATGAAGGCCCCTTGCGTGCTTGTCGCAAGTAACGTTTAAAAAATGGAGCATATAATGTCTGCGAGAGGTACACAAACATTCATGATTCTAGAATATCGAAAAGAACATTAATCTATATTTATTCATGGCAGGATAGATATGCTTCATGTTAGTGTTTATTCGAAATCTGTCAAAGTTATCCTCCAATTCGTGAAAGTTTTTGGCCTCTCGAAGTTCATATATGGCCCACCCAATTTTTGTAGATAGTTTAGACCTGAGTTCTTCAATATTACCAGTTGTGAAACTTCCCATAGGATCAATGTATCAAAAATTGGCTTGTTTAATATGTTCGTAAAAATTCGGGTGTATACAAATAGGTGCGGAGAACGCGATCATTAAAGGAAGCTGCCTCTAGGTTGCAAACTTTCGGATTGTTGATAAATGCAGAATCATCGGGATAACACAATACGTTCAAGAGAGTCAGGAGCACGACTTCTTAGACATAACCGCCGTAGAAGTAATTAAGGTGATCGAAAAGAAAGGAAAAGAGTAATTTCCAGAAGGCAATGATGGCTATAGAAGAAAGCTTCTACTTACCACTTCTAGATGGCGCGAAAACTCATGGGCATCCAAAAAATTTCGTACTGAGACGAGTCACACTTTGAAGCGGAGTTTCAAACTGATATGATCTGAAAGCTCCCAGTTTAGGCGGTAGGGGTCATTCCGATGAACTACAATAAAAAACAAGAATAAATAAATAAAAGCCGACTGGACGAATGGGCGTTTGGATCGACGGATGGATCGACAGGCGGTCACATGGACCGACTGACACCAATTTGTTCCCTCTGCATGTTATTGGCATGAGGCTAAAATATTGAATGGTAACTACATTTATAAGAATATTTGATGTTATATTAGTGAAAGGGGGGGGGGGCTGAGTTGTGCATGTTAAGTCTTTGAACACGACATACATTTTACGCATGTGAATGTTACCTTCATTACTTTGGTCGCAAAAATGTGCATGCGGACACATATTGGTAGAACAGGATTCGTCGCGTTGCAATTCATTAAGCCAAATCAATAAAAGAGGCAACTTTTAGTGAGAAGTAATCAAACATGAGAATTTCTGTTAACTGGGTTCTTTTTAAACATTTACTAGGATAGCATATATTAAATGTCTGCCAAATGCACTCAGGTCTAACTACACTCTCACTGCGTAGCATTAAGAGCTACTGATTTTGTTGAGCCGTGTTTTTCAGCCCAGTTAGATTATCCTTAATGCACTCGACGTTCGGTTTCAGGTGGGTTTAGCGATTTAGTATTTGTGTTTGGATTACAGCTGTCCACATCTTTCCTGCAATATGTGACTTGATGCTGTAGCCTAAACTGTAGCACTTAAACACAGTCATCTTATTAAAAGTTGCGAAAGATGGAGGACTAAGTCAGTCAGTCCGTCAATCGGTCAGTCGGTCGGTTGTTCGGTCGGTCGGT
>JAJIZL010123602.1:0-21179 GCA_023969395.1 Amblyomma maculatum
CCTGTGCTACTTTCGCTGGCGCTTTGCAGCTCACTTTCCCTATACCGTCCTTTCCGACGTGCCCTCTTTTGGCGCGTGATGTTCGTACATCTAGCTGTAGCATTACCTGCACTCACCTATATGGGGCTGAAAGGTGGAGGCTAACGAAGAGAGTTCTACTTCAGTCGAGGAGGGCCATGGAACGAAAAATGGTAGGGGTAATGTTAAGAGATATGAAGCGTGCAAAGCGGGTCAGAGAATAAATCGAGTTAATGACATTCTATAGTAGAAATCAAGAAGAAATGCGCACGGGCATGCAGTGCGAAGAGAAGATAACCGTTTGTTTTTAGGGGTAAAAGAGAGGCCAAGCGTAACATGGACGGTAGGAATTAGATGAGATCAGGAAGTTTTGCGCTGATGGTGGTGAGTATGATGATGATGAAACGGTTCACCGAGGAAGGTATGGAGGGAGCGAAATACAGAAGCGAAGAAAATCGCAGGCAGCTACCAATGATTATCATTTCTGCATAAGAAGCGAGTGACTTTTTCGTTGGAATAACTTTCCAGTGGACTGTCGCCGGATGCGAATGAGACCGATTGAACTCTATCGAGCGTTGTGGTTCGTTTTCTTCTGTAGACGGGGAACTGCTGAGGTCTGCGCCACCGCGTATGCTGAGAAAATGCAGACGCGGCGAACGCACCTGCTAGAAGCATTGGCGTGTAGTAGAGATAAACGCTGAAGGAGATAGAAAGAAGCGGCATAACTTGCTATCTTGAGGTATAGATATCGTGTGGTATCCTTTTTCTTTGTACCTTTCCGAATCTCCTCCACTGTCATACGCGTTTCTAACAACAACGCGTTTCTATAGAGGTATATGCGACACTCCTAAATATGTCAAGATAATCTGTCTTGCCGAATAACGTTATTCGATAGCAAATTGCATTCTCATATGCAGCATATTATTTGATTCAGTTTGTACATTTTTTTAGCCGTTTAAATGTTTATTTGTGGTCGTTTTTCGACTTTATATGTGCCGTAACTTATGTCGTTTCTTATTGCAGCCGACTTCAAACCCGTTTTACGTCATTGGCGCGGGCAAGGCAGATTTTTTCTTGTGTACTGTTAAAGCCTCCCTGTTAATTATGTCTGGGTTTGTTTCTCTGTAATACAGTAGGATGCGAGGAGGAGTCTTTCCTTTCTTGGCTTTACTTCACACACTATATCTGGCCGCCCCGACTGTGGCCCGTTGTGTCTTCAATCAATCAATCAATCAATCAATCAATCAATCAATCAATCAATCAATCAATCAATCAATCAATCAATCAATCAATCAATCAATCAATCAATCACGTCTGTTTTTTATTTATTTTTTAAGGAGGAGTACGGGACTAAAAGCTCGGAGAGCTTGACGAGGTCCCGACCTCTTACAAGGCAGCAAACAGCAAGATGACGGCCAGTCATACATCAAATTGACAAAAACAGACAAGTAGCAAAGAGCATGGGACAATACACACTGCAAATGGCAAACACAAGAGAAACAAATAAACGAAACTGCCGGTACAAATAATTAAAAATAAAATAGAAGCTGTCGATAAGAACGCGAACAAAATGGAATCTATTAGTTTAGTTCTGCGAAAAAGCGAGTTGGAAAAAGCATTTGACGATATCCTTTTGGTGCAACAGAAGCTTAGTTTGGGCTATAGTTGGTAATAACCTTTCGAAAACATAACGCAAAAAGAACACGGACGACACAGAAGTAACGGGACAGGCGCTAACTTTCAACTTTATTTTAGGAAAAGCCACCACGTCGAATATATAGGAGCTGATAATCACCACCATCAGTCAGTGAGCATGCGCAAGGAATAGCACAATCAGGATGACAGCGCGTGGAAAAGAAAAGAAAGAAAGAAAATAAGAAAATCACTGTGCCGAGGGGACAAAACCACCAAGGGTCGGATGAGATATGCATTTAAGAAGAATTAAGTACAAAATGGAAATTTAAAAGCTATAAAAGTGCAAAAAAAAAAAGCATTGAATATGAGCTTGAAAAGTGAAGACAATCCTAGTTCAAATACAACAGGAAAATTTCTTGAGGCAAAACCGTTGAAGAAATGGTTAACACCTACAGATGTCCGTCCAGGAATTCAACCTCACTGTCAAGTAAATGAATAGAAGGCGTGCCGACGCACATCTGTCCGGCCTTTCTTATGAAATATGCCTCCATGACTTCGCGCTCTGTTTTCCCTTTAGCGGATCTTATAAATTCTGTATTATCTATCTTTGGATAGCATCCATTATCTCCCTCTATTTCACATGCTTTACAGTGGTCGGCAAGGTTACTTCCCGATTTAATACGTACGCATAATCTATGCTCTCTCGCCCTTTCATTGAAACATCTTCCTGTCTGCCCTATGTAATGAAGCCCACAACTGATAGGAATCCTGTACACAACGTTAGCCTTGCATACCGTGAATTTCGTTTGATGTTTCGTTGTTTTCCCTTCCTTAGTGCAGATCTGTGAAAGTTTGCATGGGGGCAGAGAAAATAACTTTTACGTTATGACGCGCTGCTAGCTTTTTGAAATTATGCGAAAACCTATGAAAATATGGCATTGCTTGAACAGGAGTCTTGTTTTTGTTAAATTCTGTTCCCTGCTCAATACAGTGACCCTTTGGGGCTTTCAGTTTTTGCAAAACTCTTACAAACTGCTAGTACGACGTCCATGGGGAAACCTGCCTCTTAAAGACGTCTGAACTGCTCTTGAATGCTATCGGCCATGCGATGCGTGCAGGATTTAGTTACGGCTCTTAGGATTGTCTTCACTTTCCATGCTCATACTCAATGCTTTTTTCGCATTTTTACAGCTTTTACATTTCCCTTTTGTACTTAATTCCTCTTCAATGCATATCTCATTCGACCCTTGGTGGTTTCGTCCCCTCGGCACCGTGATTTTCTTATTTTCTTTATTTTCTTTTCCACGCGCTGTCATCCTGATTGTGCTATTCTTTGCGCATGCTCACTGATGGATGGTGGTGATTATCAGCTCCTATATATTCGACTTGGTGGCTTTTCCTAAAATAAAATTGCAAGTTAGCGCCTGTCCCGTTACTTCTGTGTCGTCCGTGTTCTTTTTGCGCTATGTTTTCGAAAAGAAAGATCCTTTTGGTGACAGGTAGGATCAAACTCGTGCCGGTTTAGTAAGTTTAGCAGCGAGGGTAGCGTTAATGAAGATTGTTCATCGTAAGATGTTCTAGGGCACGAGCCACATTCGTTCTAAAATCCGTCCATGATTTTGCTCTGTTCCTGCCTGTTTTGGCCCCGTGTGTATGTACAGTGGTATAGATAAGCAAATGGCTGTTTTGTTGCTATTCTCCCCTTCTCTTTCTGGCTGTGAGTGCTTTGCTGTTGTATACAGGGAGTACACAAATGTCATTTTAGCAAGTGGGTTACGTCGCCACGTGCACACAGACTGTGAGGGAAAAAAAGTTTCACCTCGAGCTCTGTAATTGACTGAAATTCAATAAATGGCTTTTTATTTGGTGCAGCTTAGCGCGCATATCTATATTGAACTTAGTACAACTTAGTGGCATTCGAAGACGATTTCATTTTGTACAATTTTAGCAATTTATATATGCGCATTCAAAATTTGAGCCCTCACCGTCTATGCGCATGCGCACACTCAGCATGAAGCCCCTCCCTGTCGTGATGCGGGTTGCGTATAGGCGCTCAGCCTGCAGTTGTACACGTGCCGGTAGTAAAGTTTCGCCCCTGTCTAGCGAAACCGAATGATCACTGTGCTGGTGACGAGGCGAGCGCTGTTTCTGTAAGCGTGCTAAGAACTTCTTTAGTGCGGTGATACCCCACTGCTGGCAGGATCAAGTAAATATCATGTGCAAGCACCATATGCGACAGCTAGGTACGTCACATCAGGGAGGAGGTTCGTGCCAAGCAAGTGCTGCGGCCTTTACCATGTGTAGTCAGACGGACTGGGCTGAAAATTTAGGCATGAATGTGTCAAGCATGACACGGGATCATTACTGAAATTGTATAGATTAGAAAAGTCTTCGAGTACCACTGTCAACAAGTTTTCGTTATGTTGCGCGCACGCTAACTGCTGTGAATAAAGCGTTCATTATTAAATTTTAGTTAACTACTGAGTTCACGGTGATTTTTTTTTCCAGTTTTTGCCCGCCAGGTCACAGAGCGTGTGTAAAGTTTTCGTAGCAGCGAAATTCTCACTACAGCGAATTCGTTTTCCCCGGTGACTTCGTTATTTCGGGGATATACGTGGTACTTCGCGACGTCTCATAGCTCCCGCCCTTTGCTTTTCAGGCGAAAGGAAGCGTGTGACGAACGTCAGCGTTCGTCCTCCCGCATGCGGACCACCTGAGCGTGTCGGCGCGGAAAAAGCTCGTCGCGCTGACGTCAGCGCTGCCGCAGTTGTGCTCTTTTTTGCGCCGGAGAAGGCGCGGGCGGTGCGCGCGTATTTATATTATTGTGCTCCGGCTGGAGATCGCGTGTCCGGAAACGCCGCTGCCAGCCGCGATTTCGGCCGCCGCGCGACCTTGTTCGTCGCCGAAGAGCGGGGCGTGTGCGCTCTCGAAGGACGGCAACGGCCGGATTCATTATGCTGGTGTTCAAAGTGCAACACGTGCGAGACGTCGAATGCGATCGCAGGAGAGGAGATAGCGGGGAATCAAGGGCGGAGGGAGAACGAGGCGCTTGTCGATGTGTTCTGCAGCGGGGTTGGCTTTCCTTCATTTTTTTTTTTTTTTTTTTTTTTTTTCTCTCTGCTCACCTTTCCGTGTCTGGGTTTGAGCGCTTGTCGGCGTGTTCTTCGACGCGGTTGGCTTTCGTTTTCTTTCTGCACTCACTTTGCCGTGTCTAAGTTTGAAATTCGTTTAACCTTGATAAGCAAAGCATAGCAACAGAGTGGGCCTGCGTTACTGGTGTACATGTATATTAATTATCTCTACCACCTCACCACGGTGGTCAATGCTCAGCATGGTGAACATGACTGTTGGTCTTTGACCCCTTGATCTTTGTCATTTAACCCTTTGAACCCCGTCGATCTTCGACTCTGCTACTAAACCTAGCTACCGCTGATCAAACTATAGGTTCCGTAGTGGCCACGGTGAAAGAATATACCATATCTTACACCTTAGTAGTGGCTTATACCCTGCATTTTTGTTTTCGGCTGATTCATGCTTAGCGTGCTGAAAACTGACGTTGAACGTTGAGCTAGTTAGCCACACATCACTTGGAATAAGGCAGCAGAGTGTGTGCTTCTTATGTTTGTGTTGTACCTACTCCTTCTTCCTAGTGAAAACTGACCAAATTATGACCATTGGTGGGGCCGTCTAAAGCTATCACGTGTTCATTACGGCCACGTTATTCTAGGCCCCATGGCGTTTGACTGGTGATCCTATACAAGTTCGCAGGACCGAAACCTGGCCGCGGCTAAGGCTTGTATAAATGGAGGCGAAATGCTAAGGACTCCCGTGTGTACTGAGCTCTGTCAGCGCACGTTAAGGAACCCCTGGTAGCCGAAATTATACTGGAGCCTTTAACTATGGCAGCTCTTTCTCTCTCTCTCCTTTATTTCACTCCCACCGCCTTCCCTCACGGCGCGGTTGAGATGTCCAGCCAAGAAGCGAGGCAGTTGCTGCGATTCTCCTCGAAACTAATTTTTCGACGGGATATGTTCTGCCGCTTTGCAGGCGACTCGCTAGCTGTTTCGTCAATCGATGCACTGGAAAACGAGTCGACCACAAGCGTCTTTACCAACGTGCCACTGTCAGCCCTCTGCCAACGACCTCGGGTTGTAGAGAGGAAACCGCAACGCGATGTTCCTCTTACCCGCTGTAATCCCGCGGGGCAGTGTCTTATGAGAATGGAGAAGTCTTGGGATTACATATAGCAGCGGTGGGGCGTCGTGTTAACTGCCCTCCCGATCGAGAAGCGTCTTTTGTTTGAAATGTCGCCTCACAGATGCTGCGACAACCCAAGTTTTTGGAGCTTATCTCGCCGGACATGACAATGCTGCCTCCTGCAGACTTGATCTGGATCATATGGTTGGACAGCCGCTTACATTTGTTCTTCGCGCTTGTAAGCTTTCGTGGGGTTCTTCTGGCATCGCACAACTGTTCCCTTCGAGCATCCGGATCGTAACGGAATCTGAAGCAAACGCACTAATGCACGACACTCGTGCCGCTTCGTGATAGCTGAGAGAGTCAAAATATGCGTGCACCATTTATATCGCGTGGTCCGCGATCCCTTCGTGTGGGTATAAAGCAGCTGCTAGTGACGGGTGGAAGCAGTGCAGTGGGCTGTTTCTGCATTAGCCACAGTGTACGCCAAACTAAATGCTGGCCACCCTCTGGATAGGTATGGCTCCCTGCGCGAAGTCCCTGATTGCTGGCCAGGAATTTCATTAGTGTTGTAGCCTTGGTTTTGCTTGCAGAAAGCGGTGGGTGCCACGGAACACGTTTCGCGCATTGCGCGGTTTCCACCGCGAACGGCGTCCATCGAAACGGCAGCCCGCTAGTCTGTTCCGCTCCAGCTCACGGAAGTAACAAGAAACAAATGCTTGCGGGAACCTTCGGCGTCTTCGACCGCCTCGCTGCAGACGACTTGGCAGTGCGTTAGTCGTTCCGCGAGGTAATTAATTGTTGGCACTAGACTCGGTGCAAATGAGCGCTCGTCCTCCGGACTCGCTTCCAAGCCGCCGTGATTTGGACGCCCCTTTCCTGCAGGCATCACGGATCTGCCGCGCGATATACGCTCGGCTCCTGCCTACTGCATGTTGGAACTATAAGGACTGTCATGTCACTGGAAACAGCCCTACGACAGGTAAAAAAAAAAAAGAAAGAAAGAAAAACACAGAACGCGAGCATTATATATTGCCGTCTTAAAGCTGTTTCCAACATAATCGGGAATCAACAGGTCCAACTCACTATACGCTTCGCAGTTTGCTAAGCCAGCGATTTTTTTTTTTTTATGCATGGTGTTTTTGTACTGCAGCTGCGCTTGTACTTTTTTTTTTTTTTTGCTCTCTCTCTCTCTTACCTAATCGCCTTCTTGCGGAGATGGCGTTACGAAATTTCGCTTAAATATCGGAGCTAGAATTTGAGAAGGGACCTGAATGGAGTGTGCTGAGGTGGTGACCTTCACTGGCACATGAGTGATGGGTGCGGAGGGACTCTTCAAATAGTCGCCGCGGCCCGACAGGCGCCACGTTGGGGCGCTGTGTAGTGTGTACGCGAACCCTGATTGTATTATATTAGTGCGAAAGTAGGCGCCAGAGCTGTGCAACGATCTTGTCAACGATGTGGTGCCTGATTCCTGATTGGCCCGCTTAATTAGGACGTCATGCAGTCCACGTCTCCTGGCGCGTATAATTCAAACCGTGCTTTCGCGCGGTATCACCGGCCTAACCAGGTCAAATCCCGGGTAATTTTTGAAGCGAAAACTTCGCTACGTCAGCTTTTCGAGCCGTAAGCGTCACGGAGGTTTTCACCTTGAGCAACCTTGAAGGTCAAAGACAGGCACTGCGCCTTTCCTTTCTTTTAAACCAATGTACAATATACAAGAAAAAAAAAAGTATGAAAACATGATCTTGAGATATAGGTGTCCACAATTCCGTGGCGTCCACTCAAAAGTATAAGGCTCTTTCCTTTCCCCAAAACCTAATTTAAATAAAAAATTATGAGAGAACCGCGGATTGAAAAGCGGGTGTCCCAGAGGCTATCGCTGCAACACTCACAGCTTTCGCTCTATCACTATGTTCAAGCCATGCTTTAACCCCCACAATTTTTTCATTAATTCAGCGCTTCTGACGGAACGTCCGGCTTGATTAATCCACGTGCCGCATAACGGTAGTGATGATTTAGAGATATGTTACTGCGGACGCGCCTGGGTTCCCTAGGAGATCGAGGGAACTGCGAGGCTAGATATACATAATATACCTATGTGAAGCCAAGGAAGCGTTATGCATCGTTACTCCTTGTGTACGGCGCGTTCGCCACTAATTGATAGAAACGGCGATTGTCAATTTACGGCTGTTTCGTCAAATTGCTCAACTTCTCTGAATCGGCGCGGCCGCTTTTGTACGCGAGTCCCACCCACATCAGACCCGACCAGTGGCTCAATGGAGGACGCGGGTTCTGTTCTGGCCATGGCAGCCGGGTTCCAGTGCGAAATGCAAAAGATATCCTTGTAAGTGCAACTTTACATTTTCTCCCTTCCTTCTCTCCCTCTCTTCTTTCATCCGTTCCCTCGCGGCGCAGTTGTGGTGTCCAACGAGGTAACCCCCCCCCCCCCCCCCTTTTTTTTTTTTTCTTCTTCTTCTTCAGGACCCATTTTAATTTCTGCGCATGGCCGACCAGCAGGGGAGCTTCAGGGCACAGTCATAGTACGCTATGGCCATTTGCACGGTGCTTGCCTCTGGTGAGGGGCACGGTAATAACCCACGCGGCTTTGCAGCCGGCGTCGCCAATAGGCGCTGCAGTAGGCAGCCAGATGAGAGGTCCCCTCCATCCGGCCCCCGATGTCCGGGCGCTGGCTCCGGCCCAACGGTTGCCGTATATGCGCGGGCATAACTCGAGCCGATTGTGGGTCGTCGCCTCCCGTTTTCTCCATGCGGGAACTACTTAAAAGTGTGAAAGAAAATAGAAACGAACGCCGTGGTATGTGACGTTCAACGCCATTGATAGACGACATTGCGGAAACGAATTAATTGCGGCCAGCTGAGGTTCCTTAACGGGCTGTGACGTCGCACGACGCACGTGCGTATTTTGCACCTCGAGAGTTTCGCTGCTTCCAATATATGGGTTTTGATGGAAATAATGTTTTGAGCTCCACCGCCACTTGCATCTCGGGTACCGAACGTCGCAGCCGTGCACCGCTCGTCAGCTTGTGCGTACGAGCTCGTTCTGAAGTTCTTAATTACAGCAAGAGAAAAAAATGTGCGTGCGCTGGTGTGACGTGACGAGTACTGTTCCGAGTGAAATGCGGTATGCCTCCTCCACGCTGGCGCCCGTGCGAGGGGATGCGACGCTACGAGGGCATCCGCTCGGGGAGCTCCCCACGCCCGCCATTGTTTCGCATGACGCGTGTCTTGGCTGTCCTCTCTCTGTGCGTTGTGAGACAACCCTCGTCTCGGGGCATACATGCTTTATCGCCTATGTGGGCGCTTCCCGCCTTCCGGCGGCCTCGCAGTTGCTGTTCGCTTTCAGGCGGGAAAAATTGAGCGCATGCGTACGGTATTGATCGGCACGTAATACTGTATATTATGCAAATATATGCGAAGTAGCATCCGCGTGTCAGCTGGTCAATCAGCTAGCATATATGCAAATCTGCCGACGTTTCCGGCTTGTGCGCAGTGGGGTTCCCGACTTACGGGCATATCCCAGCTTAGTTTTAGTTTTACCGTTCTTGCTTGTCGCACTTTTCTTTCCCCATTTGCGGCGGACTCGGCTCGACTCGTGTTTGTTCGTTGCGCTCCATCCGTTTTCTCTTTGCGAAAGAGGCTCTTTGTAAAAAGTTGAGGGTGTGGCCCACAACCTATGTACGCTAAGAGCCCTGACATGCAGCCCGAGCAATACTGCTGTGAAAAAGAATAAGCCCAGTCGGCTGCTATAGGATTTGTTTTCTGTAACATTTTTTTTTTTTTTAACGTGAATTATCTCAGTATAGTTTTGTTTTGGGGAAGGGGGTATACGTATGTTGTGTGGTTTTCCAGGTATCAGGTGCCTTACGACAGTACGGCGATGAGCGTGTGTCTAAATGAAGGGGACCACAGGCTGCTATCGCGTCATGCGCAGAAAGCGCAAGCTTAACTGTCCCCATAATATCAACCGCGCGTCTTTATAAATTCCTCAACTCTGGCTTACTGACTGTCCGGACTTGTGAAGCTTTCGTGACGCCAGCGTTTAAAGGCGCACATTTTAGCCGGGCGTCATTCTGTATCAGGGAAAACGTTGTCCCTACGTGAAAGAACTGTGCTGAATTTAGGACTTATAGGGAGGCAAGAACACTACAAGCACTGTACTGTGTACGCTGAAGTTTAAACTTCGGAATGTTGGAAGTCGCTGCGTTTTCTTCCCGGAAAAGCCAACTGTAAGGACTAGAACGCCTTCATGCCTGGTCAGGCGCCAGGGCTCAACTGTATAACTGCATCACAGGAACGTGGCCCTCGCGACACTTGTTGCCATGCCCTCAGTGGCGCACCGGGCCCGGCCGTCGAAGAACGGAATTTCCAGTCCCGTTTCATGCGTCCTTTGCGGTGAACAGCTAGCTGCTGTGTGTTTGTTTCGCTCTCTCGGCACGCACATTCCCGCGCGGCGTTGAGAACAGCTATTTATAAGCAGTATATAGTGGTCGTCTCTGCCTTTTCGGTCTCTTACTGGCGTTATTTTGCGAGAGCACTTAGCTGGAGCTCTATATTCTGCATGAGCATTAAAGCGGTGCTCACAATAATTACTTTCCGTAACCGTGCTGGCATTCATTAATTAAAGGGCAACTCCGGAGGTTTTTTGACATTCGAATATTCTGATAAAAATTTTACTGTATGTTCTCCTCTCCGTCCTGACGCATTCTACAAAATTTGGGTGCCGTACGATAATCCGTTCGCGCGCAACACGTCTTTAAAATATGCCGTTTTCATGGCTTAAGTTTAGTGTATTTTTGCTGGAAATACTGAGTTTCTGACGTCACAAACAGTATACCGGCGTTACTAGAGCACGTTACTGTCCACTGCACGTGTGATTATGAAATTGTGAGGCTTATATTGAACTACCTCAGACATTTTATGAAGTGCGTCATGATTTTCATACGTTATTTTCACCATCCAACCACGTACGAGTGTTTTTTTTTTTTTCTCTAAATACTGAGTGTGACGTCACCAGATTTCGTTTCTGGCTGTGAAAGCAGCTTCGGTTTCGATTTGCTGTTTTTCCTTTTTACAAATACTTCTAATTGAAATTTCGAAAAATGGTATTTTGTGTTGGAGGCAGGACATGCCGAGAAATGTTTTCAAACAAAAAAAAAAAAAAACAAAAACACAATGATGAAAAAACCGCCGGAGTTGCCCTTTAAGTCTCGATCACATGAAAACTTCGTGCGACCCTGAAAGTCATTTTTGGTATGCAAAACTCGTACGATACGCAACTGTGGAGCGCCAATCACCGCTAAAGACATGCGGAAGCTCCAGCTCGTTCGATGCTATCGTACTCTAGGAGTTCGCTTCGAATGTGACCGGCGGTGACAGTTCACTTTTAAAGCGTGTCACTCCTGATACACATTCCGATATCCTTAGCTTAACTTTTGCTCATCGTCTAATTACTTTCTGTACTCGTCCTTTCTCTGAGAATACACTGCACAGGTGCTTTAATGAGCGAACGCACATATTTTTCATTGTCTTGCTGCTCCTTTTCCTCACAAAAGGTAGTGAACTACAAAGTCGAAATATTTGCACCCTTAAATGTGTAACACTGAAAAATGCACCCTTTCCTCGCTTTTATTATTGTTTTGAAAAATGGATATGTTGGGCACGTCGACACCCTCATTACACCCATGCACCTTTGAAGTGTTGCTGCTCCTTTGGGTGCAGAGTAGTGGGGCTGTCAGGCTTGTGAACAAATGTATTTTATCAAGTGTACTTGCAATGTGATGTGGGACTGTTGGGGTTTTGATGAGTTCAGATATCACTGTGGCTTGCATGATGACAATATGAGAATTGACTCAACTTTAGCTCGATTGCAAAGCGCCACATGTTCGAATGGCGTCAAACGCGGAGAGGATATACAGTCGCGCCGTGGACAAGTTTGGAGAACGTTGCCGCAGTTTGCTTCCATATATGTTGAACTTAATCATTTCAGTAACGTTTACGACCCGCGATTCCAGTGACACCTCGACCTGTGGATTTGTTTGTTTTTCTTTAGAATATTTTGAAGAAAAACACGCTACAAACATCATGTATACGTGACGTGGTCCTGCTGGAAACAGGTTAACGCAATGATACATGTCGTCGACAGTTTTTACCGTGGGATTTGTTCTTGTCTTGAAGGTATATAGAAACCCAAAATACTGTGTGTTGTTCGCGGGCGTGACTTTACACTGGTGGCGTGTTTGTGTGGACGCAGAGGAGGAGCACATCGTGATGACTCCCCGCAAGAAGGCCGAGGGCCAGACGAACATCAAGATGGAGCGCGTGGCGCGGCAGGCACTCGACAAGGGCAATGTCATGCACGAGGCCGGAGGGGACCACCGGGGCATCGTCATCAACAGGCTGGCCAGCAGGGGTACGATATATATCTGAACCTGCCTCTATTTCGAGTCTTCTCCCTGTCGTGCGCTTCCGACTCACGTGATGTCGCGCCTACGCATGCTTCAGCAAAGCTGCTGCTCTTTGCCAGCAAAGCGTCATCTCGGTAGGAGCTGTCTTCGTAGCTCGTTGTTAGCACGTACACAGTATATATTATAATATATACTATGTACGGCGACCTGTAGCTTTGCGCGCGCTGCAGCGGACAAAATGCCCGCTTGGCATTTCGTGTTCGTTCAGCTTACCTTTTTTTTTTTTTTTTTTTCGCCGTTTCTGCAGCCCGTCGCAAACTCTGCGTAATCCTCTCTGCTTCGCGTTTTCCGTTGCGCGCAACGGGCGCCGGGCTGCGCTGTTAGATGGTGCCTGTATGTAAGCTCTTCTTCACATCATTTGCGCATGTGTCGCACGCCATTCTCAGTTCGAGCAGTACACACGTGAACGTACGCACATTCCAACCGTGTACAGTATGGTCCACTATTAAAGGGAACATGCGACCGCGTGGCAGCCGCGCATTGCGAAGCGCTGCCACGAGAGCAGACGACAAAACGATGCTACAAGGCGGATGAGCACTTCCGGCTTCCGGCTGCTTTTCCCGGGCATGCGCATGGTGCCGCCCGCGCTGCGCAAAGCGCGCAGGTCACGCGATCGCACCTTCTCTCTGACAGTGCGCCGTATTGTACGACGTCGCTAAGGCGATAGCTGAGACTCACTGCAGTCACAGCAGCTCGGTACACTATAACCGCGCTCTGATATACCTCTTGGACAATCTCCCCAGCTCATTGTAGACGGAACATGTGTGATTCTTCCGTTCATTTCATTTCTCCTGACATCGTACTCTTGGTGATCCGCGTGCTTCAGAATTCGCAATCCCTACCACTCAGAAGTGGCAACCCAGGGTAACCTAATTGTTGGATTTTACAAGCTGCAGGCTGTGGATGCGCAGGGACGTTGTAGAATCCGAATGTTATATGGACTGACTGGCGTGAATTCGCAAAATTTTCCTACAGAAGTGCATTACATGTGCAAAATTTCGCGTATTATAGATGCCAGCGCACGGTTCCTCGTGTGCCCCTTCGCCGCGATCGCGCATTCCTTGCTGTACGCAGCGAGTCGCGATTTTGGTTAGGCATTAATCTACGCGGATCATCTCCACGTGGTATTGGTCTGCGACTGCTAATTTATATTAGAATATCTTGTCTTTGTTTTTGCTTCAACAGCCGCACGATGGCTCTGACGTCAAAGCTTCGCATAGGTCACTTAAGGAATGCAGTGGTGGAACAGCTGTTGCCAAACTTCGGCAAATGGCACATCCTGCTACGTGCCCCTACAAAAATCGTTTTCTTTTTCCACTTTTGTTTCGCACCTGTGCCAAAAGGTCACCGAAAAACCCTGGCGAGAGTGAAACCGAAGCCGGCGCTTTTAACCGTTGGCCGCGCGTACCTCCCTGGTGAACTGTGTCGCAAAAATGTAGAATTCGGAAATAATCGGAATTTTGAATACAGTTTGTGATTCGAGTTGTACCGCGTACCTCCCCGTTAAAAGTCCCGCATACCATCCGAAAATTACAGGCATTTCCGCCCCGGAACTCGGTCGCGGTCAGAATTTCTAACAGCGCTCGTGCACTACAGCTTGATATATTCACGATCGGGAGCACGCGACAAAAGCGGCATGCGAGCACTCCAGCGATGCATTCGCAACGAACGCTTTCGCCCTGCGCAATTTTCATCATTAATGGCAATTTTCGTTTAGTCAGCAAAATATAAGGAATTGGGGGCTCGTTTTAAAATCCGCACCATGGAAGCATGTAGGATGTTAAAAAAAAAAAAAAGGGGGCAATCTGAAATAAATTTCTTTAAGCCGCGCTCTCATCGCAGCGTATAGTTTCGTTTTCGTGCGTTGTGTTCGATGTGCACGAATAGGATTGCGACAGCACTAGCAATAAAATTCACACCAACACGTGGAGCATCATTCGGAAATTCCCCGACGGTTTGTGAAACTGAAGGCCGTCCATCTTTCTCATGAAAGCATGCATCAAGCAGGTTTGGTATGTCTATCAGGCTTGTGAACGAATTAATGTGTCACTGTAGTGTTTGTATCACGATAAGCAAACGGCCAACTCACGGCCACGTGCCGGTATTTGGGCACCGCCCCCTTGCCTGTCTGTATCTCGATATAAGCACATGCGTGTTGGTTTGCACGGGCAGTCGTCGACCAGCGGGACGCGCGGTCTGACGGCCGGATGACAATAAACCCGAGTTCTTGTTGCACCTTGGCTACAGTGTCGTTTCCCCTCGCAAGACACGACAACTTTTTGGCGACGAGGATGGGATTCTGAAGCAGAACGATGACCGATCCCACGGGGACCGTGAAGACGGATATTCAGCCAAGCGTACAAGAAGGACAACGACGGAGCGACTCGAAAACAGCCAGGATGGTCACGATTGGGCAAGTGGAATCTTTCGATGAATCTCAGTCGGATTGGGAAACTTACGAAGAAAGGATTAATGCATTCCTTAGAGTGAATAAGATTCCAGACGAGAACAAAGTAGATGCCTTCCTGAGTATCGTGGGTCCGAAGACGTACAAGTTATTGAAGAGTTTGACTGCCCCGAACACTCCTGCTAGTCAGTCTTTGTCAGAACTGCAGAAAGCATTACGAGAGCATCTGTCACCCAAGCCATCGGTTATTGCGGAAAGAGCAAGGTTTCACCGAAGAACGCAACAACAAACGGAGAGCATCGCGCAGTTCGTGGCAGGCCTCAAGCAATCTGCAGAAACATGCAACTTTGGAGCTAACTTAGAAGAAACTCTGAGAGACAGATTTGTATGTGGTATTTCTAGCGCTGGCATCCAGAAGAGGCTTTTTGTTGAGGATGCATCTCTGACTTTCAAAAAGGCGGTTGAGATAGCCTTATCAGTTGAGGCTGCTTCCAAGAACGTCACAGAATGCCGATCTAGCAGTGCAACCCAGGAAGACCTTCAGAAGTTTTCTGCAGAAGAGTCCCTTGCACGGAACGGTTCACCATGCAGTCGATGTGGCTTGCGTCATCGCAACCGGGCTTGCCGGTTCCGAACAGCGACTTGCTTTAAATGCCACCAAGTAGGACATATTCAAAAAGTCTGCCGCTCCCAGCTTGAATCTGATTCGCACCCTTCGAAAGCGAGCGGGCAAGACGCACGAAAAGGAAACTTCCGGAGGCAAAGCTTCGGCGTGTTCGAGACCGAGGAAGACATCGAGCCACTGTTGCAAACAACGCTCGAGAAACCACGTCAAGAGCCGATACGCTTTACGCTGTGTATTCAGGGAATGCCGCTTGACATGGAGCTGGACACTGGAGCAGCAGTGTCAGTGATGCCGTACAGTTTATTTCGCTCACGCTTCCCACAGATGAAGTTACGCCCGGCATCGGTGTTGCTTCGTACGTACACAGGGGAGTGCGTGCGCCCGAAAGGAGTGGCAACAGTAAACGTGAAGCACCAGCACCAGTCTCTCCAGCTACCTCTGCACATTCTCTGCCAGGAGGGTCCTGCTCTCATAGGACGAGACTGGTTATATCAGCTCAGGCTCAATTGGAGTAGCGTTATTCACTTGGGTGCGCAAGACCACCGGGACTTGAAACAAGTCTTAAACCGACATCCACAGTTGTTCAACGATGAACTCGGCGAAATTCAAGGTGAGCAAGCTCAACTTTCCCTGAAGCCAGAGCAGCATCCAAGGTTTTGTAAAGCTAGAAGCATTCCGTTCGCACTGAAAGAAGCGGTGGAGAAAGAACTGGAAAAACTAGTTAGTCTGGCCGTGATCGAGCCCATTTTGAACAGTGCTTTCGCCTCACCAATTGTACCTGTGGTAAAAAAAGATGGCAGCGTACGCATCTGCGGAGATTATAAGGCCTCTTTGAACCCTTGCTTAAACATTGACAGCTACCCCTTGCCCAAGATCGAAGAAATCTTGGCCACACTTTCCGGAGGGCAGGTGTTCTCGAAGATTGACCTGAGTAGAGCGTATCAGCAAGTGGTAATGGACAAGGTTTCGCGCGAGTACCTCACCCTCAACACGCACAAAGGACTGTATGCAGTAAATCGCTTAGCCTTCGGGGTGGCGTGCGCGCCTGCGATTTTTCAAAAGATAATGGACAACATGTTAAAAGGATTGAAAGGTGTGATATGCTACCTAGATGATATTCTCGTCACGGGCCGGAACGAAAAGGAGCACCTAGTGAACCTGGATGCGTTACTGAACAGGTTGCACGAAAGAGGAGTGCGGATTAAGGCAGAGAAGTGTGAATTTTTGAAACCAGAATTGCAGTTTCTGGGTCACGTGGTCAGTAAACAAGGAATTGCAGCATCACCAGAGAAGGTAAAGGCCGTATTAGAAGCCCCCGTCCCAGCCGATAAGAAACAGCTGAGAACGTTTACGGGCATGGTGACATACTACGGAAAATTTTTGCCAGAGTTATCAACAGTCATCTTCCCACTGAATCAGCTTATGTGCAAGAATGTGCCGTGGGTCTGGAGTGAACAGTGCGACATAGCATTCAAAAAGATAAAAAGGCTGCTAATAAAAGCGCCGGTGCTGGCACATTACGATCCGGAAGCTCAGCTTCAGGTAGTGTGCGATGCCTCATCTTATGGGCTGGGTGCAGTCTTATCGAAAGTGGAACAAGATGGCTCCAGGCGGCCGATCGTGTTTGCATCATGCACATTATCGCCGAGTGAACGGAACTACAGCCAGTTAGAGCGAGAAGCGCTCGCCTTAGTCTTCGGAATTAAGAAGTTCCATTACTATATTTACGGTAGAGAGTTCAGCTTGGTAACTGATCACAAGCCTTTACAGACGATACTCGGTCCCAAAACAGGAATACCAAGCATTGCCGCGGCTCGTTTGCAGAGGTGGGCAATTACGCTGTCGGCCTACCGTTACGATATAGTATATCGTTCAGGGGAAAGCAACGTAGAGGCAGACTGTCTGTCGCGTCTACCGCTGCCCGGGAGTGGCGAGAAGGAAGAGGACAACGAAGTAACCGCCTGCTACGCACTTCGGTGGGAGACTTTCCCGATAACAAGCTTGGACATTGCGCGGGAAACATCACGTGACCATACCTTACGGCAGGTTCTTCACGCGGTAACGGGTCAATGGCCCGAGCGAGTGGCTGATGAGATGAAACCATTCGTTTCAAAAAGACTGGAGTTGTCGGTTAACCAAGGATGTTTATTTTGGGGAATGCGCATTGTGGTTCCCCCTTATTTACAGAAGACAATCCTGGACGAGCTGCACGAGGGGCATCCTGGAGTAGTGCGAATGAAGGAAGTTACCCGGAGCTACGTCTGGTGGCCAGGAATTGACGCCGACTTGGAGAACACCGTGAAAACGTGTGCGGCCTGCCAGCAGCAACGAGCGCTGCCTACCCAAGCTCCCCTTCATCCGTGGGCTTGGCCTATGAGGCCATGGGCCCGACTCCACTTGGATTTTGCTGGCCCGTTTCTTCAGCGCAACTTTTTGGTGGCGGTAGACGCTCATTCAAAGTGGCCGGAGGTTTTCCTGATGCCGTCGACCTCGGCAGAAGCTACCATCGGTAAGCTGCATGACCTCTTCAGCCGTTTTGGATTGCCCGAGGTCATCGTGTCAGACAACGGGCCGCAGTTTTGCAGCGAAGAATTTCAGTTATTCCTCAAGATGAACGGAATAAAACATGTACGGTCCGCGCCATATCACCCGTCAAGTAACAGTTTGGCTGAAAGATTTGTACGAACAGTTAAAGAAGCCCTGCGAAAGGAGAAGAGCGACTAACCAGTTTCCTTCTAGCGTACCGGAATACACCTCACGCAACCACCCAGCAATCTCCGGCTTCGCTTTTGATCGGGCGACCTCTCAGAACTCGACTCGATTTACTTAAGCCTAGTACTCGTTCAGTGGTCGAGCAAAAACAATTTCGACAAACTGGCAGTCGAAGAGAACTTCCAAGAAGTTTTTTCGTTGGGGACAAAGTGTTTGTGAGGAACTCTAGAGTAGGTCCAAGATGGTTAGAGGCAACGGTGACGTCACGCTCGGGGCCAGTGTCTTATGTGCTAGAGGTGACAACACCACGTGGGGTCATGGAGTGGAAGAGGCATCAAGACCACATACGCACAAGGCAGGCAGACCCGGAGGCAACGTCTGCAGACCACGGTTGTGGCGCCCATGGTGAGGACTCCTGGCAGCCGTGGCAACCATCTGGGTCATCGACGGGCACTGATGAACAAAGTGCTATGCAGCCGCCGAAACAAGCAGCGGGCACAGTTGAGGAAGATCCAGGGGCGTTTGCCGCAGGAGGCGGAGTATCAACGGAAGCCCTCGGTTCCGAAGACATCGATCACGACTCGGGGTCTTCTCCTGGCGACAGGGGCTACGAAGCCTCAACACGACATCGGTATCCGACAAGGGAAAGACGTCCGCCGGATCGGTACACATCAGTGCCGTGATTGTGTCAACCAACTTTTGGAACTAGAGTTTGAACCGTTCACTTGTTTCTCTTATTTCTGTATAAAAACTAACCGTTTGTTATAAATGTCAACCATGTGTAATGAGAGCATGCATCGTCTAGGGAAGGGGGAATGTAGTGTTTGTATCACGATAAGCAAACGGCCAACTCACGGCCACGTGCCGGTATTTGGGCACCGCCCCCTTGCCTGTCTGTATCTCGATATAAGCACATGCGTGTTGGTTTGCACGGGCAGTCGTCGACCAGCGGGACGTGCGGTCTGACGGCCGGATGACAATAAACCCGAGTTCTTGTTGCACCTCGGCTACAGTGTCGTTTCCCCTCGCAAGACACGACAGTCACAAACAAATAGAATTACTCACCCGAACTACAGGTTTTGGAGGGTGGCCTGTGTCATCTAAGTTATCAATGATTTTCCCTCCGGGTTTCCAAGGCTTTCCTTCATCATTTCTATTGTACTCTATAGTCATTACACCTTGCTGTTGGGATTGCAAGTGCTCTTTGAGGATGTTGTCGTACACTGGATTTCAAGTGTTTTTTATTGCACACATAATCGAATTTGGCTTATGCATGTGACTAATCAAGTTTAATCTTGTCCTGCTTTCTCTGCCAATTTGCTGCCATCTTTCTTCCATATTGTGATAGCTGCTGAGATGTTCATTATGATAATGGTACCATATTTTGAGGATTTGAAAAAAATGCTAGAAATAGCAAAGCAGTTTTATAGCAGGGTTGTAGCTGCTTAATTAATTGCATATGGAGCAGCTGTACTTGGCTCACACATTTATTAGCACTTGATGTTATGATTGAGTGTTTTTACTTTTTGCATGCTTCAAACATTTTTGAGGGCCCATTAAGTTTGTTGGTTGAAATGGTCTTCAGCTGGAAGGATGAAATGAGGATCCGTTGAAATCTAGTAGTTGTTTCTTTGGGATTTGGTCATCATTTTTGAAATGTTTTAATGTGGGAGCATTTGGGAGTACGATTTCATGTGCTTGAACATGCGTTCACTGTGCAGCACAATGAGATTTGCAGAGAATTCCCATTCTCATGTGGGCACATACGAAGTTTGTGCAGAGAAAACTCTAGTGGGTAGGAGCACCTGTCACGTGTAGCTCAAGCTTGTCTTATACCGATGTTTTTAATCCCTGCTGCCTTTTTAGACCAGTGATTTCTTTCTTTCTTTCCTTCTAGATGATGATGACGACGATTCGCCTGAGATCTCGCTGGAGTTTCGTGTCTTTCTCACCAATGTGGTCACAGAGGTGCACACACGAGTGAGTTATTGAAGCCGTTTCTTTAGGCATTATTGTTTTTTGGATGCTTTGTGAATCCTTTAGATATTTAGTGAAACACTAATGAATAAAATCACCTAATGATAACTTTCATGCTTTGCATAAAAATTTCTAAGAATGCGAAACCTTTAGCACTATCATGATGGATGGGTAGCTGTTGTGCTACAGCTGACTGCGTTGTAATCTGTACAACTGGGAGCATACACCCCAAATACAGGCATATTCTTTACATAAAGACTGATAGTACATGCTACCGATATGTGCTTGTGCTTGTGTATGTGTGCATGCATGCGTGCATGCACATATCAGTCCACATCCCACCTTGTTTCCTCTCCTGCCTTAAATCTTTACAAAGGGGCTTCATTTGTGTCCATGTATAAATGCTAAGTTTTCACGAAAGTGTCATCATTATTTTGTTAGTGTGTGCTGTATCAACTTAATAGGTTACTAGCGACATCTACGTACAGTCTTTATAATAAACACAAAGCACGCTTGTAGTGCCATTTTGCTGTTACTTCTGTGGACATAGATTGGGAGTTTTTCGGTGCCTGTGAAATGTAGCATGCTAGCTAGGTTACTTTTCTTCTCAGAGCTGTCAACTAGTGCTTATTGCATGAGGGTGTGTGAGCCATTTTTCATTCAGTCCAAGCCTGTATGTTTGTTTTATACACTTGCATCACCTAAAGTTGGCACTTCTATGCCCGTCTGAAGCGAACTTATATGTACCTTAAAAAAAAAAAAGATAAACGCTGGGGCATTTTTTTTTACTTGCAGGAAAGTCGTGAGCTCAAGTTTTGGTTCAAACCTGGAGTGACAAAGAATGATCAGCGTCACTTAGCCCAAGAATTCTTCAAGGAACTCGTCAGCCCCAGTGATTTCCCCAGAGGTAGGAATACGAGAAATTCTGCCAGTTCCAGGTGGTGTGTGTCTTGCAATGGGTTACAGTCACCATAAATATTTAGTTATTCTTTTGCACGGCACTTGGTGCCCTGCTTGATTTGTCACTTATACAAAAAGACGTTTAGAGCTGCCATTATTCACTTGTTGTCATGGTTTATATGCAGCATAGAATTTAATGAAATCAACTCTTTAGTAGAAGG
>JAJIZL010123602.1:21189-47299 GCA_023969395.1 Amblyomma maculatum
TTTATATGCAGCATAGAATTTAATGAAATCAACTCTTTAGTAGAAGGACTCCGTAGCAAAGCAGAGAACTGACGTGTGTGTGTGCTAAATCATTATTCATTAAATTTGACCCGGCATTATTGCAAACGAAATGCAGTATAGTTTGTTTTAAGCCGAGTTTGAGCAGGCGTTTTGTTTGCTTGTTTAGCTTGCCAGTGGCACTTTTTGTTTACTTAGTTGTCATCTCACATTGATGCCACATTTTTCTCAACTGGAGGGTTTTATACACTATGTGACTTATACTCCGTTTCATACATCAGGTGCAATGCAGCGAAAGATATGCAAGTAGTCCGCAAAAAAAAAAAAAAAAAAAAAGGAAGGTGTATCACTACGCGCTCATTTCGTGGCCGAGTGGTTTCTGCAGAAACGGGCTCTATTCTGAGCATGCATGTTTGCAATAACGTGCTTTGCATGTCTGGACATTTTCGCAGTGCGTATCTTATAGAAAAAATCTGCTACAAAGAGGCAGTCGAGATCGCTGCGTTGCGCAGCGCGGAGGGCACTGCTGGCAGGGTTGCGGGACAGTGAAAACGCGACAGGAATGAAAACGACAAACAAAACATACAAATTATCGAATCCGATCTTTTCTCCCTAAAAAAGGTGCTTTGTATGGAGTTGATGGTAAATGTAAGATGTATTAAGCTTGCAGACAAAGCAACTATTATTTCCTCTCGTCAAGAGCAGGCACTATTTTTCATCGCGGATGCGGAGAGTGCAAACAAGAGCTCTAGCTTTGGCAGTGTTGCACTTGATGTATGAAACGGAGTATAGAGCTTTTGCAGTCCACCACTTCATGTTAAGTTTGCACTCTTTGTGCTCTCCAATGTTTTTAAAATGCCATGTAAACATCCTAGTCATGTTTTTATTATTTAGCTGACTTAAGCATGCACTTTAGTTAGAATAAAGTGTTTCATGCAAATTGTTTTTACTTGTTGAAATGATTCCATGAATGATGTATATTTTAACTGTGTGTCTGTATTATCGAACACATAAATATGCAACCTATATGCCAGTCTTTACTGTAAAGCACTGTGTTGTATCCAACTTTATTATCATAGCAGAGAACCATTACCTAACTGAGCTTAGCAGGCTTGGATGGAGCGTTTTCGTAATACTTTTCCTTGTAGTCTGCCTGACTGTATATATGTGGACATCTTTGGTTACTTTCTCTGCCGTTAGCAGAAGTCAGCTGTCTAACCCCGAAGAAGAGCAGGGTGAAAATCTTGTGTTAGACTGGGGGATGGTGTGACCAAAAAGGAAACGCTCAGAGTAATAGTATGTGTAATTTCAAGGTGGTTGAAAACGTACATTTATTGGGGATGTCCACTTGCAGATTATGTGGGCTTCATAAAGAAGATCATGAAGCTGATGCAGGTGAAGTACACCAACATGCGGAAAGTGGAGATAGAGATGCGACAATTGGAAAACATCACCGAACCTCCGAGACGTCCGAGTAAGCGTTTTTCCTTTTTTAATTTTTGTCTTGTTGCTGTGCCGAGTGCCACGTGTCTTTGGAATCTAAAGCCATTGCTTTTCTTGGAACCCCACCAGCAATTCCCCACCGAATCATTTCCACTGCAGCCACAACTGTGACAAATGCAGAATTTTCGGATAGGAAGTGGAGATTCCTTATTATTGGCCCAAGCAGGTTTCCGAAACAAGTATAGCTGTTTCTCTGGATTTAAGTTCAATAGATCCTAGCATTAAATTGAATTGAATTAATTGAAACCCTCGAAGGCAGAGAACTATTGAACTTTCACTGAATGAGCAGTCTGCTTTCTCAGTTATTGCATAATCCTTGTAGAGCTGAGTTAGGAGAGACTGTCTGTGAATTGAAGTAACTTCGTGTGCTCTTCGGTGAGCCGTGAAATCATGGGATTTTGCTGTGAATCTCAGGCAAGCTTTTGTGGTTGCGAGGCATGCGTTAAGAGTACTGGTTCAGCTGAGCCAGTGGCAGCCCGACTTGCAGACCCTTGGCTTTCCCTGACTCTGGGGCAGGACTCTGAGCTTCCGAGCAGCTTGGCTGGTCGGCCGGAGGGAACCATCGAGCTCAAGGATGGCCATGTGCCCCTCTTGCACCGACAAGGTTGCAGCTGTATTTTCTCGTGCACCTTGGAGATGCTGCTGAGCAATGATTGACTCGCTTGTACTTAGGGTCTGTGGCTCTGTGAGCATGCCTGATGCAACCATGCATTTGGAACGATGGTGTGCCGATCAGTTGTGAAATTAACATTCTGTGGTAAACTCACGATGACCGTACGTGCTTACATGCGCTCGTTTGTTTTCAGGCTTTAAAAACTTCATGCACTTCTCCTGCCTTATGTGCAGTGTTATTCCAGTTGAGGGCATGGGCTGAATCTTATCATCTTTTATTTATCCCCAGCGATGTGTTTGGCTTTCGCATTTACAGGTAGATGGAAGCTGACATCAAAATAAAATGAGAAATTTACCGTCTCCCCATTATAAATGCTGTTGTTTGCTGTTAGAGTAAAGAATCTGCTTGAGAATTCACACTGGTGCCAGTCGGCTTACATGGTGTTCACACAATTTCACTTAGCAGTTATAACTTTGTGATCGAAGGCACATTAACCATTTCTTTTAAATATGAGCATGTGTTATGTACTCATCTTAAATAGCTATTTAATCAGGTTCTTCACCCTTGAAAGAAAATGCTTCGAGTTTGTTCATAAATTTTCAAGAACTATTGAGCAAACAAATGCATTAATTTATTTTTTTACGAAGGTCCCGAAGTCAGTGAATATGGGAAAGGTGATGTGGGGGTAGGAAAAAGGGTCAGGCTCATTGCACAGTATGGTACATTGTTTCACTGCACCGTACTCTATGTTGTGAGGTGGAGCTAGCTTGCAGCTGTGCGTGAAGTTCCGCAAGTTTATGACAGTGGTGCAAGGTCTTGGTTGAATCCATCATAACATGTGTAACGGCCCAGTGTTGGGCACATGCAAAACTACTTCAGATAGTACTATTTTATAGTTTCCCTGGGATGTAGAGTAAATACGCGGAAGTTGATTTACTTTACTTAGCAGTGCTTAGATTGTCTTTCAGATTCTAAGTTTTGTATTCAGACTGCTTTGTACAGTTGTGTTCATAACAGTGCTATGTTTGCTTGAACTAATCCTGATTGATGGTAACAGAACGCGCCTTTGATGGTTTTACGCTGTGATCAAGCATAGTTGTATTATAACCGTGATGTTGCCTGATTTGAAAAGAAATGCTGATATGCTGTGTTACTTGCTTAATTTTCTAACCTTTGCATCAGTCTAACAGCATTATTCATGTTTTGCATTTGGATATATGACTGCGCTGTTTAAGAATTTTTTATTCCACCAGATATATGAAGGATACAAAGGTCTACAATCAAATAGCTGAGTAATGCTTCTTATGTTATAATAATTTTTCCACACTAAATTTGATGATAGTATTGTGGGTCACAGATGTTATACGCCTGTCTACATTAACTGTTTCAAGGTTCAGGTTTGTGCATATGTTGCACACATTGCCCCAGTCATACAGGATGTCTACACCTAGCTAAGATGGACCAAGTTATTTTAATGTGAAAGCACTAGTTTATGGGATCAGTCAGAAAGAAACGGAGGTATACAGGCTGTTACTATAGATAATTCTTAAGGAGCAGTTGCTTGGTTTCAGTTCAAAGAACACTTAGGTTTTCTTTTTTTTTTTTTTTAAGATCTTTATTCATCTTAGTGGGGGCATCCTGTATGGAGAGGGAAGCGAGTTGCTCAATTTGTAAATTCTGTCTTTACCTTTGAAACCTTGCAGATGGCGTTTCTTTTATTGATCGTATTTTTGCATGCATATTCAGTAATGCAGCGGTGCATGGCCATTTGGCAACTTTGTGCCCAGTTGTAAAGCCAGGCATGTGTACTTGCAGTGTCACTGGATGATAGCACACTTGAGGCCAAGACTGAACTCACTCAAGAGAAGGTCTTGGAGATCATTGAGTCGGCCTACCCCAACCCTGTGTCTCTCGCTGAGCTGTCAAAGTAAGTACATACTTATGCCTAGCTGGAAAAGAATGCAGCCACTCTCTCTTCGTGTGACTGTTTACTTTCATTGTGTCTAGCTGCCTGCACCATTAGGCTAGCAATGCTGCCACCTTCTTTGGAGATTTGGTTTGTCCATATCCTCCCATTTGCATCTCTTAATCATCTGACTTCTCATCATACTCATAGGAAAAAACAAGTATTTCTTTTTTTTTTTTTTTTTTTAAAGATAAAATGGCTATAAACCAGGTATGGTAGCTTATTTTTTCCTCGGGCACTAATTTGTCACCTTGTAAGGGTAAAGTAAGCTTGACACCACCAGGTTGTTTTTGACAGGTTAGGAGGATCTATCCATGAAGTAATATCAAGCTATTGTTCTGAAGGTTTCTAAGGCTCCACACCATGATCACATGAAATAGCTGCCTTAGCTTTGCAAAGAAGCTGAGCTATGCTTGGCCATCACTGTGCGCTGCACTGTATATTCTTATCAAGGACTATAGGGTAGAACAAGGTGTAGAAATGGGTACACAGAGTCAAAGGAAACCGAACAAAGGTTTAGTAGAAGCCTCAGTCTACTAGGCAGCTTTTCGACAAGTTCATTTGTCGAAATGTTGGCTAGCAGACTGAGGCTCCCCGTCAAGACTAATGCAAGGACTTGCAATGTCAGTGTGGTATAATTACAGTACGCCTCTGTGGTCAACTTAGCTGAACAAGATATTTGCACAGTTCCCTTAATTTATGCACATCGAAGGATTCAACTCAATAATGACTGTGCTTCATGCTTCCTGTTAAGTGGGGCATTTACTTTGCCTCTGCATGTACCAAGTAATGCAGGCTGGCAGGTACATGACCGCACTGATGCAACCAGCTATAAAGGAGCTCTTACCTAATTGCATAATTCCTATTAGTTGAGCTCTATACGTTTCAGGTTGTAGAAATCTTGTCACGTTGACATTACTTTCACATGACCCTCCCTCCGGTTGTACTAGTATAATAAAAATTAGTTCAGTTCAATTCAACCATCACATGGCTACTGCTCTGCCTTGAAGACCCGGTGGATCGTCTGACGACGAGCATTATTTGTTTGTACCTTTTTTGACTACACAGGAACAGCCGCCATGCTCCCGAGGAGGTCCACCTGCATCTGCGTGAGCTTCTGTCCAAGAACCTCATCAAGGAGATGGAGTCTGGAAGCTTCACCCGTGTGGTCCAGAATGACACTGGCAAGTTACCTCCCCTGTAGATGAGAAAATTTTTCACACACTTTAAGCAAGCATTTATTGCCCTGCAGCTCTGCATAGCTGTGACATCAGTTGATAATGTTTTCTATGGCTTCCAGGCTTTTCTTACAGAAGCACTTTCAGTGACCTTATACTGTCATTTAATTTTCACCTTGTCATGACTATGCTGATTAGTTTATTTCTTCAGTCGGATTTGTTGGGCCTGCACTCCAGCCCACAGGCATTGTTTTATGGGTAACTATTACAGACACCAGTACGCAACTCACGTTTGTAAAAAGGCACTGAAGGTTAGTTGTGTGTCAACACTTACTCCGTCATTCCAGCACTACAACAGTGTGACCCACTGTAGGCAGAAAATGTCAATGTTTGTGCTAATGGTCCTGCCATACTTAATTTGTGTCTTCTGAAGACACTTGTTTCTTGAAGTAGTATGGGCACGAAATTGCAGTTGTGTGCTTTTTCTTTGGAATAGTGCAAAAGACATCAGTGAACAGAGATTGAAAGTCAGCTAAGAATGGAAAATAATTTTATTAGCTTGATTTTTTGTCTTATGTGGCTTTTTTTATTTCACTATCAACATAGAAAATTTTTTACTGACATCACAGATAAGTTGATATAGTGTTCAGGTAACATGAGGCATGTAAGTACAGGCATGTGATAGCTGAGTTATATGACAGCAGGTAACAGGTATATGATAGCTTAACTGGGTTACTGCCACTGTTGGGTCAGGCTGGAGTAAGGGGTGGAAGGAATTCAAGCGGTGAGGTTGAGCGGCAATTGAACCCCTGTCCTTTCAGCTGCAAGCTAAACATACTATTAGGCATTATGAGACTGCCCCATACCTTACAGTGGGTGAGCAACTACACATTACATACTTGGCGTATACTAATTAGTATTGTCAATTGGGGCCATTGCTTAGCAATGTGTGTAATGTCTGTAAGACAGTTTTACCACATCATCCTTCTGTAAGGTTACTGAAGCATCCCCTGATTTTTTTCCTCCTCCTGCTTCTCCTCAAATATTTCGTGGTACCACAGCAATTCCTCAGTGTTTAAAACCAGGAAAAAAACAGTACAAGCGGAAAAATCAAATTATAAATCATTAGCTAGGTTTAGACAGCTTCCTCACGGAGATTCATGTATTCGTGTAATCTTATATGTGAAGAGTTCAACAATTTCGGACATATTCATATCTCCACCTTAGGAAAACACTTGTTACAGGACAGAACAGAGAAGTGAATGAATGAATAATGGCAGCTGGAGAGGTCAGTCTGGACTGTTGCTTCTTCAGTCAGCCTACTCAGCATCGGTCTTTATTAGAATTTGTTTTTCAGGATTGTATCTTGCAGTTCCCTTTCCACATGATATGCAGTGTGGCTTGTGTTGCTAAACAATGCAAGCTGCACCCTGGATTGTTAATTAGTGTTAATTAGTGAAGTTTATTTAATGATGTGTAGTTGAAGAGAGCAGCTGAGTTGCAAAAGTTTTATACAAGCAGATTTAAAGGAGTAGAGACACGAAAACTTTTTGTACGTGTTTTTTTCTAATAGGGTGCAACATGATGGTGTACATGAATCACCACATGGAATTCACTTACACCTGTGAAATGATGTATAATTGAATTTTTTCTCATGCAGTTACGGTTTCGGTTTCAGCAACTGAGTGATGGCTGCAACGTCATACACGTGCTTTTGGTCACATGACTAATGAAGGAAATTGAGAGATATTCATTGCTTTTTCCTTTTTTATGATTTTAACTTGAGGGAAGGCCTGCATAAGCATTCATAGAAATTAAAATGAACAAAGCAGTGATAAATACTGTAGTTTTTGTACGCCTCATTTGACCTTAATGCGTCCATCACGTGGTGTACCTTAAACGCAGCTTTTACTTTCGGTGAAAGAACTATATTTAGACAAATTGCTGGCTATGAGCATGCAGATTGTTCCATTTGTATCGATCAGTATAAAACTTCTTATTCAATAGCACAGAGCATAGACTGAAAAACATATGGCACAAAAATTTTCAAGTGCGTGGCTTTAATGCCACTCTTTCATCCTGCAGCTTATGGGTGAGATTGGATGAGGTACTGTTCTAGAGAAAAGCCTGCAGGGCGCACGAGCAGTGGCCATTGTTAGCAACCAATGACTTGAGACTACACTTGCCAAAGTAAAAGTTGGAGTCATGATTCCTAATCTGGGTTAGTTAAGTAAGGTGTACGTCTATTGGCACACATCTCACTAACATGCATGGATCACCACAGCACGTGCTGGTGACTAGCATTTCACCCCTGACAGTGCATAAGAAGTAAAAAAAAAGCGAGTAGCCTTACTGCAAGCGTGAAATGTTTGCACCATGCGCCTTGTACTTCCACGCAGAGGTGAAGATGGTCCGCCAGATGCCCACGGTGCACGGCTCCCAGCAGCCAACCATTGCCATCATCACAGCCCAGTACTGTGAGAAGCTCGCTGTTGATGTCATGATCGAGAACAAGAACACATTCGTGCGCTACAAGACCGAAGGTGGGAAGCATCCTGTTTCACACGTGCATGGTACTGTTGGCTTTTTTCTTTTTAGTATCTGCAGTTCTGCATGAGATAATATTTACTGCTAGTAAAACCTCGTTACAAGAGACACTCAAGGGACCCGAAAAAGATGCCTCTTGTAACCAAAAATTCTAAAAGCACTGTGTTGATCAGTTTACTGCACCTCAGCATATAAATGTATTCACCTGTATTAACAGGAAATTGTTCAGGAAAGCTTAAAGAAGTTATTCATATTAGTGTGTATATTTGTGAGTGCAGAGTGTATTCCTTCCCAAATTCTGGAGGTAAAGCACTTCACTTTGCAAGCCTTCCTGTTGCTGTAATACTTTTGAAGTATTCTTACATGCTCGTCACCCTGAGATGCTGACACTTTTCCTCTGAAATGTCCTCGTAGTTATCCTCTGTGGAACATGTGCCATTTACTTGTGCGAGAATTGCACACTCTGTAAGCTCTTTGGGAGCACACAAGATCCACATCTGCAGATACGAATTTCTCAAAAGATTCTGGTACCTCAGCAGTCTCTTAGATGCTTGCCCAAGCTTCATCTTCAAGGAAGCTTTCCACAGTATCCATATATGCGCCCTCTTTCATCATGTCACCACATTTAAAGCCTGTTTGTATGAAACAGTTTTACACAGCTTCATTTCTCAGGCCATTACAGACACCTGAAAATCACCTGAACAGTAAACTTCGCATCAATTATTCTTGTACAGTCTTACTGCCTGTCGGGCAACAGGCGTTCTACCAACCTTGTTTTGTGCAGCAACTTGACAGAGTGCATAATGCCTTTTTCTGTTGGTTGAAGGTAGGGTGCGGAGTGGGAAAAATAACTTTGGTGGCTTTGAGCATGAGAACTTGGTGCTTTTGGTGCTGCAAGAAGCATTGTTCACAAAGAGAAAGACAGGATTGTAAGCTTTCATCTTGTGATCGAATTTGAACAGCGAGGAGTTAAAAATGCTGGATGTCATTATTGCATTTTGATTTGCTTCATAGGTGACAGTAATGTGATGCCAGTGGCTGAAACAGTGGGCTCGTTTTATGGGGAAGCACTCCTCAGTTCCTGACATAAACAAAAAGGATGCTGATATGGAACAGAATTTAGCTAACGGGAATCTGAAGTGCATTATGTACGAGTTGGTACGCTTCAGCTCCATTGCATGAGCACACCTGGGTTGTGTCTCTTCTAAATAGTGAAGAATTTACTCCAGGGACCTGATAAAGTTGCCCTTAGTAACCGAGTGTCTCTTGTAACCATGTCTCTTGTATGCAATGTTGTTACACATGGCAGACATAGGAAAATCAACCAAACCATTTTCAAATGTCTCTTATAACCGAGTGTCTCTTGTAACGAGATCATGAACCGCTAACAGAGGCTTAAATTATACCAAATCACACCCGGTTGCCATTCTTTGCTAAATTTCTAATCCAGTCATTACTCTCTGCACATAAGTGGGCAGCCATTGTTATCTAGATCTTTCCTCGTTCATTTTCTTTCTCCCTGCCTCAGACTTTATACAAAATGCACATTTCAACGGCTTCCTTCAATGTGAACTTGAAGGGTCATGAGTATTTTTCCATTGCATTAAAAGCATCCCTGAAAACTTTTGTGAGGTGCTTTGCTGCATCAAAATATCTGCTGCATGAGAGCAATAAAAAAAGTTACCTTGCAATGGGAGGGTAATTGCAATGGGAGCATTTATTGCACCATGCCTAAAGTAAGCTAAATAGTGAGGCCATGAAAAAAAAAAGAAAAAAAAAAAAGAAAAAAAAAAGGTTCATTATTTCAATTGAAAATCAGCCTTTTTTCAAGTGACTCAGCAAGTACTATAAGTGTTTCATAATGCCTGCTGTACAGTGTGTGACATCAAGAATAATGAAAAGACGGGACAACAACAGCACCATTGTTGCCTCACTCTTTGTCCTTGTTGATGTCATGCACTTTCCACCAGGCATTACAGTTGTCTACCTTTGTGAACTTCATTTCTTGTTCTATAGGCTCTCTTTAATGCCTCTTCTACAGAGGGATTTCTGTGTGTTATTTTTCTGTTATGTGCTTTCCTTGTGATTCCAAGCACTTAAAAGGTGCGCTGCTTGTTAGCTGTGCTATACAAGTTCTGAATCACATGATAACATTTTTTTTTCTTATGTTTTGTTTCCTGTAATTTCATTCCTTCCACCGCGTAGCCGTTACCACCTTCACAAAGTGGGCGCACCATGTGTCGTAATGCCTGCCACAGGAAATGCGCTTGCAGATCATGGCTTGTTGATATCTGGTCATGTCAGATCACAGCATTGCAAAGATATGTATTTGGATGCCACATTATTTGAAGAACTGCTGAAGTCCCAAGGCACATTTCATACCTACACATCTTTTCCTCTGCCAGGTGCCATGCGTGACGCACGACATGTGCATATGACGCAGCAGAGATCTGGCCATGTCAGATCTGTATAGTACTTACTTACCTCCTCCTTAACATGCTTTCTGCACCGTGTTCAGCCATAAAATGGCATGTGTAACATTGAACATGTAGTATGGTGCATGGTACAGCTTTCGTGCTCCAAGATTACGAGGGCATGAGTGGTGCATTTGAATATCTTCTTAAAGGAACTCACTTACAGTGATTGCGCTAATGAATATTTGTTTTTGGCACCAAACTCAACGGAAGTGGAGTTGAGAGGTTGCCAACACAAAGGTCTATCCCAACTAGGAAGCTGCACCTATGTATATGCATGCGTCAATGGCTTGTTAAGTTTACTGAACACATGAATTGCTTTGTCATGCTCATTATTTCTGTTTAGATCCAGGGCACGCAGTATTGTTAAGTGGCATAAATTAAGGACAGCGTTTATTTTCCTGTTGATGCCACACAACTGATAGGAAGATACCATCATTATATTTTTTCATATTCGTGTCATATGTTGAGTTTGTAGATGTTGCCATTTTGTCCTTTTCTCCAGTTTTTATAATCCTGCAGTATTCAAGCCACGATAGATTTTATTTTATGGTGTATCATCCAGGTTAGCTTTAGAGCAACAAATTTCTTGCTCTGGATGAGTCTCAGTAAGAAATATCTGTCCATAAGGCATATTATAATAGTCAGTATAAGTGTGTGGATGCATTTCATATCAAATTGGCTTTCACAAACCTTTTTTCAATGAATTTGTCATTTGCTTCTATAAATGTGTGAGCAGTGGAGCTTTCTTAAGCATAGCTTTTTTCTAACTGTTTGTCTAGTGGTAGAAAGCATTGCACCAATGATGGAAGGCTGCATGAGCGCACTTGGCAAGCCTAGTAGCGGTACTGACTATTATATTGTGCCTCTTCACATGTTTTTTCTGCAGGCGAGTCCAATGTGTACACCCTGGGCAACATTGGTGGCCACCGGGTAGTTTCAACAAAGCTCCCAGCAGTGGGACACTCCCGTGCAGCCATCATAGCCGCTGGCAACACTACCACTCGCCTGCTGGGTAAGAACGGCAGCATTCCTAGGGGCGGTGCTTCCGTTCATTGCATTTCTCTAGCACTGCTCCCATTGTGGATGTTCACCTTTGGCACTTACTTGTTGATGGAATCAACTTGTCACCTCAGATTAACCAGTAGTTCAACTTAAGTGAGTTTAAATTTAAATTCACAAGAGGCTGCTATAGTGAGAGCATCGCTTTACTCTAGACTTCTGCTTATGGCACTCTGTGGTTTCTATGCTTATGGTTCTAGATGTTGACAAACCCTTCTCTTACAAACTAGCAAACTAGGCATAAAAAGGCAGTTATCACTGCATGGAAGTGCATGTAAGATTTTCTAAATGGCTGAGAGACCATAGTGCTTACCTGAGCTTCCATCTGCTGTGTATTTTTTTCCTCCCCCATTTTTCTTTTCTGAGCAAACCTCTACATTTTTGCGGTAATTCCCATAGAATTTTACACTTGCTTGATAGCAGTGCTTTTGCATAGAAGGCTGCTTCCCCTTTCACTTTCATTTTCAGTGCACCAAAATTTGGGGTGCACTGCATGAATTCCAGAAAACAGAGTTATGGCTCAAGTAGGTAGCTCAGCTTGCAAGCCGTGCCTATGTAGCATGAAAGTGCCGACTCTAATCGGCTGTGCAACTTTTCGCGCGCTCTGAGCAACCTTTACAAGAAGGTGTGCACACTTCGCAGGCACTTTCCAAAAGGTGGACTACATATTCCTGGTGGGTGTCGGCGGAGGGGTGCCTCATTACACCGACCACACCCAGCACGTGCGCTTGGGTGATGTGGTGGTGTCAGCACCCCGGCCAGCGCCAGCCAAGGCTGGCAGCACTAATGGTGCAACTAGCCAGCATGTGTACCTGTTTGCCGAGCAGCAGCACCGGTCGCCTGACCAGCCCCCAGGCAGCCGTGAACCCTCACCAACAGAGCTCGCCTATTCTGTTAAGACCTGGTGCCCTCCAGAGCTCAGGTATAGATAAGACACGCACAGTCTCTGTACATTCTTTTAACTCAACTTAAAACGACACTTTTATATTGTCAGTCTTAATCAGGGTGCAAGGAGGAGAAACACTGCTCCTAGTACTCATATGAGTTGTGACACTTGCACAGATCTCGTGAGTAGAATCTGCTTAGCTGTTGCTTTGTGGACGTTTCATATTTGGGTTGGCTAATGTGAAGTCTAAAAGTACGGATACAACTGTGGATTTGTAGCTGCAGTGCAATGCTGCCAAAAACTGTACAGAATAAATTATATTAATAATGCGCTTTTCATTTTCACTTCTTTAATAAACTTAACTGAAATGAATGCTGCGTTTCAGGATCGTATAGAAGCTATCAAATATTTCTTGAAGCTTAATTTCCACGAGAAAAGGCACATTATTTCTGAAAATGTTTTTTTGCCAATTACAAAGCTTGCCAAAATGCCAAATATGGGGTGTTAACACTTACCGCCAAGTCCTGCTGCCACCCATTAAGGATGAAATACTGTGCCTTATTTCCTTACAGGCAGTTTTTTAGAGAGATAAAGAGGAAGATGGAAGGCAGTGACATTAACCATAAAGGTGTTCTAGCTGGGTACCCTGCAGTGGGAGCTGAGGGGTGTGATTGAATGGAAAAGGGACAAGGAGCACACTCAATTTTTCGCACAAGCCATTTGTTCTCAGGCAGCCAAACAGTGGCTTGTAGGCCTTGAGTGCAGTTGACTGCTGTGACCATAGTCCAAGGATAGTGTCCCTTGCTAGAGGCTGAGGATTGAGGCAGTTCAGGGCACAAAGCAGCATATGTCTTCCAGTCTCAATAGCAGGGAACTCACATAGCAGCCACATGTTTTACAAGCAGGCCTGCTGGCCATCCCAATCAAGAAAGTTTATTGCTTTGTAGAAGCACCAATGAGCCATAGATGACAAAACAATGTTGCTTCACGTCACGGTACTTTTTTGGGATAGATGGAAACGCAGTCCAAAGTCCAATGTTCTGAAACAACTGTTGAAAAATTTGCCTAAGTTTTGAGAAACTCTGAGTGAAGTGAGGCGAATGAGATGGAATGATTTGTTGATTGCTATCTTCATGTCGGATACTGGAGGCTAACGAAAAGGGTACTATTTAAGTTGAAGCAGATGCCGAGGGCCATGGATTGGAAACTGGTAGGCATAACGGTAGGAGATAGGAAGTGTGCTGAGTGGGTCAGAGAAATCACTTAATTACATTTTAGTGGAAACCAAGAAAAAGAAACGGACATGGGCAGGGCATGTAGTTCGAAGACAGGACAGGACTGGGTTAATTGAAGTAATATGGGAGAGGCCTTCGCCCTACAGTGGGTATAGTCCGGCTAATGATGATGGTGATGATCTTCATGTCGAAAATTCATTATAAGAACATGTTTGCAGCAACATCTGGATCTCTAGCTAAGAACTGTATTCTACGCCATACCGTGCAGGCTGCAGGAGCTAGCCGAGCAGATGTGGCAGCAGGGTGCGGCAGACCCTGAGCTGCGGCCCTGGGAGCACTACATAGAGGATGGGCTGCGGGCCCTTGCTGACCAGGAGTCGGACTTTGCACGACCTCCAGACTCCTCGGACCGGCTCTACATGTCCATTGGAGCCAAGGACCTCATCGAGGTGGCTCACCCTGCTCCCCCACAAGGGGCACCCGATTGCCGGTCAGTGCACGCTGCACATGTCTTACCATCTTACTCTACTTCAGTGCGAAAAAGCACTGGAGTGAGATGTGAGGCTCTCCCTAGAATTCAGCTCTCTTTTGTACTGCCATCTTCTTCCTCTCGTTCTACCCTGAATCATCTACTTCAGTGCCACGCTTTCCTGAATATAAGGCATCCTTTACTTCTTGAAATTTAGATGGAGTAGCTTGTGCAATGGCATATCTAGTGTGCTTTCTTTGGCGGTAGTAAACTCAGACAACCATGCATTTCACATTGCACCTTTCCAGGCTTAGCAAAAGACTATTTCAAATTTCATAATGAGTTTGACACACCATGTTTTTGCAGTCGCTAATCTAAGAGAAGCTCTGCCTATGTTTGTTTTTCTTTTAAGAAAAAAGGGCAGCATGTACCAATTTGAAATATGTCATTTAAATTCATTTGAAACAGTTCTTTTGACACTTTGTAATACATTGCCATGTCAGTATTTTTTTACGACCTTTCAAGAAACCTATCTGCAGAGAACATTGTAAAATGCATGCCATTGGTTACTGTTGAGATCAAGGAATGCGTTGAGGGTAAACATGTCATTCTGCGTATCATAGAAGTTGAGTTAAAGGGTTCTGATGTTGCCAGTTTGCAAAAGGAAGAAAAGTTTGTATTTCATTTTGAAGTGGCTGCTTCAGTGTCCTGTGACTCAGCTTTGTCGCAGGGGGATGATAATTTAACCTTATTGCATGCCTTGATATTAGGAGAACCCAATGGCATGCATTTTAGCAAGCTCTCTGAAGCAGAAAATCTCGGAAGGTCATCATAAAAAAGTTACATAACATATGTCATAAGGGCTTTGCATGAAATTATATTACTGTGCTAGAATCTGCACACAAATATACATGCTCCCTAAAGGTTTCGTTGTTCCGACTACATTAATAAAAAATTTACGACCAATTTGCATAGTCAATCAAATGCGAAGTAGGTGCGTAGCACTGCTTAGGCGCGAAGGTAAGCACAAGCTGCTTCACAACGCGGCGAACGGCTCGGAGCCGAGGTCCAGGGAGCACCGCGCGTGTGCGTCTGCTGTCCATAAAGGCTGAGGAGTGACTGATGCGAGAGGACAGATGCCGAAGTTGAGGACGTGCGACCGATACAAGACTGCTCACTCCGGAGCACACACGCTTGTGCAACACTGCCCAGTGACGGCCGCCACGTCCGCAACTGACACGCCCCTCTCTCACTGTCTTACTCCCTTACTGGGTGCATCTATGCGCCCCTCCGCCCCCTCAGTGTTAAGTCGCGTGATGCGGGCGCCAAGTTCAAGCAGAGGTGGATGGACAGATAGAGAGACAGAGCGGCTTGTGCTGCAGTTGTGCGGCTGCTCCAACTCCTCAATGCTGAGCCGTGTGACATGCGCGTCATCACCTTCTCTTTCTCTACTTCAAGTTCACGAAGAGAGAGAGTGAGTGGCTTCGGACAGACATCGGCGAAATCCGTGATTGCGGCTAGTAGTGCTGCGCACTAAAACTGTTCCATGGTTCTACCTTCCTGAACTTTTCCTTTAGTTAGTACTGAGTGATAACTGATGACCATTGGATTCGCATATTTTGCAGTAAAATTACTAAGCAGTTTTCGTGAGATGCCTAGCTGCTTATGACCCTGATTGAACACTGGTTTTAACGAGGTATTTTACTGCACTAGCTAGCATAGCACTGCACGGCCATAGCAGCAGATGTGGAACATCCTGGCACAGTGCATGCACCACGTAGTATACAGTCAGGCAAGAAAAAGGATACCTGTGGGGAGAAACATCTTGTATTGCTTATTAGATCAAGCCTGCCAGAACTGAAACTATGTGAAAGCCTAAATGACACCTGGTCCAGATAGTGCTAGTATATTGGAGAGTGCTCTCTCATTTTGGGGTGCTATGCCTGTGCTGTGTTGAAGAGTGCCCTTTCATCCCATAGTACTAAGCCTACGCTGTGCATCGCAGCTGGCTGCGCACCTTGTCCTGGTGCCTTCTAATTGAGGTGCGTTCCTGTTGCAGGCTTCCCGGGCGCCCTGTCGTGCACTTTGGCAGTGTGGCCTCTGGGTTAGGTAGCATGGTGAGGGACGACAGTCGGCGGCACGCGTTGGCCGAGGAGTATGGGGTGCGGGCGTTCGACACCGGGTTCGACACGGTTGTTGAGTCCATATATGGCAACCGCAAGGACCACTATGCCTTCATCCGTGGCATCGCTGACTACAAGGATGGCAGCAAGGGTCGTGAGTGGCAGCCATATGCAGCGCTCGCCGCCGCTGCCTTCATGAAGGCCGTTGTCTGTGCCCTGGACCCCGCGGAGGATGACTGAGTGGTGTATTCTTGAGGCTTAGCCTTCATCATCGGCCACTTTGGCCTGGTTTATGCACTGCAACTGCTTTGTGACATGTCGGCTAATGTGTAATCCATATTCGTTTTGCATTTCTGCACACCGCCAGTGGTGTGACTGAGTGGCTGAAGTGGTGTTGAGCAATGTGAGAAACACAAAAGTCCTACAATTCATTGCACTGTGCGTGTTTCAAGGAATGATAAAATAATACACTGTAAGCTTGTACTACCATGAGACTTCATAGCAGATCTGGTGCATTTGGACTATTGTTTACTGATTATCTTAATACTTTAGAAGAAAAATGTCTTTTTGAATAAGCCCCGTGCACCGTCTATAGGGACATTACAGAAATCCACCTAGTGGATATTTTTTAAAGTGCGTCCGGGAGAAAAATTGCTGCACCTCATCTATCATTGCAAGGATAACCGACATTTACATTGCAGCTTCTTATTTTTCCCAGCTCATGCCGATTTCTTCCACTGCGGTCTGCAGTAGAAAAGGTACCCTCTTTACTAGAGTTGTGAACATTGATGATGATGCGGCCATCTGGGCGAAACTAATGCACATACAGTGTTCTGCAACTTTATTGGGCACCGTTTTGAAATTTTGCCACCTCAACCGAAGGCTTATTTACGGTGAAACCGCGCACAAAACTTGCTTGTTATTGACCCTTTTGATGCGTGTTAAGTTGGGCAATGGTGCATACTTGGTTTGGCTGCACATAATGAAAAACCACATCTCTGTACATAGAATTTGAGGCGGCGAAAGACGTCAACATCGACTGTTCCTCGAGGATACCTGCTGGCGCCATCTATCTTCGCCGGAGGAAAGCACTACAACCACTGAGGTGAGCAATGCGCCTGGCTAGCTTTGAACGTGCCGTTCCAGTCGAAGACAGATGGCGCCAGCAGCTATCTTCGCCCAAAAGTCGGTGCTGATGTCTTTTGCCGCCTCAAACTCTACGTAGAGAAATCTGGTTTTTCATAATTTGCAACCATACCAAGTAAGCACTATAACCCAACTTAATACGCATCAAAAAGGTCAACAATAAGCAAGTTTTGTGCTCAGTTTCACCGTAAATAAGCCTCTGGTTGAGGCAGCAGAATTTTTCAGAACGGTGCCCGATAAAGTTGCAGAACACAGTACATGCCAGGTGCCTCCTACAAAACAGCGCTAGATAGCCAGCTGCAGTGGGGAGCCATGCTTCACTAGGGGCCAACTTCACCGATGGGTCAGTTACTTCAGCGCATGAATTCAATGTTCTTTTGTTATTGTTTCATTTTTCATTGGAGCCATGTATCTGCATTTTCCTTTCGTGTGTGCATACAGTGGCATTCTCACGCAATGCGATCTTTGCGCCAGCCGCCTGTGCATCATCTGGGGATCACTCGCTTATACATTGCCTCATTAGCTGAATTCACAACATTTTATTTTGGCATTCTACCAGATAACCGCTATGGCACTAGGCTTTTTGGCATGCAATTAAGATGCACTCGTGCTGCTGAGATGTTTTGTGCGCGCACGGTCATAGATGGATGAAAAACAATTAGTGAGCACTTCACCTTCGGTAAATTCTGTTTCATAAACTCAAATAACTTTGATATCTGTTCAAAAATATTTAGTTTAGGGACTCTCACCTAGCACCATATACGCCGATAAATGCGCATACCATATGTGCTTGGAGCACCATGTTTCATTAAATCTTGAAACTCACGCCCATCTGCCTCATCTTTACTGTTCCTTCAGTGCCCATGAAAATGACTTGCCACGGAAATATGCAGCACTAGGTATAGTAAACAATCGGACTTAAACAATGTTGCACAGTTAACAACCGATCTTATCTCCTATAATCTAGCGAGTAGTAGTTAAAGCCTCACAATTCATGAAAATGCACTGATTGCTTCAAATAATTTAAATAAAAATATAGGATACTAATAGCATATAACTTGTTAATGCAAAATGAGATAAAAATTGCACTCTCACTCGCATTGCCTGCTGAGCTGAGTAACGATAAGTAAATCATATCTCTGGTGCAGTTCTTGAGCATGTAAACATTTTCCCAAAGGAAGATGATTGCTGGAGATGCCCCAAATTTTTGTTTCACAGTGCATTGGCAGTTAACGCAGTTTATATATAGTTGAGAAGACCACGGGAAAAGAATTCATGACACGATGACTGTGCAAGGATACATGGTAGGCCTATAGATAAAAACCACATACCAGCATAAGTATTGCTGGTACCTAACACACAGTAAGCAAATTTGATCCAACATTGGAAATTTGTCTTTTGATTTTACAGTCTATGCATGCCTTGTACCTGAGCACATTATAGATTTCCCACTTTGTATAGAGATTGTAATGCCCTTAAGCTGTTAGGAAGGGCAGAGGGAAATGCTCTCCCAGTGTTTTCTCATGACATCAAAGTATGCTGCAGCGTCAGTGCGCTGCAGCGTCAGTGCACAATGATTACGCTGTTGAACCAACGCACTTAAACACTTCCGCTGTTGATAACAAGCAACTGCAAATGCCTCAAAAATCCTTAGCTGTTTCCGAGCTGAATGTCTACATGTGTGAAAGCGTTCTTAACTTGTCAGATTCAAGAACCCTTGCTGCACCGTTAATTAGGCAGATGTCAGTGGTGGCTTGATATTTGCTGCAACAGCAATCAGTCCATGGTCAAATATAACAAGGTGGTCTGTGAGGAGCGAACAGTAAACAAAAAATGAGAGTTAATGATCAGATCTAGCTGAAATGCATGTTTAATATGGTTACCACCTATATAAGTGAAGACTCGAGATATCCCGATATTGCAGCTGCAGACAACCCCTACTTACCTCATATTTTTACTACTCGTGGATCCACCGTCTCTTGAGATCTAAATGGTGCGTATGTGACATTGATCTTACCGAAGCAGTACATGCTCTGAGGTTCACATAGGTCGGCAGTGCTCTTGTGGGTGGTCAAACATTCCAAAAATATGCTTGGCTTTTCCCTATGAGACTCCCTAGGTCGTTGATTTTGTAACTACACTGGAACCAGGAGCATTTACCTGTAGCCCAGGTCCAATGTTGGGAAAGAAAGAAGATTTCCAAAACCTATATCTTCGAAAAGGTCATGATAAAGGAACAATGTGTTTCCTTGGCACTGTTGTGTTGCCATTTTTCTTGTCAATCCTTGCAGTATTTCACTGCATATGTCATTTGGGGAGTTTCTTTTTACTACATTGCAGTGCTTTGACATTATCAACTGTGTATACTTGTCTGGTGTGCATTTAAGCCTAAAAATGAAGAAGTAGACTTTCCAAATGAGGTGTATTAAACTGTGATGTGCAGGATAATTGCACAGCAGGCATATTTTGCCGTCTCTATGCATTGTTTCACAAACTATGCTCACAGGTAGTCGTAACACCGGCTCATTTGTCACAAAGCGGTTGCAGTGTTGTACTGTTGCAGCCTTATGAAGCATGCACCAGAATAGACTTTTCTTTGCGAAACAAAACCAGCTCTGAGAATTGTCTTTGAGACAGCTTTATCCCTTCTTCCTCTTTGACTCAAAAAAGCGCAGTGTTTTGTTGGGCTGTGCTATTTATTCTCTGTGGGACCTGTTCTGAGCAGTCAGGCACCAAGTGGACAGGTGCTGCTGTTTGTCAAACGTGCTGCCTGCTCTTGTGTGTGGATCTCTGTTTACGAAGCTTCAAGCCAAATAATGACCTGTGTGGGTCAAGCAAACACCGCAAGGGGTCACAGGGACAAGTGGCACATTGGAGAGTGAGAGCCAACTGACTGCTGTCGGCATTTGTGTGGTTCTCCTGCAGTCTTACGTGTGTTGGGCTGAACTCATTGTCTGGTCGTTGTGTCGAGAATGCTCAGATTTGTTTGTTTTTTTTTTTTTGCTTTTTGCTTTTCTTACCACTTTCTTTTTGTATTCTGTGGATTTCCTTTTAGACTGATTGGTGACTGGACTGGCATCTACTGTATGCTACGGCTTATCCACCAACTCCTGAATGCTCCGGTAAATTTTTAAGTGGGCAGAATGCCACCAGAAGCAGTGGCGTATGCAGTAGACTTCCCTTAAAGCAACTTGAAAGGATCGCAAAAATTTACTTGTGTCACCAAAACTTTGCCTTCAAAGAAAAGCGAGCGAAAATGCTCAAAATAAAAAATAACAAAGTTCTTTGACTTGGCAGTTGATTTGGCGATGAGTCTGGCATGGAAAACTTTTTTTCTTCATTTTGTAATTATGGCAGCAAAGAAGCCGCTGCCAATCATAGACGAAGGAAGGTGATGCATAGTTTTTGCAATCTCGAATTTGTCTTATTCTGCCCTTTTGCTGCATTGTAAACAGCACTACCACCAGAGAAGTGCTGTGTAAAGGCCACAGGACAGAATAGGTGGCTTGATTCTCTTCATCTCTTACTGGCCAACAGACTGGGTGGCTGAGTTGTATCATACAGTGTGACAGTTGTGCTCAGCTGTACAAGGCTGTCAGTGATTAAGCATGCGATATTAAGGATATAAACGTTGCCTGTTTTGTGGAGCTAGCGAATGAGCTCGTATTCCTTTCTTCAGCTGACCACGTGCTGTTCGCGCAGTAGCTTAGGGCATAGCTCCTGCATTTTGTGCCAGAGGAGACCTGCCTGAGACTGAAAATGTGGTGCTGAAGCAATTCTGACAGTAAGATAGTTGGTCGCTGCATTGATGTGCACTGCGTCTTATCTGTCATGGGCCATTCTATTTCGTAAGGTGTGAGAAAATTGAAATTGATATACTTGGCTCTTGCCTGATCTTACCAGGTTTCAGTAGCAAAGCAAGTACTATACTACAACTAAAAGTTTAAGCCACAGGTACGCTTATGAGTGGCTGTTGTGATGCCGGTTATGGTAGTTTAGTCATATAGTTGAGCCTGCTGTGCAAGTTAAGAGCAGAGAACAAAGTGGTGACCGGTTGTTGTTGTTGTAGTTGTGGAGTGACAGGCACTGTGTAGTTATGGCACAACCTGGGCAGGCAGCATGGCATTCTCGTAGATCTTCAGCTTGTATGCAAGACTTAGTGAAACTTTTTCTCTGCGTGGCCACCGCTTTTCATTGGCAGTTATTCACTCTTGCCCAACATTCAGGGCGTAGCACCATATGCAAACCAAAGGTATTCCAGAAAAGTTTAATTCTTCAGAAGCACCAGTAGTTTTGGTCCCTGAAGCAGAGGAGATATTTCCTGAACTCACGGCACGTGCTAGCTATAACAGTGTGCTGTTGATGTTTGCAGCACGCATACACACTCTAAACTTAAAGGCAGGAGTGACTATGCTTGTGTTGATGGCATCTCTTTGAGTATCCTTCAGTAGTGCTAGCTACCCCATCTTTCGGCTTGTGGACAACAGTTCCCGATTTGAAAGCACGAAAGCCACTAGGTTTCTGCTTTCAGTATCGGTTTGCTTTTGTGTGGTCGCTAAATTATGCTACTCGGAGGTCATTTTTCTTTCCAATACAGAGGAGGCAGCTTTGGTGTGGATACTGGAACTAGGGCTGAATCAGTTAGTCAAGTAGCACTGCATTTGCACCCAAGTTATAGCCAGGGTCATATAGATGTCATGGGGAGCAGAACACCCATCAACAGTGGACAGAATAGGTTGAAGCTGTATGGAAAATGTGGATGGCCCACACACCGTAAATGTCTGGTTCTCACCCTTTCCACCAAATTTTTCTTTGGCCTGGATTCTGTACTCCACGCTTGCCGCAGAGGCAGAACAAATATTTTTGCTCTACTCCCCAGGTTGTGAGAAATAAGACGCCACATACGTTCGTCCCTAAACGCGTCTAGTGTGCCCTGGCATTGATTGGGGTGTGAATGCATTGCCCCGGTAAGCATATGTGTTCCTGTGCCCTTTGTGGCGTGCTCAATATACACACAACTCACTCGTGCTGGGAGGAGGCTCTTGGAGGTGGACTGCTGGCATAGGTGTGTACTCAGTTCTGCCATTTTGCTTATTTTGCATATTTGCTGTGCAACTTTACGTAAGTACGGAAGGCATTGTGAGAAATATATAACCAAAGGTGCAGGCAGCTAGCAAGGTGACAGCAAAATATGTATAGGCTACTGCCGCAGGGAACTCCGCCATGTTTTATGGACAAAATGTGAGAGTGTTTCACGAAGCATATGTTGCTTTCCTGTAATGTAAAAATAGCCTGTCGAATAGGTGATTGTGCACTGATCTGCACCCAGCAAGCAAAATGCAGGTCAGTGAAGGACTTGGGCTTTTTTTTTTTTCTGCTCTTTTGTTTCTTTTTCCACTCTGCGAGATCGGAGTAATGCGTTTCTGTGACCTAACGTTGGTCTGTCAAGGCTTGTTTGCACATTTGCAATATGTAAATATGAATCTTTCGACGTGCCAAAGTGAAAGCTAGAGTTTGGGTTGAGTGCAAGCAGCTTGCTGCTTGGCCTGCAAACCATTTGTACAAGTTGGTCTCATGATCGAACCTTAATTGGCTGATGTTATGTAACATATTTACCTAAGGTGCTACTTGGAAAGCTTATAGTTCGAGCAGTTACCAGGTGTTTGAAAAATCTTGATTTCAATAATGATAATATTCATTTATAATAGGTGGAAAGTTGTGTTTAGCATTTTATTTTTAAGGAGACTGGCTTTAGTTTACAAAGTGATCAAGTTTTTTAAAAATAACAGCATCCATATTCAGGCATGACTCTTGTAGTGCCTTCTGGCTAAAGCACTATGACAAGCAAGAGGGCTCTCTGCTCAGTAACATGTGCTTAGAAAGGTGGTGAAAAGATTAGACCCGGTTGTCAAGAAAAAGGCAGCTTAGGCATCGTCTTGAACCACAACCTGATTTTATTTTTGCATGCACAGAGTGGCATCTATTTCTTTTAGCAAGGTTTACTGCAGAGTTCTCGGGTTACAGTATCAATATGCAGTGTAATTTGTTTCATGATGAAGGTATTGTGAAAATGTTTGGCACCGATAGGATTGTATGTATACAGCCCTCTGCTGAGTATACCGGCTATTTGTACCGGCTACCTGTGCAGACTGTCTAAAGCCAATAATGAAACGGACATCTGGACTTCTTGCTAGTTTATCTTTTGATGAAACAGCTGAAAAAAAATGTGCAGACAAAAAGAGAACACAATGACTCGAGCGATGACTTTCAACCTTTTCAGGGTTTCAACATTCAAGATTGAAAGCCGGAGCTCGTATCATGTTCATTTCTTCGTCCGTGTCTCTTCTGAGCTGTTTTGTTGAAGTGAGTCCGAAGGAGTCATCAGTATAGTTTCTGTAGTGCAGGTGATTTGTTAGGGGCAGAAACTTGTCTTTAAGATCAGAAGTTTCTTTTCTATGGAGTCAACGATAGACCCATTCTGCTAAATTTTGGCGGAAGGACTTGCATTTTGGCGAGTATTTTTAATTCTATGCGCATCGTTTTTTGTTTGCCATTTTTTATCAAATTCACTCGCTTTATCAAGGTGTTCTGAAAAACTTGTGCTAGCCGGTAGAAAAATGGAAATAAGACAGCAATGTCTTGCAGCCCCTGTTGTGCTGCACTTGCTTAGGACTGAATATTCGGCTGCCTTAATATGCAGTGCTGGAAAAGCGTCAGTGGAGAAAATAAATTTGGTGAATGGCTTGATTGCCATTTTTAATGCTCAGCTGCCTGTTTTAAATGGATAAATACAGTCATATATCTATATATACAGTTCTCTGTTGTCATTAAAGTGGCCATAAGCCGTACTGGCGCATGCCAGAGCCAGTGCGCCTTGGTTGTTTCAACAGTGGTCTGTTCTTGCATGCGCTTTATACGAACAAAGCGAAGCAACTATACTTGAGTTTATTTTTGTAACAGTTGCTGGTCCCAGCTGGACTTTGTTGTGCGAGCTTAGCTCGTGCAATGCTATGTGTCACAATTCTTTTCGTTTTGCCTTCTCCTCCTCCTGTACCACAAGTGCTCCCGTAGAAAAGGAAACAGAGAAATAAAGATGTTAATATATTCCCCGCACGCACGTGGCCCCTGTCTGCTTTCTCGCATCCTAGCACAGTGGGCAAATCTTGTATTGACATACATGAACCTCCTGAACAAAGGCAATGCTTTTAAAATTTTTTGAGCTTCATTTATCTGCTACTGGATTAACTACAAAGCCAGGACTTCTTTTGCATTCTTAGCATTATCCCATTCTGTTGCCGAATGCCAGTGTCGTGTATTTTGAGCGTCATTGTACATGCTAATTGCAGAATTCTTTAAACTTGGTGTTGCAAGGCAGAAGCAAGTTTGTGCGTCCAGTTTAGGCACGCGCTCTAGACTAAATGCTGACTGCACACATATTATGGCTTTAGGAAAGTGTACCATATTTTCCGGTTTATAAGACGCACCTTTGTATAAAACGTACCCTTCATATTTAGAGGCTTTCAACAAAAAAATTGGCATATAAGACGCACCTCAATTTATTCATGTTAGGACAATAGGACTCGACTATTTATGCTTACTCAAACGTTGCGTGCTATGTGCCTGAAAGAAAATTTGTTACGTGTGTGTGCAAATGATTGGAAAAAAACACACAACACTTATGTACGAAAAAAACTCTCGCTCAGTGAGAGCAGAAACACTTTATTATTATTCAAAGCCTTGAAAGACTTCATCTCGGTACGCAGTCGCCGATTTCTTGCGACAGCAATCAGGCGTCCTCTTTGAGTTTATAATCACGGCGCTAATCATCTTTGCGCGTGGGCACTCAGGCACACACAGCAAAGCTCATGCAGCAAGGAGAAAAATACATGCAATGGCCACCAAACAATTTTGTAAATCATAACTGGAAAGAAGAGTCGGCTCGATCTGGCTTGTCTTGGCAGCGTGGAAAGGGCGAGGAGCATGGACGTTGCCACCTTTTGGCATCCTGCCAGTGAGACTGCTGTACATTTCTAGAACACTATAATAACTGTATATATTGCAATTGCAGGCATCGCTACCGTTACCGTTTCACGATAAAGTTCGCCTATGAACATTGTGCAAAAAAAAAAAAAAAAGCACATAAGACACACCGTTGTATAGAACTAGCAAACATTTCGTAAAAAAAAAAAACATGTTATACACCGAAAAATACAATAGGTGTGACATTGGCCTCATCTCAGAGGCTGACTGGATTGTATTGGAAGCTGTACACAAATTCATTAACCATAATTCTTCACATTGCACTTTAAGGAAAATTTATTGGAGGCAGCGCAGAAACTTTGATAATGAACTTTTTTTTTAGTACATTGGCTAGAAATGTTGGCTAAGCTCCCGGATCTTTGTGTGCTAAATAGTAAAAGCGTGCTGTAGCTAGAAAATGTGGGTTGCTACTGGCTGTCCCTGACGCAGCCCTCGTCTTGATCCTCAGTGTTGTGGTATGCGGCTTTGTTGGGCCTATATGGTGCCTGTGGAAAGACTCGCATAGTTCAGTTTCTTCAGCCAATTTGAGTAGCATATACAGCCATTGTGGTGAATTTCTTCGGGTCATAACTGCACAAGCCATGGCCAAAGAAGATTGGCTAAGTTGGTGATACACTGGTTGTACACATTGGCCAAAAGTTGTCTGCCATTTTAAGGCCAGTGCCAATTCCTCAGCCAGTCGGCCGAGCTCAGCCCAAGGAGTTTTAAGTTGGCTAGTTTGCTTGGGACAGTCTTTGGCGTACGACAGTTTTGCTGCTTGGACTCGTAGCTTTTGCCTATACAAAAAGTTGTTTTCCCTGTAGAGTAGCCTTTTAGAAAGCTGTTTAGTGTGCACTGCCCTGGTGCTGCT
>JAJIZL010123602.1:47309-65788 GCA_023969395.1 Amblyomma maculatum
GCCTGCTGCACATGTAACAAGTCAGTCACAGTGGGCAGAGACAATCAGTTATGCTGACCTTGCTGTGGCTACTGCCAAAAATGTCTGTCATCAATTTCATAAAAGGCAGAGTAAGTACACCCACCTATCAACTGGGATAAAAGGATATCACCGGTTCATTGGTTGTTGTTGCCCATTGCCCCGACGCTCCTCATTGTTGTGTACACAGGCGTAAATGGGTCGTCTACATAGAAAAAGGCCACTCAATATCCTCCCCTCAACACCAGAACAGACGCCGCCACCTCAGCATAGCAGGAGACTGCATCACGTTCTCGGACATTTGTGTGTCCCCTTCATCTTGAAAACACATGTGCCACTTCCAGTTCCGTGAAAGCCATGTCTTTTATGTTTTAAATTATTTCCTTTCAAATTGTCTATTAGCTATACATAGCCAACATTAGCAGATAAACATGGATGCAGAGAGAATATGAGGGTACAAGCCCTTTCTTCTTCTTCACTCCGGGAAGCAAACACAGAGCAAAAAAAAAAAAAAAACCAGAAAAAATGTTAATGCCACAAGGAATGACCAGTACCACCTCACCCAGATATCTGCGTTGAACAATGTTCATTTAAGTTGTGCCTAGTTTCAACTGTCGACAAACTTCATTCAAGAGAATGGAATGCCTCAAGGTTGTATTTTAAGCATTACACTGTTGTAAAAATGAATTCAATAGCAGAACCCAAATCCATCATGTATTCACTTTACAGTGGTGATAAGATGATAAAGAGCTAACGTTTTTTGCTTAAAAACGTGACATTGTGCTGTGGTTGATATTTGGCTTTGCTGTCACCCTTTTCATGGGAATCATCACACGAAGAAGCGATTTTGTCACTGATTGTTGCGGGTTGGAAAAATGATGGCATGGGGAGAAAGTGCTTCATTCCTCGATGTAACTCCGATTACAAGACATGTTCTGAGAAAGTGTCCCCGTTCGCTGCTCCAAAAGATGAGGACCGCCTATAAGGCTTGCCGACACGCCATACCGCATAAGGACTGCTTGTTGCAGCCGACTGACTACGTCTGCGAGAAGTACTTTGAACAGAGGTTTGTTGTCAACACATGGGAGGCTCATTAAAATGGCAGGTGCTTGCAAATGCACCACGAATTGCTGCTCCGGCTGGAGACACCATTCCGATGATTTTCCTGGTAGCCCAGAATGCTTGTTGTAGAACACTAAACGAAGAAAAGAACCCATAAATCGTCAGAGCCACTCCGCTCCCAAATGTCAGCATACTGCAAATGTCTCCCCCTTTAGGCATACCTATTTCCAATGACGTCTTCCTTTTTTTGGGGGGGAAGAATAATGCGTTGCCAAGAAGTGATAGTGAGAATAAGACTGAAATGTGTTCACATCATCAGAGTTGAATGTAAGAGGAATGCTCAAGGTACCAGATCATGTTAGAACACAATTATCATTAGAAACTAGCCAGCACGCTAGCAGAGGTCACGAGATGTTCGAACTTCGATACGAACTATTAATGAGGCACTGCAACAGAAATAAACATTGAAGTTAGACTGTCAGACTTCTCCACCACCGGTGGAGGCTCCTGTCAGCCCCCACTGGGCTTAAAAATTTTTTACCGGGACTTCAAAGAGAGGCATGATTATTTGCGCGTCATATACAAAGCTACGTGTTTCCTGCATAAAATGTTGGATTTCTCCCTTGCGTTACAAGGTGGTTTGTCTACTTGTTCATCCATATGTTATGGCTGCGCTACATGCCAGCAACCCACATTTCTGGTGAAGGGATGTACAGAAGTACTTTGATAGTATAGTCATGAGTAATATGAGAAAGAACAAACATTTCGCACAAAACTACGAATATTCTCGGTATTTCTCTATAAAATATGATGGCGACCTACGGATATTATGCATTCAAAGGAAACCTCTTTAAAAGCTAAATGATGTGTTCTTGTCAAATCAAATTATAGAGTAATCAATAAATAAATGCTCAAACTTCGTTCAAGCTCGTATTGCTCATGACCACAGTGCTCATGACTGTACATCGTTTTCATGTGTCGTATCTTCTTTGTGCCGCAGCTTTTAATATTTTGTTAAAATTTGCTGTCACTGCAGCATGCCACTATCATCTTTATAGCGCATAAGCAATTGTGGCTATAATGTGCCAAATACAAGGTTAGAATATTTGAAGTCTATCCAGCACATATAATTCATGGCATTTCTGTTCAAAACAGAGGATGAGTGATCCAATTGCTTGATGTTTATGGGCACTTTGTGACTATAGGGTAACAGAGATTTTTTGGTAGGGACCTTATTCTCAATATGAATGCACATGTAAGCATATTGTTCTACTGTCTGCGAGAGGTGGTTCATCTGTTTCGATATAAAGAATATTTATAGGTGACATCAATGCAGGAAATCTTTAACCATGTTCATTGGGCCATATTTGTTGCTTGATATTACCGGAATTGCACACACACTGAGTGGTCCCAACATGGCAGGCATGTACTTGGCTGGCTAGATGCCTTGATAGCAGCACTGACTACAGTGTAGCGTTATTACTGAGGCACCATGGCTGTATGGCTGGCATGATTCTGGTGCTCTCAAGGTAAACTATCGACTCATCCACTTACAATCAGCACTTGTGTTGGCGAAGATGAAGCTTTTGTGAATTGAATTTTGAACTCCAATGGCTTTGTTTATTGTGATGGTTTTGAGACACCAAATTTTTGCAGCAATTGAAAAAGTAAACTATTACCAAGAAAATAGGAAATAATTGCAGGTATTGTAATCACAGACTTCACCTCACCTGTGTGGCTATTTGTTGTGTTCACTGTTAAGACGAACTAAAAAAATTGTTTTTCAAGAGAGGTACGTGAAAAAATTAGCGCACTTAAAGGGTTGAGACAGGAAATGTTTCTTAGCATAATTTTACTGTGCAGCTGCGCATATGAGATGAGTAAGCATCAACTACCACATGAGAAATCCTCAGCACTTATTAAACAATTGCTAAATGTTATTCTGCAGTTTTGGTTTCAGGGTCGGTATTCTGAGTTTGCGTCATTATTGAAAGTGTCCCTATATCCCTGACCTTGGGTCATCTGATCGGTGGAAACGCCAGAACCAGAAGTGGTAGCCATTTCCGGTTCTGGGATTTCCACCAGTCTTATGACTCGAGGTTATGGAGATAGCGGCGCTTTCAATAATGACGCAAACTCGGAATGCGAACCTAGGTTGCTGAACAAAGGTTCCGATGTCAGAAATAAGCTGAGACCACATGACGCATAAAAAAGTTGCAATGTATTTGCTGCTTTGTAGCTTTATTTCTGTATGCTACACTAATCTGTTGCAGATATGAGAATGACAGCAACTGGACAGAGCTATTGGAATTTTTGTAGGTTTCTCATGATCTCATACTTGTGATATCGGAACCAGGGTGTCGAACCAGAATGTTTTCGGGTTCGGTTCGAGTTCACGCATTTCGGGTTCAGTTTCGACTCTGGAGACACATTCCGTTCCGGTTCGAACCGGTTCGACCCTGCCTGAACCGGTTCAAGTAGGTTTGGGTTTAGACAAAAATTCGGGTGCTCTTTTAACTTCACTTTTTAATACAGAGTTTTGTTTCCTATTCGAGCATATAATAAAAGCTAAAAATTTATATAGTATAGTCCGTCTATTGTTTTTGTCTTCAGATGATCCAGACTCCACTTGCTGTACAGACCTCAGCAGAACGTTTATAATGAGTGACCGACGATTAGAGCAGGATGGGAGAAAAATAATGTTTCTTGCTGCACTTTTCAGGTACAAAGAATTCCACATGAATTTTATTTTGGAGCGAAACCTCTACTACTACATGCACAACAATTTTTCGCCTGGCTTCTGCTCATTTACTTTGAAACCAGATCAAGGTCGAACCAAGCTCAAACCCCAAGAAAAACGATGTATATACGATATATGTGTCTAGATATCGCAAAGCGCGCGGACGCCCTTGCATTTCGCGTTTCTTAAATTCGTGTCTCTCCCTACTTTTCAAGGTTTTCGTCCCGACCTCCCTCGTCACCGCGAAGCCCGTATACCAGGTTTCTCATTAGTTACGTTTTGTCTCAATAGTTCGCTTCTAGCTTTCAGCACCACATTTCTGGACTGTCTTAGGTATTTGCATAAGTGATGTTGGATAAAGCGATTAAAGGCATTCTTTTAAGGCGAAAGCCTTTCTAGGTTCATGGAGCGAAATCCGGTGCGCGAGAGTTGCGCGCAAGGTTTCTACTCGAGATCTGCGTGAGATTCCGTGATATGTATTTTGTCTAGCGTTGCTGATAACCTCCTTGCGTTGCTGCCATCTGCAATGCCACACTTGAATGTGTGCCAAGGAATGCCACGCGACAGGAGCGATGGGATATCGTGCGTGAACTTGCCGGAGAAAGCGTGACAGATACGGCGCATTTCCTTTCCTGTAAACCAATTATAATTATATGTAGCACTGCAACGAACGTTGATAAGAGGCAAAAGATGAGAGGCAAATGATGGGAAAAGAAGGGTAGGCTTTTGCCATTCTCTTCTTAAGAGATATCTGAGACTCTAATTTTTTAAGGCGATCGAAAGCCTTTTTTGGCTATGTCGGCGGGGCCCTGTGTACAGAGCGTGTACACAGCCGTTCTGTCGTCTTCAGAAGGGGTAGGATCAAACGTAAGGTTGGGATCAATAGAGGATGATGCGAGGATGCTGCAGAAATAAAATTGTTAATATGGTGATTAGTTTAACTAAATTAGAGTCAAATTGTAAAAGAACAATCAATCAGAAGTCGAAATAGCCATACGACCAATGTCGACGTCCAAAGCATGTGACGTCACGTCAACTGGAAGTGGATGTGTTTCTGACTTAATGAGCCAAACTGATGGTTGATCATAATCAGAAGTGTGCAATGAGTGCCAAAGTCTCGCGTTGGCGAGATGTGTCAGCGAGATTCCGCGAGTAAGAGATACAGAGTCTTTCCTTTCCTGTAAACCAATTATAGAACACCGGTGAACTCTGATGCATTCAATGGAATGCTGGTTGTGTTCGACAAGGGGTGCGCAATGTACCGTGTGCACCAGCAACGCTCAGGCTTTAGCATTTCTCCACTGCAGATTCTGCAGTCTTCTCGGAACTTTTTTTTTTTTCTACGCCGTAGTTGCATGAGCAGAAACGACAGCACATCGAATCGAGCTTGTGAAGTAATCCACTTAACAGTAATTCCACTCAGTTCCTTGCTCCACCCAGTCTTCACATTTGAACACCGGAGCTTCACCTTTGGCATAGTTTAACTTGCCAAGGGAAATAAAACAAGCAGACATTGCTTAGGGACAAAAGGAAGAGCAGATTGACAAAAGGAGAAATCGACTTCTTCAGATACAACTTAAGACCGGACCGGTAAATTGTTACCCAAAGCGGCCTTCCCATCATCTGCATCGGCTTATCATTCTGAAGTCTCAGTCAATCATACCGCACCTGCTGGCATCTCTTCGCATATGGCTGCTACGCACGTGCCATATGACTCATTGCGACGTTGTGGAAAGATATTCAAATAAAATGATTTCCGACATTTTTAACAGATTCATAATTTCGTTTTTGAGTTGCACATGGAACATATTTATTTGTCTAAATATTTACCTCAACTTATGAATTATATGCTATTGTTTCGCTGCCTGGGAAGGCTCTCGAACGGAGCAACTTCCTCCATGAGTCATTTGCGCCATTGCGCAGTTCAGCGGCCACCCGTGTTCTAAAACGATAGCCCGACATCAAAGATTGGTGATATGCATATGGCAATGTATTTTTTTTTGTTCTTGTCATCTTTTTGCAAAAGACGATTTTTAAATATGGTTGTGGTGTTTGCGGCGCTCAATGGGGCTTTGGAAATAAGTGAGAAGGCATTTACAAGCAGTCATAAAAGAAAACAATAGTAAGGGTAAGTTGCCAGAAAAAGTGGGTCAGAACCATACTGTGAACCGGTTCGGAACGGTTCCTTTTTTTTGTTCCGGTTCGGGTTCAGTTCCAAGATGGCGGAAAAATTTCGGGTTCGGTTCTGGTTCCGGGCAAAACTTCAATGGTCCCGGTTTTCGGTTCAGTTCCGGTTCGACACCCTGATCGGAACTATCGTTTGGCAACCTGAAACTGAAACAGCAGAATGAATTCAATGATAAGTTAATTGTTGATTGTAGGTGAATTTTCTGATGTGATCCATGTTTACTGGTATATGTAATCCCAAAGCAGAAATAAGTTTAAGAAAAATTTGGAGTAATTTCTCCTTTAAGCTCCGCCTTAAAGGGCCACTGTCCACTCTCCAGTCGAAAATATTTTCCGCCGTGACTGTGAGGCTTCACCCCCAGAACGCTAGGCCAAAAAAATGTTTTTGAAAAGAGTAACTAATAATGCAGTTACAGCCACCGCAATCACCCAATTTTGTCATGTTTCTCTCCTTCCGTACCCTCGCAAAATATTTTTCACTCTCCTGCCCAGTCGTCTAGCCTCAGCAAGCCAAATTTCTCTTCCTCCTCCGCGTTTGGTTAGAGGTAGGGCATGGCACTCTGCATGCGTGAAAATGAAACAAGTGAGGGAGCGCGCGTCACTGCATTCATTGCATTCAGTCCAGCCATGGCGAACGAAAAGCGTGCAGCGAGCAGCGCACACAATTAGTCATGTACGCCCATCCTTCACCCGTTAGTCAGCGAGACGGACCAATGGATGTCACTACTCCGTCAGCTTAGCTGCTCGTAGAGAACGGAGAAGCTGGTTTCCCGAAGGGGAGGATGAGAGAGCTTTGATTTGTATTTTTGTTGCTCTGCGGCGCGTATCGCTGTAGCATTTTGCACAGCTCCCGTACCTGATTGAAGCATTGGGCTCCTTTGCTTAAAAAGCCATACCATGGACAGTGGCCCTTTAAGGGTACAATGTGATGGTGGCATGTGACACACAGTCAAGGCTTCTTCACTGAGAAATCAACAGAGACGTGCAGCTTATATTGTGAAAGCTGCCTTCGAGCTAAGAACGCAGAAGCCACAAAAAACATTCCACCCAGGTGGCATCTGTTGTGGCAGCCCTGTACAAGATCGCAAAAGGATTTCAGTGGCCGCCGCATGCTGGCACCACTATGCCATATCAAGCAAAGTAATGCCAACGTGCACGTTGCTACTTGCTTGATTGGTACCCTAATTGTAACTTCTCTAATTAGGAACATACTCATTAGCATACGTTGTGTAGTACTTTACATGAATTACCACATATGGTATATATACATAAATTAGCATGCATCAAAGCCACACGAACGTTCCTTCTTGGCTAGTTGGTAGTGGGCATGGCTGGCGACCTAAGGGCCGTGAGTGCAAATCTCTGCTGAAACAAATTTTCCATTGCATAAAATTACGGAGGACACTCTGGACTACTTACGTGCTGTGACAGCAAAAGCACTCGCTACTTTTAATCCACCCTGAATTCAGCGAAATGCACCCTAATTCAGTGCAATCCACCACTGTTCATCCTACCACAACTTAATCCACTAGAATCCACCCTTGATTTAACGTATATGCTCTTTTAATACACCACACTCCTCCGTGATCTAAGTTGGTTCTTTGCAAACCAGCCTTAAAGCATCATTTTCAACCTAATTGACCATATTCATGATGCACCCTAATCCAGTGTCATCTACCATAACCTAGTTCACCGTATTCCGATGTAATCCATTCCTAATTCTTTTCTTAATCAAATTCTTAATCCATCTACTGAAACCACTATAATTCACCCTTGCTCCAATGCATCCTACTCTTCATCCACCTGCAACCCACCAATTGTTCCATGTAATGCACTCATAATTCACCAGAATCAATGCCTTTTATTTTCTCGATATTAGAGAAGGAGACAGGACTAAAAGCTTGCAAGCTTGACAGAAGTCCTGCTCCTTTTTTCTCATTGGCATTGCATCAGACAAGCGGCAATAAATTCTGCGCTATACATTATAGCACAAAAGAAGATAATGCACCATGGAAAAAGAAGCAAAAAGGATCAAGACAAAAATGCATGCAGCATCATCACACAAACTTGTTCGGAAAAAATTTCTTAATAACAATATTTGAATGCTGGAAAGGGTCAAACATTTCTTTGCTTAATTTATTTAATAGCATTGGTAGCATATAAGAGAGATTGTTGTGAGTAATATGCTCTAGGTGTAGGAACTAACCACATTTCTTTATTTCTGGTTTGTGGAATATGGGTATTTTTTGCAAGTTCTGCCAAATTACCAATATAATTTTTATTGCTCCGCGAAGCACTTTTGTAGCTCATTAAAAGTGTAATCGTGTAAAGCAAAGACTGGTAAAATTTCATATTTTAAAAAGAGGTCACTCGTAGGGAAACAATGAGGGACACCAGCAATGCATCTCACAGCTCTTTTTTGGAGAAGATGCAACTTGGTAAAGTTTACAATACCAATGGTACTCGAAACGATAATACAGTATTGTAAGAGAGAAAGAACAAAAGAGTTATACACCAACAGCCTAACTTTACCAGGAAGAATGGTGCGCAGGTGCGATATAACTCCAACAGCTGAGGATATTTTAGATCTGATATAATCAACATGATCATTCCAAGTCAAGTGCTTTGAAAATATGACACCAAGGATTTTGACGGAATCCACTATCTCCACAGGATCATAGTTTAAACAATATAAGTGGCCTAAACATTACCTTCCTTTTCGGCAAGTACAATACTATTTTAGTCTTTTTAGGATTAATCTTCAGACAATTTGCTTTTGCCCATGTATTTAATGCATCAATTGTTCTACTTGCTTTTTCTTCAATATAATCTTCCGATTTCCCGGATATGATCACTGAAGTATCATCGGCGTAGGATACAAATGTACTATCAGGTTCACAATGTACAATATAATTTAGATAAATGCTTCCCTGGGAGAATCCTGTGCTAATATTCTGTACTGAAGACGAGGAAATTTTAAAGTCTACATAATGAGTTCTGTGGGAGAGGTATGATTACATTAAGTCTAGTGCTTTTCCGCGGATACCGTAGGTTTCCATTTTATGTAAGAGAATTTTGTGACTTAATAAATCTAACGCTTTTATAAAATTTATGTATATGCCTGCAACTAGCTCCTTATTTGGAAATTTATTATTTCTTTTTGTGTAAGTAGCATTGTTTCTGTAGACCATTCTTTCAAAAATCGTGCTGAAAGTCAAGGAGAAGATCATGCTTGTTAAAGAATGACAGGACTCTACCATGCAGTAACTTCTCTATACCTTTAGAGAATACCACTAATATAGATATAGGGCAGTGGTTTGGATCAAAGATTTGTCGCCACTTAAAGACCGGTATCACTCAGAAGTTTGGAGTTCTTTAGGAAATACAGCAGTAGATAATGTTAGATTGTAAGTGTGCGTAATGGCTGGGCATATAAGGTGAACAAGTTTAATCAGCAATATTTGGAGGCCACTTGTGTCCACTGACTTGCTATTTTTAATCGTGCTGATACACGAGAAAACTTCTGTGCAGTTTGTCGGAGCAAAGAAAAATGATGAACTGTTGCTTCCTTTCAAGAATGCTATGTAATCTTGACTACTGCCTATCTGACACTGAGAAGCTTGTTGAATAAAAAAACTTAAAAGCATCAACTAAGCTAGTGTCATAAATACGCTTTTCCTCACGTTGAAAGTTATCAGAAGTATCAGGGATATTTGGCTGTAATAAGGAATTTAATTTCCTCCAGATAAGATTTGATCATTGTTCAGTTGAGCTCCAAAATATATTTGTAAAAAGCATCTTGGAGCGATCTTCAGTTTTGATGTAATATTATTTCTGTACTTTTTGAGTTGGGGGGCCAAAAAAGTTTTCATCCTTTGTTTTTACAAACTGTGCATACAAGCTATTTTTATGTTACATCATTTGGAGGAACTCAGACATTACCCAAGGTTTTCTAGCCCTAGATGGTGCGTCCACTTTTTTTAGTGGAAAGTGCACATCGTATTTGAGTTATATTTTCTTCAACCATGTCATGGGAACACCATGTTACTCATGTTGTCAAACAACTGGCTAGAGTAGTGGGCATGATTGGTTGCAGACGGCACATTCTTCCGACGTCACTCAAACTAACTCTTTATAACGCACTTTTTTATTCTCACGTAAATTATTGTCATCTTGTATGGGGAACTGCAACACATTCTTGTCTTCACAAAATACACATGTTGCAGAAAAGGGTCCTTCGCTACGCCTTCAATGCTAGCTATGGGTCACCCAGCAAAGGTCTCTTTCTTGCAGCCGGTGTGGTCCAAATCTATGAATTATATTGATACCGGTTGAGCATTTCTTACAAAACAGAAATAAAAAATGGTACAAACCATATTCGACGATTGGCAAACTTGCAAGAGAAAACCACAAATTACCCTTTCAGACAACCCGAACAATGGATGGTGCCAACAGCACGCCTAAACTCCGGGCAAGAACATTTGCAATTCACACTCCCTTCCCTTCTGAACACTTATACATCTGCACATTTTAACTTATTCACTTGTACTCATAAGGTATTGCGTAGGATGTATATAGAAGGTAGCTCCGAACAATTTTCACCCTCAGTTGTGCCAAAATAAGTCTTTGCTTCTGTACCTTATATTTTATGTAAGAGAGTGTGATATGTAATAACAATCTTTTTATCCCTGTGTTTACTTAGTTACACTTGAAGTGCTCTTGCGATGTATAGCATTACATCTTTGTTCTTTCGTTTCGTTTATACGACACCAGAAGTTGAGTTTGTCTTCTGCTGTGGCCTGTAAAATGGGGGCTGCGGCTTTGTCAAGCTGTATTTTTACAGCTTTTTCTGCAGCTCCTCTGTCCATATATCTTTGAGGCAGAAATAAAATTTATTATTTATATATTGTCTTGAATGATGTGATGAAATTATAGTAAGCAGTATCGCTGCTATCTGCCTCGAAAACATTATTCTAAGTCTGTTGGCTGATAGCATGACAAAAGGAATCAAGGTTTTTATTATTTATAGACTGTGCATAAATTATTTGCCTTTTCCTTTTGTGAACATTAATTCACCCTTAATCCATCACAATTTAACTTTTATCTGCCATAATACCCTCATCCAACTCACCTGCTCCTAATTCTTGTAATCCAGCATTTTTCACCTTAATGCAGTGAAATAATCTATTTCAATCCAACCCTAATCCAACATTGTCCATCCTTACACTAACGTACATTAACTCATATTTTTAATTATTTTCATTCCAAGCTTCAATGCATGATGTGTTTTTCTCGACACACCGCTAGCGTGACGTATGTTGTTTAAGGCAGACATGACAGTTTTGGGCCCGATGCCAACTCTACCATTTGCGCTAAATGGGAAGATTAAAGATCTCACTTATGTAAATCATAGGGGTTTAAACCTGATTAGAGCCAAGATTGAATAGATGTGGGATGACATATATTTTTGGATTTCACTCGTAGAAACGTTTTCAATGATATAAAATGACATTGCAGTGTAAAAGTAGATTTTTAATCACAATTAGCTAACAATAACTAATTGGTACAATCAGTGCTGAGCAATCATACTCGACATGGCTATCCAACAATATATGAGCATAAAGTTCAATTTTTAATCACAGCTACTTATCGGTAGTCAAGACTTGCTATTAGACAAGTTTAACTGTACTCAACAGAATCTATCCAATGGTATATGACTTGATGCTGTAGCATAATGGTCGTTTAATACAGTTAGTCCAGTACAACTTGGCATAAGCTATCCAATGATATGACTCGATGCACCCTAAAGTTAAGTTTTTAATCACAATTAACTAATAACCATAGTTACGATGCATATGGTCAGTTATTCATGTGGCCATACATCAGTGCACATGTAGCGCACCATACTAAGCGAGACATGTCGCTAGGCAGGGTCAGTTTGATATTGACTGCAGAAGGTCATCCGGAGATACCAAAGCAGTCCCGGGTTTATGCCTGGAAAAAGAACAGGAAAACATATGGTCAGGGATTCCAAAACTAATGGGTGCAGCTCCCCACTGAATCTCCAAGCGCTTGCGCTCAGAGCAAATTTCTGACGTGTGTTCCAATCCTTGGTCGTTCCCATTAACAGCATGGCGTCCTGCGGATGTCCGTGTGATGCCGCGACAGGGCATGCAGGTACATCCCACCAGATCCCGAAATCATATAAGGAGGAGGGGAAAAAAACTTTATTTGATGAACATTACGTCAGACACTCCCAGGAGGAGACATCTACGTGTGCACGCTTCTATTTGAGGGGACCAACGCGCGTATTCGTAGATGACACCTGTCGCCAGGAAGGTGCAGCTGTGTGCGTGCTTTTCGCATGACAAAAAGTGGCATACGCTCTACACTCAGGGAAGGGGGAACGATGTGGGGCAGGTACTATTGAGAGTGTAGCATGGGTAGAGAAATTTTGTTTCATGACCCTTGTCTGCCACAGTATATCGACGGAGTGCAGCAGTAGAAGCGACCAAGCGTATTCATGAATAGGGCGCGTGGGTGGGTAGGGATCTATAGGCACGATTGAGGCTGTGCGGTGACTGCGGCACGTGGGCAGATCCAAATTGTGTGTGTTGTCAGTGCAGACGCCGCATTCTAGAGAGCGGGGGATGGCCAGGACACGAGTATATGGTGGTTATACAAGTCACATATGGTAGAGAATTTGCGGTTGATAAGATCTGTAGTTGGAATACTGGTGCTGTTCTCATGCGGTACCGCTTGTGTGATGACTGCTATTTTTGCACCCTTCGTTTTGCATACGACCGTTAACTGAGCATTGTTTGACGACAGCCATTTGGCTTCTCTGTGAAGTTGCCATATATAAACCTGGGGAGCCGACGGTACTTACGTGAGGTTGTTGCGGAACCACACGCTATATGCACACACAGCACCTTCTACTACACTGTCGAAACTGCGGTCGCGAAACGCCCCCATCATTGGAGTTTGGTCTTCGGTCTCGAATCTTGACAATGAAGCAGCTCTTGCCATGATCAGCTAGCTTCGACGCATACATCACTGACTAGGGGATATACCCACGGCGCATCACCTTGTTAACGCTTGTGTGTGAAGGTCTGATTCTGATAATTCTGATATCACCCTCCCATATGAAAGGAGCGTCCTGATTTGGCAGCCCCTGACAAACGTCAGCACAGTTTTCCGCTGTTTTGGGCACTTATAAACAGGGAATACGCGTCGCTTGTCTTTTGCTTAATATACTTTTAGCATGTACCGGTGAGGACAAAAGTAAACGGAGCACGCTATTTCCTCCTAACATTTTTCTCGCATCGCATATTTGAACCTGCAGTCGTTAAATATGTGAGCTCGTACTAGATGCCAGTACGCTTTCACTCAGACAAATGATATTTTCTTCAATACAGAAGGCGTGATTGTAATTTGAGCGGAAAAGCGCTCTGTTTACTTATGTCCGCATCTGTACAATGTACCCTACCTTTAGCATATCCCCTTGTCACCCGTTAATAATTGTACATTATTATACGATACGCCACTATTGGTGCGTAGCTGTTCCGGTCTCAAAGGTTTGGTTTGTGGGGTTTAACGTCCCAAAGCGACTAGGCTATGAGAGACGCCATTGTGGAGGACTCCGGAAATTTTAACGAGGTGCCCTCTACTTGCGTGGCAAGCTCAGCCGGGTCACCTACCTGTAGTAACAGAAGGGGGTGACCGTTTGCTTGTGAAGATATTGAATGCAAAAACTAATCGCACTGCGTTCTCATGCAATCTTCGACACTAGTGACATTCATCACGAAATCGTTTTGCGAAAAAGTTGAGAACGTATACGGGCTGTCTAATGTTAAATGGCGGTTTTCTTTTTATAGCTGCCGAACATATTTTGCAAAGTCCGAATTTATGGGGCGTCCAGTCAGTTGACACCTGAAAGAACGCAAATGTTTTCAGTGTGGAGCTGTGATGCATGGGATTTTTTTTTTTTTTTTTTTTGTGCCATATTGCAAAACAACATTATTTTCTAGCAGCAATTCAGGGAAGTAGTAGAATGTACCAAGCAATGGGCATACAGAACATATGATGCATACATGTATAGGGCCGGGTACTTTTAGACAAAATAAAGCTGGAAGACGTGTGCGCTCATTCTTGCTCCTATACTGCCATAGCCGCAGTAGCAAACCTCACTGCTAAGCGCGGTAAGGCTCGCTACAAACCATATTGCTCTGTGGATAGTGTCAAATGGTTGACAGTTTCAATCCCTGCCTCATTACACTGTTTTCATGGCTCGCCATGAAGGTTAAACGATGAAATGGCCGGCATTATTCAGTGATATGGTTAGGAGAAAAGAAAACTGGCGTGTTCCTAATTAAGGTGTAACTCCTTTTCGATGCACCTCACACAACTCGCAGAAAAAAATTAGATCTCGCACTAATAAGAAAAAAGCAAACAGCGTGGTGATCGCCATCACTATAGCAACAACAATCATGCGAACTCGCGGTAAACGAGAGCATCTAATCGGTAGGGGCAGTTTCTGCATTCACATAGCCTGAATCATTTCTTTTGCAAGTCGTGTTCTGGAGACGCATCTCAGCAACTGAAGCCTGGACGTAGTCGACTATATTAAATTCATCGATGAATCGAATGCGTAAAGACGTTAGAATATCGCGCTGGAATTTAACAGAGCAGTCTGGCGCCTTTGAAGTGACGAAACCTGTTCTATCTGGATACCTGGACGTATACATACGGGCGAAATCTGTTGACACCTTGTATGCATGAGTATGCATGAAACCTTAAAAGCTGAGATGAATTAGCCACGATTAGCCTCTACTTAGCCACGATTGATGTTTTCAGAATGCAATGACGTCGTGCCCGTTATTTTGTGTTTTATCCCTCTAAATGAAACATGTCTTGACGGCATCATTACTGCCTTACGCGGTTCCTCTGGGTCGCCAGCCCTTGGATTGTTTTTGTTTTTTTTTTTTTTTACTTCCGCCATGCAACATAATATCGGGGCGCGATACAAGACGTTCACAAAAAAAAAAAAAAAAAAAAAAAAAAAGCCGCTGTGGCATCTCTTTTCCTACACGTGGGGGTTACAGAGATTCGTGGTCTTAAAATATAGTGCACCAGCTCTTAACAAAAGACTGCTTGCAGAGCCGCGAAGTCGTCTTCTTTGCGAACCGTTCTTTACGTCCTTCTGCGGCTTTCCTTGTTACCTCGGGTCTTTTCTTCCCGTTCTCGGAACCGGCTCGTCATCCTTGCAACAGCGCCCGTGTAGCCTTCATTAGCACGTCGTCCGAGCATTCCAGCTCGTCTTACATCGACCATTCGTCGCCAGTTTTCGGGCAAAAGGCGACATAAACAGGCAAAGTCGTGGAGAGGTTGATGGCTCCCGGCTCACCGCAAGACCCGGCCGGATCCCATGTTCCGGCACAGGCAGCTAGCCATCACAGTATCTATGAAGAATAACATTATCTCTTTAAGCTGGCCAAGTGGAAACAGCTTTATAGAAATTGCAGTAAAGCATGAACCATGCAGTACGAAGTTAAGAAGTAAAGCGCGTCACAATTGCTTCTGTTTCATTCGCCGAAGCAGTTATTAAGAGCCGATCGAACTGCCGTTTGTCAAACGCTTCCCTGATTGTTTACACAAGGCCCAATCGCAAAAAAAAGTATTAGTGGCACTACTCCTAAAGGACGCAATATGACATGCATTATTGCGCCAGATATTCCATGCGTTCTGATAAAAAAGGCACAAGAGGTAGCGCCGATGAATTTGCCTGAATATCCTGCAACGTGTTCGCAAAAAGAAAAAAAAAAGGGGGGGGGGGGGGCGTAATAAAGATGCGGGACGTTGATGACACCTCCTTATGGCCAGCAAAACGATTGAGCATATTCTTAGAGGGCAATCGGCTATTGCTATACGACCTCCTTTTATAAACACCTGAAAAAAAAAAAAAAAAAAACGCACAGTTGGAAAGAATGTAATTGCGTAGAAAAGCAAAATATGACGCTGTTTCCAGCATTCGCTCTTCTGCGCGCCTTTAAATTGAAAGAGCGAGCGGCCCGCAACTTCATCAACCAAGTCGGCCAGGCTTGTGGGTGTCATCTGGCGCGAAGAGATTGCTGGAGCCGTATTCGATACTACGCCGACCTCTTTGAGCTAGAAGATGAGATTACACACCATAAGGAATTACTTCAGAGAATTCGGGACGAAATTAACGGCCCAATCAGCACGGAAAACTGTAGATGCACAATAAAAAAAAAAAAAATAGCGAGGTTTAGTAGTTACACATATGGTATTCAGAAAAAACTTCACAGCATGGTTACGCTTAATAGAACTGTTTCGTAGCTCGATTTCACTGGCATCGGTACGACGCGCTAAGCACAACATCTTCACCACTGCTGTCCATAACTGGCTCTGAGTCAAGGCATGGTTGCTCCTCCTCGTTCTTTATCCATCGATTGACATCATGGCTAATTCCAGTGCGCGATGGCGCGGCGTGACGACGGTGATTAATCACGTGTTCCACCCCTTCCACACTCCTCTCAGCTCCAAGTCTGAAAGGCCGAAAGTCACCCAAATGAGAAAGGTGGTCCACAAGGGTATGTACGCAAGCGGTCGGATGTTTTGGGAAACGAATGTACAGTATATTTATAGCCACAATTCGTCCTGTGGCTCCTTGGAGGTCAATGGATAGCCCATGCTGACATTGTGTGTTGGTTTATAAGAAAGGCATACTATCAGTTACATTTTTTCTGTGAACCCCTGAATCGTGTAGCAAGTGTGTCCTCCTACTCCATGAAGGTCAAATGAAGGTTAAATTGAAGCCTACGAGAAGATCGGCTCTACGTGGAAGCTTTCGCTTCAAAACTAAGAACAAAAGCTCCTGGATCTGATAGCATTCGATAATTGCACAATTTTATCAGGCCTTCAGTGACGAACTAAACGCAATCCTGGTGGCAGTATTCAAAAACGTCTCGAATTTAAAGCTACTCCCGCCTTCACTGCGTTAAGTCAACCTTGTCTTTATACCTAGAAAGCCCGTATCCGACTCAATCCCTGACGTCACTGATTTGCGACCGATCAGCTCTCTGTCACAGTTCTAGATGGACAATTGAACTGCACCGTAAAGGAGCAATACTTGCTGCTGGGCTATAGTTTGTTTTCATGCTCGTATAGGACTCTGCGCACAAAAAAGGTGGAGCACAAGAACAAGAGGGATGGCGGGACGGAGCACTGAACTATATAACGTCTTTTAATTTCTTGCTTCACCTTACCAGATGTCTTTGTGTTATAATCATTTTGGTAAATTTTATTACTTTCCTTTTACGACTGCCGTAGTCATGTGGCCTGATTGTGCACCTTTTAAATACGGGTTCACTTTTCTTTTACATAAAATTTGTTAGTTCAGTTGTCCTTTCATTCTTGTACAATGTGCTTCGTTTTTTTTTTTCGCCGAGTACTGACTGATTGAATAAAGAGACATAAGGGAGGGGTATGTGTGAGCGGGGTCAAATCCGGGACTCCAGCGGCTGCCGCTGCTATACCGTACAGCTTCATCCACAGCCTTCCATTTTTCATACGACGTTCCGGACACTTCTGACAACAGCCGAGCTGGAACGAGGATAACTATGAGAAGTTGCAGCTACGATGACGCGCGCCGCAATCTAAATTGCGGCGCGCTTTGTCTAGACAAAGCATACGCAGACAAATACGTGAACGCAGCCAACTCGGAGCACAGCTTGCACGCTGAGCGACACATTCTCACGCGCCTGTGGCCGCTTCATAGTCTGCGACTCATCGTGTAGCAGTCTTGGATCACTCAGCAGCTAACGTTTGGCGTGTTCATGAGCGCAAGAAACTTCGGCTATCGCAAAATCCAGGCATATGTGAGATGGCCTCGCGCTCAAACCGAAAATCACCAGATGAACACAGCTCGGCAGTGTCGAAAGCATAAGAGGTATATGGATGCTCTGAGCTGTCGACGCGACCGCTGTCCTGACCAGGTGAATTCAGTAAGCTCGAAAAGTAGAAGACAACTTTTCACACCAATGTGAAACGTGCAAAACCTTCGCCCATATACTTTATATGCAAATGCAAGTAATAAACCGTTTCAGAAGAGTATATACTTTTCGCAAGGGAAAAGCAAAAGCGCATTGGCACACTTTATTAAAAAGCTGGCACCCGACATGACATGCCCATATAGCCTGGATAACTGAAACGCAATTGCAAAGTATATTGATTTCAGAATTACTGCCGTTGCCAGTTAATTATTTTTCGATCACAGCGTGAACATTTAATGTGCTTAATGACACCAACAAATACAGAAAATAGCACTGGATATAGCATATACTATATTTTCACTGAAATATTCGCGGTCATTAAGAAAATACAGCAAACTGAGGCATAGGCAGAAAAGAGTGCATGTACAGTAGAAAAATAGGGCAGGGGGGGGGGGGGGGGG
>JAJIZL010123603.1:0-11033 GCA_023969395.1 Amblyomma maculatum
TGATTGCAGCACAAGCAATCAATGTCTTGGTGCAATTGGCCTGACTTGTAAACCACAGTAAATATGTACTCTTGCACGCGCAAGGCCCAGCAACCTAAGCGGCCGGTGGGCTCCTTAAGTGAAGACAGCTAACACAAAACATGATGGTCTGTCACTACGCAGGACCTCTCAAACAAATAAGGGTGGAATTCAGTCGATTCCCAAACAAGTGCAAGACATTCCCGCTCCATAATTAAATGTTTGCGCTCAGAGGGAGATAGCACGTGGCTGACATAAGAAATTATGCGGGAGTAACCATGCTGGTACTGGGCAAGGATAGCACCAATACCATGACCTCTAGCATCGGTGCACAGCTCTATAGGTGCAGAAGGTTCAAAGTGTGCCAGGACAGGTAGAGAGGTGAGGCCGGAAATAAGCATTATGCAGGCATGATCTTGATCACTGCGCCAGTGAAAGGGACGTTTTTCTGCAGAAGAGGTAAAAGAACAAGCGCAGTCTGCGAAGTTCTTAGAAACAGGCACAAAGCCCGAAAAAACTTCGCACATCACTTGAGCTATGAGGGTTAGGTAACTCGCTCACAGCTTGAACTTGGTCAGGGCTGGGCTGTGCACCAGCCGCATCAACCTAATGACCCAGGATTTTAATTTGGTGCTGGCCGAAGCTGCATTTTTTGGTGTTCACTTAAGACGGGCACGGTAAAAATGGCCAGGATGGTAGAAAGTCAATCAAGGTGGGTTACGAACATGGGAGAAAACGATGTCATCGAAGTAGCATAAACATGTTGTCCATTTGAATCCATGGTGGAGCGAGTCCGTCGTGCTTGAATGTCACAAGAGCATTACAGAGGAGTTCATCGGCGGTGACAAATGCAGTTTTCTCACGATCCTGTTCGTCGACGCAGCAATTTGCCAGTAGCCGGAACGCATGTCGATGGAAGAATAGCTAGCACCATGCAAGCAGTTAGGTGCATGTCATTTCTCTGAAGAGGATAAACATCTTTCTTTGTTATCCGATAAGGTGGCGATAGTTAACACAAACTCTCCAACTGCGGTCTTTTTGACTAATACAACAGGGGACTCCCAGGAACTGCAGGAAGGCTCAATAACGTTGTTTGCCAGCATCTTGTCAACTTCCTTCTGTACGACATGCCCCCCAGCAAGGGAGGCACAATAAGGCCTTCTGTGGATGAGGCTGGCCTGACCCGTATTGAAGCGATGGATCACAACGGATATTCGGCCCAATGCTCGGTTCCCAAAATCAAATGTACAGATGTTTGAAATAACATCGTAGCTGACAGGAGTAAGAATTTCGAAAAGACTAGCAGGAAATGGAATACTTGCTTCTATGTTACACACCTGGCCGTCAAGTTCAACTAAAAGCTTTTTACTATTTTGGCATGGTAGATTCAAAGGAGCTTACCACTTTGATGTGTTCAAGCACCACCACTGGCTTGGAGTTCACAGCAATGAGCAGCACATTTCTGCTACCTTGTGCATACTTTTTTGTCCTACGCTTGTATTGATAAATTTACAGTGCCTTCAGGGAGGACAGGTGGCACTGAAGGGATAGCCGAGGAAAACAGCTTCTTTACTTCATTGTCTGCTGCCAGTGCCTCTTCACGTTTTCACTTCAGCGACGTTGGGGCATCCTTAGATTCAACTCTGGCAATAGTGTTTGTGGATCATGTGGCTTACTAACACTCTTGAGAACATTTCTAGTAAATGGCACCTTCGTGATGTCCCCCCATCACACAAGTATGCCTTTGTAGGCTTGACATGCTCATTATTGATGAAGACTATGGTGAGGTACCTCGCTGAATTCTTTCGAAAGCAAAAGCATTAAAGCAATTCGTGTGGCTCTTTGTAGCTGAAAAAGTTTTCTAACGCAGTGTTTGGTCTCTTCTGCATTCACTACTCTCACCATCAATGAGTCAAAAGGATGGGAGAAGTTGCTATTGCACTATTTTTTTCACAATTCCCTCCAATGGATGCGGATCGTTTTAAATTTACTTCCAAATATTTTGCTCCGTGCTTCTCCAGTTAAAGAAAACCTATGATTTGCAATATTGTATGGCAAGACGTTGAGGCAGCCAGATGTTTGGAGCTGTTTTGGAGCAATATTGTATTTTAGAGTAGGTAAAGCAGTTTGGAGCAGAATGGAGCAAATGAAGCAGCACTTCCACCCCAGAATTAGTTAACTTACTTAGTAAATAGAAAAGCTCTTCATGGTAAATGATATCTGCTGTAGCAATGTTTGTTCCTGAGAATATCTTAATTCTGATGTCAACTCCTTTTTGAACGTGCTCGCTGAAATTCTCGGTGCACGTAGCTCTGCTAGCACAGAATTTGCTGGCAGGCTGTGCTGACTGATTTCTGTTAATAGTTGCCTGCATCAGAAGCAGAGGGGACTTACTTGGGTGGTGTAGTCTGGAGAGGTTTATAGCTCAGCATCATACATACTTCCCTGTACGACCACACTATATCGAAGGTTGCACTGTTCATGGGTGTCGGTGACCAGATGTGTCCACTAATCAAGAGAATAGCAAATGCGGGAATGAAAAAGACGAACCTATTGAGACCAATTCATTCATTCGAAATCAGTAGGATCACATACGTGGCACCATGCCTATGGCTAGCAAAAGCAGAAAAGAACAAGGTTGAAATCCTAATTAAAAAATGCGTCAAAACCACCCTGGACCTCCCTCCGTACACATCCACCCAAAAAATTCTCAACATGGGGATTTCAAACACTAGGCGAGCTCATTGAGGCTACCAGAGTAGCACAGCAGCGACTCCTATGCAGCCGATCGGGACTAAAAATGCTAGAAAAGCTAGGTTTCGAACCTCGAGCAAGGCTCAAGCTGACTGAGGATATCGTAACAAACATAAGGAACTAAATAAGGATCCCACCACTCCCAAGGAACACGCACCCGGTATACCATGAGGGTAGACAGAGAAAGCTCTAGAAAAAAAAAGAACTAGCAAACAGGACGTGGCCTACATGGACATGGAATATGAACACAGAATGGACTTCGTAGCCCTCGCAACCAGGGAGGACGGGGACCAGGTCTTGTGCTACAGCCTTTGACAGAGGGACACAACATCGACTGAGGAGGTGGCCATTGCGCCGGCTCTCATTCAACAGAATGCAAGGGTGATTGTAAGCGATTCCCAATCGGCTGTCCGAAACTACAATGCAGGCAGGGTATCCGCCAAAGCAGTTAAAATTCTGGCTGCCGGACTGCTACCGGTGGAGCTAATTAACCTCGTGTTGACTCCGGCCCGCGAGGGCCTGCAAGGAAACGAGACAGTGCACGCATTGGCCCATGAACTTACATACCAGGATACCAGTGCGGTCTCATCGAGCCCCTTCAGTGCTGGGAGCTGAAAAAATCATAATATTCTCAATCATTACAGATCAGAAAGACAGTCATTGCCTTGAGCAGACAAAATTCTAAGCAGGAAAGAAGAGGTTATACGGAGAAAGTTGCAGGCAGAGGTTTTTCCCAACCCACCCGCACTAAGCAGATGGCATCCGATGATACAGGACCCATGGTGCAAACACTGTGAAGAAATTGCAGGCATGATACACATGGTACAATGATACAATGAACCAGACATGAATTTGGAGTCCTGGAAGGCTTTAATGATCGGCGAGAACAAAGACGTCCAAAAGAAAATCATCCATCTGGCTCTGGACACTGCTGAATCTCATGGAATTCTCGCCTGCTGAAAAAGAAGACATCTTGATAGGTGTAAATAAAGGTATTCATCATCATGACGAGGAATGAAAGTACTTTTCCAGAATATCTGAAAAGATGTCACCTGCTTGTAGAAACCGGAGTTCTAGCTGTGCCGCTGGCATGCTAACTATACTGAAATAGAGAATTTTCTTCATAGCGTAATAACAATGGAGAAGGCATCAAAGCTGCCATATGCAAAGAGCAGTGACAGAAAACAGCACACTGCAGAGTTAACCTCTAAACTTAGTGTAATAATGAGTTAACATCACTAAAATCAAAAACCAATGAAGCATGCAGTTCAATGAGCAAAATACCTATGGGAAAGAAGTGGGGAAGACTACAAAAAGTGTGCAGCCTACGACTCAAAGCCACACTGCCCAAAGGTATTGCCGTACAGATTTTGCTCACCAATCTAAAGTACCATTACTTTAGGTAGGTAAGGCAAGGTGTTCCTTTATGCAAGCTAAACGTTGGCAGTGTTAGAAGCTGCTCACTAGTACTTGCGAGTGGGCTAGTTAACAATGTGCTTTTTGGGCTGTATCTCAACGAGAGAAAGCCAACGGAGCTCGTTACATGCGCATGTTGCAAGCTGCCTTTTTGCCACAGGCTCAAGTTTTTAAGCTTGACAATATCACACCACTTTGTGCGTCGAAGCGAGTCTTTCAGCAGGAGCCATCTACCCAAAGTAAAGGCGACATTAGAGCATACAGCTTGCATTTTCCCAGCACATTTTGAATGTACAGCTATCTAAGCCGGCAGCCCATGTTAATATAGAGATGTTACTAACTGAATAATTCTAAGCTGGCCTGCTCACTGTAGATTTTCTTATGCGGTTGATTTGGTTTCCTTTTTTAAAACAGCACCTAACATTGGTCTCAAAGACTGCAGAATAGTAGCTATTTAGTGCAAAAGCTGTGGATATGGGTACCATCAAGAATATTTTGTAACAATTTCGGTAAGAAAATCTTGCCAATTTCTTTTTTTATTTTGTAGCCCTCGAAAATATTTTGTTTTTGTTACAGGGAACTGTGCTGACAGAGAGGAAACAAGGAAACGAATGAATGCATCCTAATTCAAGCAGGTGCCCAACATTTGCTTACCATACATTTGCATTACCAATGAAGTCAGGGGACACTTGTCAACATCATACGTATATTTTATTAAAGTATTCATTCAAAAAAATTGCAATATTATCACGCATAATATTTGCTTTCTAAACAGAAAGCTCCAGGGTACTCTTCACCATCTGACTTGTACAGGAGGAGTGCAGAGCCTGGTCTGACCTGCGAAGAAAAAAGGACTATAGTAAAAGAAATGCACAATGGAATGCAAAAGGTAACAACGGTTGCAATATCTGCTTCCAGGAAAGCGCATTTTATATTTTTTAGCATGTTTCACGTTTGTAGCTTCTTGTGCAACAGGATTGTCTTTCTATTCTAGTTGATCATTCATATCTTCACTAGAAGCACTCTTTCACTCATAGGGAAACATTCATTGATCACCCTCAGGAAGTATGTGTGTTTGTGCCACAGTTCTTGCCGCTGCTGCCAATGTGGTTCGATGACGATGAAATCATGAAAATTTTCCAAACATTTCTTTGAGTACATCATGAATGGTTGGCTTTTCCGGGCAGTTTATTCCTTCCATTTTCCATTTACCACTAAAAACAAGTCCAAACAAGGAGTTATCGGAAGGATCAGAGATACTGTCAGGGGTGAAATATGGGAGCACAACCAGCTAGTGATGCAGTAGTATGCGTACACGCACGATTTATCTTCTTCAACTTCTAACGAAAAAGCAATACCAATGCCACCAACGTAGTTCAAACAGCAAATATGAAAGAAACTTCAAAATTCAGACTTCAAATGCAGTGTTCCTGAGCTCTGTTATGCCCAGATGTTTATCAGTGGGTGACAGTTCCACTTTCTGACATAACCACCTGCACAATTTTACTCATCGGAGGTGCAGTAGTTTGCAGAAGACGAAGCGTATCGTAAACTTCGAGACAAGCACCACCAGCAGCATGACAGGAATTGTCAAAAACCATTCGACAAATTTTGACTGATAAAAAAGAAATGACACATTATGAGAAATGGCACACACTCACAAGTGCTATCTGACAATAGGTTTTGTTGTCAAAATATCGCATCTTACATAAGAAGGGTTGCTCTGTTCGTTCCGGCAAAATCATTGTGGGAATTGAATGACCAGGCATAAAAATTCATTTTGAAGTCTAGAGGCAAGTACATCTTCAAAGTTTAAAAATCATTTTAAGGATTCACCTTCAAAGACTAAGAAGCTTTCATTTTTGAATTAACCAGGTGCACAAGTCTCTAGGTAAGGGTGCATATCAAAGTAGTAGTTTCTGTTTACAGAGAAGCATTAAGAGATGTGGTGGTCCTCGGGATACTTCCTTCCCTGTCAATATATCACGTCTTCTGGAGGAGTGTCCTTAACGTTGTGTGTAATGTTGTGTTTTATCACATGAATTGCGTGAACCGAAAAGTGCCCCTGAAGGTGAAGGATGAAGACCGGCACGTTGCCTTCTTGACGGCATAGACTGCTTGCACATGTTTGCTTGAAATTGTGCTAAGTCGGGTGGTTTTTTGAAAAAATTGGAAGGACGTTCAAGCTCTGGATTTAAAGGGCCACTGTCCAGGGTAGGCCCTTTTAAGCAAAGGAGCCCAGTGTTTCGATCAGGTACCGGAGATAGTCTGTGCACAATGCTAGTGACACGCGCGCCGCAAAGCATCGAAAATACAATTCAAAGCTCTCTCATGCTCTCCTTCGGGAAGCCAGCTTCCCCGTTTCCTGCGCTGGCCCAACGCGCCACAGTTATGACGTACGTACCGCAAACGACGTCCATTGGTCCGTCTCGCTGACCGACGGGAGAAGGATGGGTGTCTACTGCTCGCTGCGCGCTTTTCCCTCGCCACGGCCAGACTGAATCCAGCGGCGTGCGCTCCCTCGGCCGTTTTTTTTTTCTTTTTTTGTGCTCGCGGAGTGCCACGCCCCACCTCCCGCCAAACGCGGAGGAAGCGGAATTTGTCTTGCGGAGGCTAGACTTCGGGCAGGAGAGTGAAAGACCTTTGCGAGGGAACGGAAGGAGAGAAGCATGACAGAATCGGGCGATTGCGGTGGCTGTAACTGCATTATTAGTTACTCTTTTCAAAAGCATTTTGCGGCCTTGTGTTCTAGGGGTGAAGTCTCACAGTCAACGGGGAAGAAAATATTTTCGACCGGAGGGTGGACAGTGGGCCTTTAAGGCTTGAACGGGACAGTGTTAATAGCTCTCCTCTGCGGCTTTCCTTGGAGAAGCTTTTTCATTACTGAAGAAAAGTTTGTCTCTTGTTTAGAGAAAGCATTGTTAGAAAAGTTCTCCACAGGATATATTGTTTACTATCTTCCAATAGCATAGAGTCACGGACGACTGCATAAGGCATAAATGAGCACTCCAGAAAAATTTGGATGAAAGTTATGGCTCGTCAAACTTGCCAAGGAAAAATGACATTTCGGTGATTAAGACAAATACTTTTGATAATTCTGATAATTTTGAAAAAAACACTCCTTTAACCCTTTGAGCGTCGAATATTCCTAAAATTTTGAACGATATGCGGCCGCAGTACCCACACAGCAAAAACAGTCAAAGGGTTAAAGTAAGCAATACTGCATGTGCATTCATCTTTTCAGCGATAAAGAAATTATGGCGACAGGTGACCCAGAACCAGATATACTGCTCAAAATGCTGACGTTTCAAAAATGCAGTTGTTTGAAATCCACAAAGAAAAAAAAACGTTTTAGGAAGATTTTTTAAGCCCCGCGGCTAACAGCAACTTATTAAGTGAGTTATAACTGGTTTCTGGTGTGGATGCACCATTTCCCGTCAAGATAATAACTTTGGGCTCGGCACCGCTAAGATCTTGTCAGCACTCGAGCAGGAATACCCATGACACCCACCCGCCATACTGAAGCCTCCCGGTAGTGTCGACTATACCAAGCATTTTGCTGGCACGATCCACAGGCAGCGCGATGCAGGTCTTGTACAGGAGGCCCGCTGAACAGTTCATAACACAAAAGCAGCAGGGTCACCCCAACCAAGCTGACACTGCTGTCACGTTAATGATCAGAATAACGTGCACATAGTAATGGGTTAGATGGTTATTAGGGATTAATGTCCTAAAGTGACCCACGCTATGAGAGACACTGCAGTAGAGGGTTTCAGAGTAATTTTGACAACCTGGAGATTTTTAACGTGCATTGACATTGCACAGCACATAAATCATCATCATTATCATCATCAGCCTGATTATACCCACTGCAGGGCGAAGGCCTCTCCTATATTTCTCCAATTAACCCAGGTCTGTGCTAGCTGCATCCACTTGACCCCTGCGAACTTCTTAAATTCATCTGCCCACCTAACTTTCTGCCGCACCCTGCTATGCTTTCCTTCCCTTGGAATTCAGTTTGTTACACTAAGCGACCATCGGTTATCCTCTCTTCACACTGTGTCCCGCCCATGCCAGCATACAAATGCCACTCCGTTTTGCCTCTATCGAAACGCAGCCATCAGCGGTCGGGTTTGAACCCGGGTACTCCTGTACAGTAGTCTGGCATTGTAATCACTGCACCACCGTATCGCATATAATAGGTAAACTTGCATAAACACGCTCGGTTATCACTAACTTCAGTTCCAAGCCATAGTTACAACCATTGGCCTTGGTAGCATATAAAGATTAGTGGTGGCACAGTTAGCTGGTATATTTAAACCCACTTATAACGCCATTGAAGTGCCACGAAAATGATTATTATAACCAATTTAGGCCGAAAAAACAAAGAAAACGTTATAAACTACGCATTTAATGACGAGGTAGCTTACACTTATTTCATAGTGGGAAGAAATTCGTAATCTGTAAGCATTGCCGTTTCACGGCAATCTGGCCGACATCTTTCAGCAGGGAATCCAACTGCTGAACATAGTGCAGTGGAAGGTTTTTGGCGGTGACTGCTGTGACAATAGCCTTGTCTGTCAGCTCTTCATCTGTTGCGACTGTATCGTCGGCACGTAAAAATTCTTTGTCCCAACGCGTCGCTGTCACTACCGCTCACTGTAGACCAAAGTTCTGTCATCACTGTGTCAGCAGGAATTACTCGACCTTCCGCGTTGCCGGCATCTCCAGTAAAGCCCACTTTCCTGAAGCAGTTCATGATGGTGGAGGAGCTTGCTTCTACCCATGCCCCAAAAATTAACTGCACTGCTATCAGCAGCGAGATCTTCAAGTCTGTCGCCGGTCGCCGTTCTCGGACAGAAATGTCGAGGTTCAGCACGAGCCTGTGCAAAACACGTCGGCGATATAGCGCGTTGAAGCAGGCAGGCATCCATGAGGCTGCAAGCCTGCAGTGGTGTTAGGTGGGAGGAAAAAAACTTCCACATGCGACAGCTTCTGAGCTGTTTGGTGCGCAGGGCAATTGTCGAGCACTAATGCCCCCTTCTTGCCATCACGCTGATCAAACTCGACCAGCTACTCGTGGAAAAATGCACTTGTCATCCATGCTTTTCCATTGTGATGGTAGTGAACTGGGACCCTCACGGCACCACGAAAACAGCGGGGATTTTTGGATTTCCCTGACTATGACGAAGGTGGGGCACTTGTCGCTGCCGTCCATGTTATCACATATGAAAATGGTCACGTGCAACCTGCTTTGCTTGCCACCCTTACAAGGGATCGTCCTTACAGGAATCGCCTTTGGCAGCATGCCTCTTCGATGGTAGCATCTGGAAAAATGGCTGTCTCGTCCTCAATGTACAATTCCCAGACAGCGTAAGCTTCTTGGATGCAAGGAAGCATTTCCTCAAGCCGTTTCTGCCTAGCGTCTACGCCAAGCGATCCTGCATCTCCCACGGTTGCCTTGTAGACGATTCCATGTCTCAAATTGAACCGTTGAATCCAAACACCCCCAGGCTGGAAATCGGTGTTGCACAGGAGGTATGCGAAGTTCCTCTGTCCACTAAAATGAAGGCACCAATCAGCAGGTTCGCTGCATAGGCGTTCAAGAACCACTGGTAGAGGGCCTGTTCTAAGCCTTTGCACGCCCCGTGTCGAACCCTTTTTCGGCGTTGTCCATTGCATGGGCAGCACTGGAATCACTTTCATTCTCAATCTTGAGCGTGTTGCAGATGATTGCAGATACTGTCAGTTGCATCAGGCCGTATTTGCGCACCAAGTTGCACACTTGCGCCATCCTTGTACTCTTGTACAATGTTCTGCTTTCCCTCTCCCTCAGAATGCAGTGGCTAGTAGTGCCTTAGGCCTTCCCTCCTCCTCAGCATGAGGAGTGCTCCCTCATGTCTGCAGCATGCAAGCTTCCCCGGCGCACCCGGCCAACACAATGGCTCGACGCGCTCTGTCCTGATTTTCGTTTTTGTCTGCTGCATCAGCGTTGTCGGCGCCTCTGTGTCAGTGGGTGATTTTGTGGCTGTCGCATTTAAGTTTTTGTTGACTTTTGGTGACCATATCTGATTGTTATATCCAACAATGTAATGTGACGCCATTGTAGTAAGTGGTTTATTTTATCATAGAACACATGGAAAATCTGATGGTGCAGTGGCTGCCCATTGTTATATCTGATATGCCATCAAAATCGGCATTATTATAAATGGGTTTGACTGCACCACTCATTTGGCGATAGCAAAATAACCAGTTGCTAAAATCATCAGTACTTCCATCGCTGCTACCGCTTAAATGCCAAGCTTGTTGTGGCCCAACCGCTATAGTGACTGCCTGTGGTCCTAGCTCCTGCAACCCATCTAGAGGCATGGAAATATTTGAACCTCCTTAACATCCAGAAACTGAATTTACTGTTCATCTAAACTCAAGACAAAACACTACGACATTAGTATTTCACTCTTGTCACATGGTTTAACTTGCTTTTTACTCAGAGTATCGACAACTAGCACGCAACAAAAGCCCACGCATGGTAATGTCACGCATTGCATAAAACCGCTACGTTGACAGCAAGCATGTGGGTCCAAAACCAACTGCAGCTGCATGCGGCATGTTACTGGGCTGCACCATCCTGCAGTTGACAGATTTGAGGCTGACAAGCGGCGATTATCTTGCTTCAACCACTGTAATAAGATATGTGGTTCATGCAGAAGCGACTCAGCTTGTGGAAGGTAACAGAAGGAATGAAGTTGTGGCCCACGTGCACAGCTGAAGCTGCTTCGCAGTGACTGCTTTGATTGCTCTCACTCTGTCAGTTATAACCCATAAACTACTTATCTCAGTTCACA
>JAJIZL010123604.1:0-31913 GCA_023969395.1 Amblyomma maculatum
GAGTGCATAAAACAAAGAAACGGTGCTTCCCTCGGGGAGATAACTCAATGACGCCACCCGCCAGTCCGTTTCGAACCCGAGCGCAAGCGAGCAGACGGGTCGGCACGCAATCAGGAAGGACAACTCACTCCCCACTCCCTCTATCCCGCGTTTCCAATCAGCGCCGGGACACAAAAGGGAGAAGGCCAATGCGCCAGGGAAGAGAAGCGAGCTCGGCGAGGAAGGGAGGGAAGGAGGCTCGGCGCAAACATGCCACTCTTTCTGGGACCGCGCGGCTGGGCTGTAAACGTATTCCCGGTTAAATTACGGCCCGCGCTGTCGTGGGACGGTGCCGCACGTGCACATCGGGCGTGTCGCCCGCTCAGTCTGTCTATTCCGTATCGACGTCTTCCGCGTCATTCGCTTTTCATTTCCTACGCCGCCGGGTCGGGAAATTTAATTTGCCGCCATTCGGTGCCAAAACTGCGGAGGAAGTTAGTGCGAAGAGCTGGTGGCACTTGCTATCTGTTTCAGAGTTGGCGGGTGGTTAAGGCCGAGGTTCAGGCTCTCCGTTGCATTCGCGTACGCTACGAACGAGTGATTTCTGAACTATGCAGGGTGTCCGTTATCTTAAGCTACATCGTCCCACATGAACGCGCCACTTCTAAGAGGATGAAGTAATGAACTGTGTACTTAGTGCTGGTCTTTGACAGCTCTGGCTTTGTCTCAACGGATACGACTTTATATAAAGCGCGAGTTAATGGGTTCAGTTCGGGTCTCAGAAGTAGCCATATAACTCCCGGTAGCGGAAATTTGTCTATAATACACAGAATCATTTCGGGCACTGGAATATATTGGGATAGTTAATCAAAAACTTATGGGTTTTACATCATCACACTCCAGCTTTCTCAGCTCAATCTAAACCAAATTATTGATCCGTTCGTCGTGGTGGCTGCACTCATGCAGTAGTTTTTAACTTGGTTTGGCTCGTCACGGAAAAGAACAAACTCTGCCGAGCATTAAATGACGTCCTCTTAATGATTTGCGTTTAGAGCTTTTGTGCAAGTGAAGCGGTCACAAGAATGCCGGTTGAGAAATGATTTTCTGTGTGCCTCATTCACAGGTGTAGTAGTACTGCTTATGGATGCAGTAGTTATGAAGAGCATGAATTGTAATATTGTGCGACTAAAATTTTTATAGGAGGGATTTCTTAATGACTTCGAGTTACGTACGAGTTATATACTTAAAATTCAATTCGAGATGCGTCCATGACAACAATTATGCACCTCATATCTGAGAATCATTATGCTGCCACTGTCTGTTTCTCGATAGTAAGGCTGGTGACATTTTCGTGCTTAATAAATATTCTAGTATTTCTGAACTTGATTGTAGTTTTCTGCATTTCATCAATAATGTCTTCATAGTGTACACCGAATTGACGCAAGCGTGGTTTACCGTGGTTGGAATCGCAAAATTAGGTGGTTTAGTAATACACAGCCATCATTAGCGACAAGTTCAGCTCGTAAGCACGGGAATTACGTCATGAAAGTGTCAGGCAACTTCGATGCTTACATTGCATAATATATCTCTCGGACTGAACAGGTGCTCGTCGTGACGGTAATTGACGTCCAGAACGAAACTTGACGAGTGTGGGCTCTCGACCATAACCAAGCCTGTTAAGTGGCCCGACCACACGCCAATTGTCCCATAAGGCCTGTCGTGGCACTGGCGACCAGAATCTCGTTTACGCTGCGAGCCGTCACTGTGAGTCGTTGGGACTGGATTGCGGAGGGTGACTAAGCGTGCGCAGGAGAGATAATCAAATTTGCGGCCCGGAGGGGATTCGCTCTTTGCTGTTGGCACATCGGTTGTTTTGGCGATGCGACACCAGATGGCACAGCTTCTGACCCTGACACAACTCATCATCATCATCATCAACTGCGTGGCTCACGTAAGTGCCTACTCCTTCATAGCCCGAGTACAATGTGTAATGCGTTCTTCTATAATCATCCCGCTATCTTCTCGTAACTCTGTCTCATAGCAGCAGAATATGTATAGACCTTCGTTCAAAAGTTTTCAGTCAACACGGCTTACTTTTCAGTAGTGTATCTGATGGCTCACCCTAGCTCTAAATTGAGGCATGGCGATGAGAAGCTTCGTCCTTAGCTTCTAGAAAAGTTTTTGTTTTTCGGTCGCTAAGACTGCAGTATATATATCCCTATAAAGGCTCAAAAGCTAACCACCATCACAGCCGAAGCTTGACATCGGAGAAACCACATTGGTTTGGTCGAAATCGGCTGCCCTGCATGATGAAGCAAATGACGTCATTCCCGGCGCTTCTTTGCACGGTTACATTTGTGCACCAAATTATTCACGTGCAGCAAATCGCTTTTGCAGTCACAGCTACTGGCTGGACGCGTGACCAAACTTTTTGCGTCCATATTGAATTAGCAGCGGAAGAGGAAAATACACAAAATAGGTTTCAGCCATGCTGCAAACGTATGCATTTCACATATCCATTACTTTCTATCACATAATTGTTGGGTCGCAAAATGCCCCAGCTATAAAGTACCTTTGTTATACATTGCTATCATATTAAAAAAGGAGAGCTATAAATAGAAGTTAGGGAGACTTTTCTGAAGGCACTGTTAGCGAAAAATGTTAGGTTTTGCTGGCAGCTACAAAGAAAGCCTGAATACTCTCGAGTCTCATATACCAGACACCAGTCACAATTGCGAATTGTTCAATGATATTTCACAGCAAATTTGAATTTAGAAGCTATATTTATATCTACTCGAAATCAGTACCATATTAGAACCTTGCGAGATTCTTTCTCTAAGATTTAATCGTCAGGTGAATAGGAGAAACAGACAAATAAGCGGAAATACCCACCACATCCTTTCTCTGCATACCGGGAAATCGAGCGTAGCTTTAAGCCACGTGTACGGCTCCCAAGGAAAGGTGAGTTAAATAGGACTCACCGAAAGTTTTTCTTGCTTTTCCGCGTTTCACTTCACATCATTCAGTCGTTTCCTCCCAGAGAGGTCCATATGGACATGCACAGTGATACAGTTATTGTGCCTCTAAATTCGCTATTAACCACCTCACGCTTTCGATCTCGTAATGTATAGTAGGCTTCCGCTTCCGTACAAGAGGAAATTGGTGGTGTTAAATAGAATGACTTAGAACTTTCACACTTTTACTTTCAGGTGCGGCTCAGCGAGGCAGGATCATTTTTGCTGCTCTGACAAGCGCCGTGTGCAGTGGGCAGTTCACTGAAATAACCATTGCTTTAATGATCGGGATGTGCCTCAGTTGCACTGATATTAACCGGTATCAGTCTCGCTTTAAATGCAAGCGTAGTCCGAAGACGAAAACCGGAATACGCTGAATTCACTAGATTTTACTACCCACCATGTGCACTTTGAACAACTGTGCACCACGCTGTTTCGCTGTTTTTTAAAGAAGACAAAATTAAACAAAGAATGTTGGTGCAAGCAGCCAACGAATTTAATCATGTTTATATCATCCATATAGTGCATCATGCGTTTAAACACGCTCTTTTGACAAAAAAAAAAGAAACAAATTGTCAGAAGCAAGCCCAATAGTGTACTAATATCCACTATGCTATCACTGCGCTCTCACAGAGCAGATGGCCTTAGGCTCTATCCACGGGCCTGTCGCCGCGGAATGATTGCCACAACACCTGGGAGATAAAAACTAGCAGCACGGGAAAAGGGAAAGAAGAAAAAGCCCATTCGAATGAATAAGTCATTGGTTTTAGCGCCGTACCTTATACAGAGAAGTGCGTTCACTCCTGCCCGCGGGCATGTGTACTCAAAGAAGGGGGTCCGCGGGCTGATACAGAAAACGCGAACCTCGAGGGAGCCGTAAAATCTGCACGGCTCCACAGATCCATTGGGCTTCCCATCCCTGCTGCCCAAGGCAGGAGCTTCAGGGGCCGAGTCGCTCAGCTGGAGAGCTCATCAACCTGCATTCTTCTCCATTTATTTATTTAAGCTGGTTTGTCTCTATATAGACTGCGTTTCACAGAAATCCCGCGAGTGTAGCATTAGACTGTTGCTTCCGCTCAAGAATTGCTATTGGAAAGCTGCATTTTACTTCATTTATTTCGTTAATGTTCCATAGTGGAGTCCTACAGAAGCTTAGCAATTACGTGTACCCTTAAAGCACACGGGCAGACATCTGTTGCCATTAAAAAGCTCTCTCTCTCTCTTCATTTGATATCAGCCTGCCACTATTTCTGGTTAGTCATGAATTTCGATATCTGCCTTCACATTATAAAGTTTTCATAAATTTGAAGCCATGATCGTATTTTTTGTTATTCGGGATGCTTTTTGTGGAGTGTTGTACTGGTTTGGTTTGTTTACTATTAGAGTCTGTTTACTGCTGCTGTTTGTCAGCTTATCTTCCGTTATCTTTTGCAAATTCTCTTGTTGAGAGGAACAGCAAAGTGCTTCCACACTTTTTAAATGCAAAAAGCCCACCTCATCACATTCACAAATAGTGGTGGGCAACCACGCATAACAAATCGTATATTAAAAAAAAATCAAAATCTTCCCTCGCTAACGGTACACCTACGGCCTTTTTCTTGTACAGCGCATCCTAGTCATAACGAAACACACAAAGCTACCTTAGATATTAATTATTGCTGTTGCTGAGGCGTCTGTTTAATCTGTACGACGTTCTAAAACACTTCCAATCAAGCAGCGCTACCGAGCTCGCACATCCAGGAAGAGATATGTAAACTCGCGCTCAACTAAATTTTCATTTAATTGCATAGACAATGGGAATGAATACCGGCTAGCTACGATTAAACATTTACACTGGTTTGATCCATGAATACATTTTCGTGTTCTTCCATCTATTATGAGAGACTGAGATGGGATATGATTTTTTCAACAATACACATCACTTATACTACATGCGAAATGTTATTTGGCATAGCACTCTGGCTTCGTTAGAGCCTCACTGGTGATGAAATGCAGCAATCATTAGTGTGCTGTGCGATGTCAGTGTACGTTAAGGAACCGGAGATGGCCAACATCTTCAGTAGTCATCCACTAGGATGTTTCGACAGCCCTGCCCCGGCTCTCCGCAATTTATATTAGCCTATGTGGTGCTCTAATTCATTAAAGCGCACATTCGGATAGCAGCTCTGGTTCCTAGTTCGACTAACTACGCTCTATAGAGCTGTCATGTCAACAATTATTTTAAGTTACTATGCCCTTTTTTTCTTAGGATAATCCTTACTACGTATTATTATTATGCTGCTCCTGAAGGTGGGTGTGCAGGTAATAATTCCCTCTCAAATTACCCTTTTTTTTTTACCGCGGATGAATGTTCATTTCCAACAGGATGCAGCTATTATCCACCCATAGAAGCCAAATAGGTTCTTTTTCGCAAACGCACGATGCAATATCAATTTCCAGTTCAAAGCGCGGCTAATCTTGCCCAAATTGCTGATGTTTAGACAGCACCAAGTAAATAATCTACAGCTGATATGAGATCTCAGAAACTGCGACGTCACAAAAAGTTTGCTAAATCATGTAGCAGAAAGGCTGCTTTGGCAAATTTGGGCTGGCACCACAGACCTCTTACTGGAAAAAAGCTTGTTCGTGAAAATTTGCTTCGCCCTCGGTTACCTTCCATACCTGTTTTTATGAGCTGTACAACTCACAAAGTCTCGGCTCGTATCCACAGCGGGGATAGTTTCGGAATGACACACCATTCTTAGTGTCATATTGCCCCTCCGTTCGTCGCTGATGAGCGTGCTCTCTATCCGCAGCTGCCCCAGTCTGTGTCATCAAACATGTCGCAAAAAGTACAAGGAAAGATCCACTACGCTTGATAATTCATTCGATCCGGCACGGAGCTCCTCTTACGCCCACGGGAGACGATCGTCTCCATCGTCTCCCTCGCATCGCCGCTTCTGATGCTTCCAGAGCCGCCCCGTCGCCCCGGCTTCCCCATTTTTCGCTCTCCACCGTGAACCAGGGTGACAGCGTCATGAATACAACATTCCTCCGGGCGTCCGGCGCGCTCTCCTTCGCGCCAATGACTTTCTCCCTGCCCTTCCTTTTTTTTCGCCTTCCATCCCCAGCGGGAGCCGACGAAGCCACCGCCGCCGGGCTTCCTCGCTCTCGTGAGCCCATTTCCTTCCCTACTAAGCAATCTACACACTCTCCCTTTCTAGCGCTTCTGTCGCAAAGCGTCGTTCGGCAATTTCGAAGTCGTGAAGGCAGCGCGTTCTTTTGGCGTGCTGGAAGCTTCGGAGGGGAAGAATACCGCAATGTTATGACTGCTGTGGTGCTTTCAAGAAACAACAGGCAGATTTTATGAGGAATACAGCCCAAAGTTTTATAAGAAACACGACGCCCTACTGAATTACATATAAACTCACATATAACTACAATTAACTACAATATAAGGGCATTTCTACAAGCATCCCACTTTTTTTTTTCTATTCGTCACAGTACTGCACTATATCAGTATTAATTCACGAAAAAATATGTAATCACTCTGACGGTGCATAACATGGGCCTATTTATAGGCGTGTATTGATTTTAGGGGATGTTTGTGTTAGGGGTGGGTATTTGAACAATGCATCTGTACGGACCAGCAGCTAATGAAATGGCGTTCGGCTCCATGGTTTTCTTGTATGAAATTTCTGCGAATTGCGAATTAGCCCCTGGTTCGTAGGTCCATGTTTCCGCAAGAATTTTGTCACCTTTAGATTTGCTGACAGTGTGTTACGGTATACGTTTTAGTTTGGCTGTTCAGATATCGCATTGTTATATGTTTTGACCTACAGAGTACCTTCAATCGCCTTCCCGAGGCTTCAAAGCATTTTCTAGCCGCGGAGGTCCCTGACGCTGAAACTATCATACCTCCTTTTACACGAGGATTCCCCTGTATGCTTACATAATACATGTTCAGTAAATATAAACTGAAATCATAAGTGCCAACAAGCACACAGTTTGGTCGCATGACTTAACAGCAAAAAAGCAGAAAGTTGAATGCCCTGACGAGACTACTTCTTTCCAAATTGCGTCAGTATTCGACTGACCTCCGAGTGGTGACGGGATTGGTCTACAGGAGCGTCATCACCCGCTGTCGACGACATTCAACCCAAAGATGAACCGGTATAAAGGTAGCAAATGAAAGGCCGCAAGCACATTTCCTGCATTCACGAACACAGTTCTTAAGTAATAATTGTCTTATTAACATGCATTGGCTTCATATCGTTATTTTTCTGGATGAGCTACTGCAGCTCCAGATTACTCCTTAGTATTCGTGTATAAAACAATGCCGGATAAAACCAAGCGCGCGACCGCAATACGATCATGTGTGAATGGAAACGGATAGAAAACCGTATGTCCCGTGTAAAGTTGACTGATTTCGGTGACAACCATATTCTGAGGAGCACCTTGCAAACAGAAATAGAAATCTTTCCATCTACAATAACAAGAGCTTATTTCTGACTGGCCATTAAACCTTTGCTCAAACTTCGAATATCACGTGAACGACTGGCGAGATATTAAGAGGCAGTCGTTCGCATGTCATGTGCGTTGTGATAGGTCTGCACAGTGGTCGCTATTTATTGTTGGTCGCTGATGCACTCACCGTAGTAGGCAGTAAAACAAGTTAATGATGTTTTCGTGTGCGTTCATCGGAATCGGTCCAGGCATGTTGATTAGCGCCGCTTTGTGTTATTATACCGGCTTCTCTGGGCGAGGATTATTTTCATCGCATAGGTGGCACAAACCTGTTTCATCGGTGATGTATTTTGACTGTGTGTAATTCCTGAAATTGCGCGAAAATGAAGTTACTTCTTAATTCATGCCTTTTCGATTTTTTTCTTGTGCTCGGTTATGGCCGCTTCCACAGCAATGAAAAATAAAGCGAGGCGTGCTTCGAGAATGCTTCAAGAGAGCACGAACAGGAAAAATAGTCGTAATACTGTGATTCATTGACTGTTTTTCCTCTCGCCTTTTGAATGCGAAACTCTAACCTGCATGCAGTAATTTCGTGTCTCCCTTTATTTGCATGGCATGCTAACTATCCGAATTTCAGTGTTTGCCAAGTGCGGCGTCTGACTCAATGTAAGCATTCCAGCTTATGTCTCACTATTCGAAATGCAAACGGGCTTCATCCCTGCAGACGGTCGGGCAGCAATCAAGCCGCACGAGCGACTACCGGGAGCGATGGGAAAGGGTCGGGAAAAAGGGAGAGGACGGCACGCAACTTCCTACAGCTTGACAGAGGGGCCGAGCCTCGGCGGAAGATTGAGGAGGGAAGGATGTTCCGGGGGTTGGGGATGCACCGGGATGAGAAGTTATGGCGGCGGGGAGACGAGTCAGCAAGCGGGGCGAGCAAAGGGAAAGAAAAAGGAACGCGAGGAAAGGAGAGGATCAAGCTAAGGGATGGGAGGAAGGAGGAGCCTGGGGAGGAGGGGGAAGCCGAGAAGATCAGAAGTCATACGCGCCGGGTCTAGCTAAAAGCCCGGCTTGGCATCCCCATTCCACCGGCTATATGGGATGCTGGATCGATCGTCGCGGTGGCGGTGGCGTCGTCTCCATGGCGACGCGGCCTCGAGCTGAGAAAGCATTGCTGTGACGGGACCGGGAGGAGGAAATGTGAGCCGCTTTTACGGAGACGTCGCGGTCTTACCAAAGGGAAGAAGAGGGGTCGCACCGATGTTCCGTGGTTGCGTAAGAGGAGAGTGTCTGCTAGGTCCATCGTGAACGAGCTGCCATGAGAGCTTGTGCAAGCTTCCGTGAAATGGTGCGACTTGTTCCGTATTCCTAATTCATCAGCACTATGCGATACTCACCGTCGCAGTTTGCTACGGTATTCGTTTAGAAACTAATATCAGCATTTTAAAGCCGGAAAATCCAGCCAATATCTCAACTCCATTAATTATAAAAATACGTGCATGGGAATGTAATATAAAATATTAAGGCAAGTAACTGGCATTTATTGCCTGATACAGAAACTTTTAAGCGTAATAAGTGCAATCCATATATCAGAAAGCCTTTTGAAAGAAAAAATATTATAAACTTAAAGTTATAGAAACCCAATTATAAAGAAATAAAATAGAACGCTGAGGAAAAATGCAGAGTAACTATTCATGCAAACCGACAAACCAACCTCTAGCGGAGAGTTCACGGCGCTTCCCGAGAAGAAAAACTCCTTGTGAGTTAGCTAAAAGCTAATTGCACGCTCTAGTTTAATAGTTTAATCATATTTTTACTCCAGAAAGCTAGTACGGTAGCTTAGGTTGTTACCAAAGTTTTCAATATGTTCTTTCGAATGCAAGTACTGGTCGAAAAGAACGTTATACGGTGCTTGAAGAAGCTAACTTTATAAACGCTTTTTTTATAATGAATACAGTAGTTTTAGTACTTCCCGATTTTATTCGATTGTGAAATTGTATATACCTTTCATTTTTCTATTTATTTTACCAGATCACCCTGATAATTAGATAACTCGAACACTCTATTTTTTATAGGCATGACAGTGGCCAGGAAGGCTGTACAGTAAATGGCAGGTAACTCACGAAGGCCACAAAGAACAAGGAGTGATATGAAAAATCTACGTTTGTCAATACAAAAGACCGGAAAATAGCTAATAGCCCTCCCCATGGAGCCTAAAGTGTCGCCACAACGTGGTCTAAAAAACGCTATCAAATGTTTCCCTGCCGTCAAAGAACTGTGCTATTACTAGCTACTTTCTTCAGAACGGCATTGCTGACACAATGGAAAATCCGTTGTCTTCAGCAGATTCGCGCTTAACGTAGGACAGACTGTTCAAGGTAAAGGCAATATTATCATACAAAAATTCTTTCAACGTTGGAGCTCTCGATTTTAATCAAGCAGTAATAATTACACTGAACGTATAAATACGAGTATCATCTATAGGTACGAATGTGCTCCCCGCCCTTTACAATGGCACAATTTACGCAGTGGTCTTTATGAATACTTGCAACAGGGCTGCCAGGTCATGCGCTGGTTAAGTAGTTGGGCCGCTCAATTGCTGATCATTAGGCGGCGCATTCACTCCTGGTTCCAGTGGGCACGTTTCGATGGAACCGAAACATAATTCACCCGTATACTGTGTGATGTCAGTGCGCGTTAAAAAGAAAGCTAGATGGTTCAAATTATTCAGAACGCTCTACTGCGACCTACTGCGCTCTACTCTACTTAGAGGTTCTTGCTTTGGGATGTTACTTAACCCTCTCATGCATGAATTAAACTCAGTGTATAAAAAAATTATTTATCGCCTAAAGATGTCACTATATGCCACAAAGATCACAAAAATAATTTATTTCAAGTAATCAACAACATCCTTATTATATTTTTGATGTGTCCCCATATGAGGACAACATGCCGTAAGGTGGTTTAGGTAATTGGCTTAAGTACGCAACAAAGTAGTGACAGTCTAAAAAATATAGAGCTTTCATACCAGAACACCGAAAGAGGCAACAAATCACATTGAAAGGATGACGATGGGTCTTGCATACTCTGCTTATGCGCTGTCGAAAGACTCAAAGCACTCTGGACATAAAGGGACGTTGCAGCGACCGCAGAGGTACTTTGTCTTGCTACGGCAGGCAGGACTTCGACAGCAGCTGGTGTACTTCTGGATGCTCTTCTTCGGGAAATGCTGCCCGCCGTCCAACCTTTTTTCCAGTGACGCATGGTGAAGCACCCTCTTTAGGGATGGTAGAGGAGGTGGGTGGCCTCGATGGGTGGCCTCGTCGCTTCGAGCTATGCGCTACTTCATCGCGGAATATGAGCGCCTTGGCAACGCGACTATTGGTCCATATATTGGTCCGTGCCTTTGTCTCACCTCCATACAATCCAGGTGTTCACAACTGCCGCACTTAGTAAGTGGAAGAACATTCTCAAGTAGCCCCTTTTGTTCCGCAAGTCATTTCTGTACCTAGCAATCTTTTTTATCTGCTCCTTGCAGACGGTTTGCTCAGCATGTCCCGATAAACATTATGCCATACTCTCTCAGTTTCCTGACGAGGGCCATGGATGTGAAGAAGTTATCGGCATAAAGTTTATGATTTTTGCCTTGAAGTCCCTCGGACAGTCTGATAGCATCACCCGCCATACCATATTCGCCTGAAACTTTGGCTCGTCCCCGCTTGCCCCTTGGTTTACTTCAAAGCGATAAATGTAGCACGACACTTCTGCTCTCACCCCCATCTTGAAGCCCCAGCGCTTTGGCTTGCTTGGCATGTACTGCTTTATGGAAGAGCGCCCTTTGAATGGTATCACCATCTCGTCCACGTCAGGATCAACTGCAGAGCAAAATGCCAGAGCAGACTGCACCGCAAACGCAAAGCGTGGGAAAATGCAGGCGCTTTTGAGCCCAGGCCTGGCATTCTGCAGGTAAGGTTTTTGGGTGGCGCTGTAGGTGAGGCTACACCTTCAACGCATGATGTCCCCACTTGAGGACACATGTTCTCTTCTATTTATACAAGTCAAAATCGAGAAACAAATGGCAACAAATCTCGCTGACAATTTTAAAGAGTTATACTTGGCGCAGGTAATTTTTACAGTAGAAAAGAGCTATCGCTTATCAAGGAATTAATTGTTGTTTCTTAGAAAGATTCAGAGACCTCAAACAAGCCTACTCCTCCTCAGAGCCTGGCGCGTGAAGAAACATGGATAGCTAGTGCCATCTATGAAACATGTTAGGAAACTTCACATGTCCTCAGCTGAGGACTCCATGCGGCAGTGACACGCTCTGAGCGACTGACGAAATTTTACAGCCGGATAAATATGTGTCCTCATATGAGGCCCATATGCATGGGAGGGTTAAACCCCTCAAGCTAAACAAAACTAGCAACAAGTCATTTCCCGTTTGAATACGTTGCAGAAGGGAAGCACATAATATGCGAGTATTGCTTTCAACATTGCTAGCATTCATTCATACCCATCAGCATAGTTCGCAAGATGGCTCTCATTTGCTGACATGATTTCATCATCGGTGATCCCTCCAAAACCAACTATTCGGACTGCAAATTAGGCATGGTTTCGCCAGGGCCGAATTAACAGTAGCGAGGGCCTGGTTCAAAAAATGTATTATAAGGGCCCCTATAACCCACTCCACCTTCTCATCACTACACCACCCCCCGCTTGCGGTCACGTTTGAGATTTGGGCAGTTTTAGAATTTCCTGCTGAGAACACATGCTATACTTACTCGAGGTATCTGCGGATTGTTTATGAACATCGCCTGAGGATATATATTCTCGCAGAGCACTCGGACAGACTGGCATCTGATGGGCATTCGTGTGAAATCTTTTCGAGTGTATATGACAACGAAAGACGATTGGCTGCGTTTGAGCGCAGACCAAGTAATAGAGATGAGCCTCGCTCACAAGCTGTTCGCAAAGCCTTACCGTATATACGCTACCAATCATCTGATAGTTTTGTGAATTCATCTAGAAAGGCGAGTTGAAGCTCTCTTAAGGTAAAGTTTTTGCAGAAGCAGCAATATATAAAGTGTTCTATACGCCAATTTATAACGTTTATTTCTGCGAACGCTGTCATAAAAGCTAAATGTTTTAAACGAAATGGCATCTTTACTGAACTGGCATAAAATAATAATTTAACTCTGCTAAATATTCAGTAATGTATAGATTTACATTTATACAGATTGTCCATAGTTACGAAAAGAGTATATTTAAAATTGGCACATAATGCTCTTTTTTTTTTTTTAAAGGAAGAACTTTTGCATGTGTCACATATTTTTCTTCTTTGAATTTACTAAATAAATTTATATCAAACGAAGTAGCGTACGCAGCATGTTGCACCAAGAAGCCGCCGCCGTCGTAAACGGTGGACTTTCCTTTAAAATAGGATGAACACTTAGCCGTGTTATCGCGTCTACAAAGCGAAGCTTAAGCGTCCTCTTATTTTTCCCCAGAAACACGTGTTTACACAATCAAGAAAATGTAAGTTTAAAATTTTGACAGGAATTCAGTTCTTAAATGAGGCCTGTATTCGTATAGCATGTCTGGGTTTGGTCCAGTTTTTAAGCAAGTGAATAAAGGTATTTACTTAGCGTTTTCGAGCCTTTTGCTGGGAGAGCTCCTTGATGAGACCTTCAACGTTGCCCCGTCTGAGTACCTCCAGTCTCCACTCACAGCAGCGGGAAGTTACTGAGGTGGCTGGCAACTATGAACAGCAATAATACCTAACCAATATTTCATTGATTATATTATAGCTTCCACTGCTTACACTCAGATATCTAAAACACACAACTGTCCTCAACAGCAGTAAAGACAGAGATCATTTGGTTTACCAGCTGACTCCCAAATGAAAACCATCTAGAACCCGTGACCACCAACTGGAGCCTGCTGACTTCCCGCTTGTAGCCATATGTAGCTAGTTAATGCCAATTGAGTACCAGCTCGAACCAGCTGAACCCAGCTGAAAATAGTCAGAATCAAATACAGCCATTTGGATTTTTTTTTTTCATCTGCTTGGGCGAGTACAAAGTTTTGCATTTTGACTGGTGAATTATGAGGCTGCAGATTAAGCCTATGATGCAACGAACAGATTTTAATGCATTCGACATTGCAATACGTGAGCTATAGTTTTAATCATAGGAAATCTGAAAGAAGAGGATTTGACTATTCTTCGCACCAGTTTAACCTCGGAATCCGCCATTTTTTCCACCTCTCAGGTGGAGAATGTAGGGCCCGGTTCATTTGAACCCTTTGAACTCTGAATAATCCGGACCTGGGTTTCACCTGGCGTCAGTAAAGTTGATAATAAAATAATTATCGATCAATCTGCAAATTATGCTGGCTTCTTTCAAATAAATATTATTTTTCTATATTCTCAATGGTTTAGAAATGTTGTTTGCAACTCAGCCGCTAGTCGCGCTCTTTTGGAATCAGTGTCAAAGCGAATTATTTATTTTTGTAGAGCGTTAACTGCCAAGGCTGATAGCATGCTTTTGTTACGATTCCCTTGATGGTAGTGCGTCTTTTGTATTCAGTACTCTGAGAAATACTTCACTGTTTGACGGACATATGTCTCGTTTGTAATTGTGCTTATACGAGTGGATTATTTTATAGCATTGATTATTTGGTATGCGAAATTCCTATATTGAGTTCCTCTGCTCGCCGTGCACACCTTTGCGTCGAAGCAGAGGAGCGCATGAATACAAAATTGTTCCATAAGAGCGCACTTCAAAAGTTATTCATGTTGTTACTGCGCCCTTGGATAATGGCCTATACTCACGAGGGGGATTGGCCACGCATGAATGCGTCCGAAATAGGTACTGCGTGATACCTTAACGGTTTCTTTTCTTGTACCGAAGTTAGGGTCAGTTTTTTTTTTCTTTTTTGATAATTTTCTGAACGCGATTCTGGTTCCAAAAACCAGAGCCGGCAAAAGCTGAGCGCAATTGCTTTGCCTATTTTATGGCGCCACGCCCGCCACGTGAAAAGCGTATTATATACGTTTAAATGGCCGAGAAGATCAAGGGCGATAAAACCGAGATCAACTGGGCAAGGTTGAGGCTCCCCCTTCGGCTCACCCGCTTGCGTGACCCACTTATGGGCCGGCCATTTTACCTGTTTGACGCATAAGTTCTGGATAACAGTCCTTTAACTTTGTTCCATCGTTCGCATAGCTCGTATAGAATAGTTTTGTGGCATACGAAAGACGTCAAAAATGGCGCCTGTGGCTCATTCCGTGTTTGTATACACCAGGAGGTGGAGCATGCGTGCTCAGAGCACCTAAAAAAAAAAAGGGGGGGGGGGGGTGCTAATAATGTCCTGTCAGCTTTTGTGTATTTATCTAATGAGATAGCGAGGTGTCTTATTTTGTGTATGCTTGCTCGAGAAACACCCGAAAAGTAGAAACGCAAAGAGATAAAGCAGAAAGGCAAAAACCGCCTTAGTTTAGTACTCGAACAGGGAGTGAGCAGGAGTATATGCCCGCTGGCGCCGCCAAGGTAGCCTATAGCCAATTGGCTGCACCTCCATAGCAACGCTCAAGCTGATGTGCAGCTAGCCTGTGATCGACGAGTGGCTGCATCGAAGAACGTTGTTCGAACGTCCTGAGCGCGGCATCGACATTCATAATCGTAGCCGGAGATTAGAGCATGCGTGCCGATAACATCTCCTGCGCTACACTCCAGCAGTTGCGATTCCTGGGCAGGAACCGAAGCGAAGGAAGTATAGTGCGGGCCAACCTCGTGACGCGCTTCGAACGTTCTTATGTAAAACTTGTTATCAGACCCATAAGAGCCGGTTGCATGCCTCCATTAACCTTTAGACCGCTCCTCCCCTTGGGATACACGCCAAGATGGCGCGCAGGATCATCGCGTGCTCAGGCCATTAAAAGAGCAGGCTCGAGGGGAGCATGTATACCTCGATGGCTGGGGATCGAGTTCAGCGGGATCGTTAAACGGCCGAGCGGCCGGCTAATTACTGCACGCGCTGCTCGTAATCCACGCCGTGTAATTATCCCTGCCCCGTACATCTACAATGAAGCAGTGCCTGTTCGGTAAGGTCTAGCTGGAGGGGCCTGCAGGCGCGAGCCCAATTCATCGCGTTTACGTCCAGGTCGACGTTTTTTCTTCAACGAGTGATAGGAGTGATGTTACTTGTGAGTATTGAGCCTCTATGGTGGCAGTAATGGAGGAATCATGTGCTCTTTCTCTGCAATACATGCGGAAGCCTTTCTTGCTATGAGGGTGTGAGAATCACTCGAAATGTAAGGTGGGGCGCTAACAAAATATGGTTTATGCTTGACAAAAGTCACACAAGGAAATAAACAATCAGAAAAGAAATAGAACATGTGTAACTAGCTGTGATTGTAAGCAGCCAAAATAAAGTTATCTTCTATCGAGATACTGTTTAGCTGTTGTTGCTTCAGAAATTCACTTGCTGATTGCCGTATCTTCGCTGTGATGCCTTTATTACATCTCTCAAATGGCTCTTGTATTCTTGCCTGTGTGTTGGAAAACCACCTTGAGTGTTTATCGCGTTAACCTAAGGCGTCTCTACTGTTCTTTTTTCCTTTATTTTCGCGTGCCAAAATCAATCGCCCCATTTTCAAGGTCACAGATAGGGTGACAAATAGGAGGAATAGGGGGGGGGGGGAGGTGCTTGGATAAATTGCTCGGACGCCACGTATTTTTGTGCGTTATGGCTCAGCCGCCTTTGAAATGGCTCTTTCGAAGTAGCCCACGATTACCGTTTCTTTTGTTTTTCATGTGTGCGCCACTGTTTTTTCTTTTACAAAACAACGACATTGGCAACGTATGTTTAGAGTGCCTTCACTGATGGTGATATGTACGCAGTGACAGTTTCTTCATTCTCATGTCATGCGGGCGCTTATATTTGTTTTATTTCTTCGCGGTAACTATCACATAGTCGCGGATTTTAGGTGATACTGAGAACCGCTGGATTAATTGTTGTATTCGGTCACTCGGTCACTGGCGGGAGCATTATTCCCAAGATCCATTCTACATTCTACATTCTACAAATTTAAAGTTGTCGCTTTTAGCCTTTTCTTTACCCGTGGCAAGCACAGTAGAAACAGAAAATAGGATAGTGCATGCGTTTCCAGTCGAAAGTATGCACTGAGCACTGCTGAAAATAGGGAAAGCACGAACGAAGCCAGCGGAGCAGAACGACACGTGGCCATTCGTAGCGCTCTGCGTGTACTGCGGTACGTGCCCGCGGACCAACCGACCAACCGTAAGTCACCAAACAGCCGCAGGGTGTCGCTTGCGGGCGGGAGCTGAAAAGGTCTGACGGGCATCCGCTCATTCTCCTTCCATAGAAGCACTAGAGAAGGGCTGACTAAGAGAAGATGGAGAAACAACAAGCCACGTGACTCTGACACGCGACAATCTCTTTGATCTTTGCCTGCCCTTTCTTTGCTTCAGACGTAGTGCAACTCTTGTTTTTGTTCTGTTTTCTTTGACGAATGACGAACGATGGGAAAAACGTCGACGGGAGCACCATCGCTGGCCCCTACTATGGCGGGCGGCATGACACGTGGTAATGGACGTCGCGATTCGGGAGAGAAATGCATATTGACAAAGCCGAAGCCAAGCCTTGCCGGAAGGTGCTTTGAGCTGGCAGTGTGGCTGGCGACCGCTCAAGCTGCGTGGGATCGAACCGGGACTCCCGCACACCGCGGCGGATGACGCGTGCCGAAGTGGCTCGGCCTTTCAATCCGGAAGCTGCGTCATACTCGCTTCCTGGTTCGCAGCTTTCCGTTTCGGAGATTCACTTCCGGTGGAAGAGGTTTCCCATATATCGCCCTTCTTTCTCTGGTTGCGCTCTGGAAAGTGGCATCAAGTAGAGAAGAGACCATTATCGAGCACATGCGCGCAATGTAGGGGAACAATTGATGCCTCTATAGTTCTAAGTTCTATTATAAAACAGCTTTCTTGAAAGCCAACTTGATTTCCCTGGAGGGGATCAGAACTTCACTGGCTCCATCAGACGAGCAAGTGAAATTCTGATGGAGCAAGTCATCAGTCAATGTAGTGACTATTGGAGCCAGTGAAGTTCTGATCCCCTCCGGCGAAATCCAGTTAGCTTTCGAGCAAGCTGATTTATAATAAAACTGACTTATAATAAGGATTGCCTCCTTAGTTTTGCTCTTCGCGCATGCAGTAGCGGCAAAAATATATGCTGACTGCTTATTAAATACAGGTCCACAAAATCCCAATCCCACTCAGTACTGCAGATTACTCGTAAACTGAAGCCAAAGCTCTAGCTTATTTTAGCTTCTTTAGCTCTAGAAGCTCAGGTCTGAGTGGAATATAAAGTCTGTTGGGAACACTACAATGAGTGTGATGACTACTGATTTCGTTATACACAGCTATAGACGTAGCCATCATTTTTTTCTCACTGGTGTTCCTCTATCGAGAAATTTCTGCCTGCTCCAAAGCATGAACAGGGTCGTGTGTTGCTCGTAGCAAAATGCTGAATTGTATTGCTTTGGCCACACGAAGTTGTGGCCAAAGCAATACAATTCCCGGCCTCGGCGGCCGCTTTTCGATGGAGGCGAAAAGCTAGGTGCCCGTGTGCTGTGCGATGTCAGTGCACGTTAGAGAACCCCAGGTGGTCGAAATTTCCGGAGTCCTCCACTACGGCGTCTCTCATAGCCTGAGTCGCCTTGGGATGTTAAAACCCCAAAACCAAACCAACTTTGATTAAGCGAGTGCGCTGCATCAGCAACAACGTGTCCACGAAAACATGTTGTGCACCTGCTTTTCTATTCCTTGGATGTTCGCAACTGGCACTTGTGTCAGAATGTGCTTTCTCTCGACTACGCCTGTGTATTCTAAATCCTGCCGGGATAACATGAACATAAGTGGTGCTTTATTGATGGGATTGAGGTGCATTCCGTTTGGTTAGAAATCGACTACACAGCTTTTCTTTGTGGTTCTGTTGGCATTTGGAAAGAAATTTCCGTACTTATAACAGGATAAAATTGGAATTAAAAACTGGAAATATTCTCTTTCTTTGCCACTCGGTTCAGACCGGTGGCGTCTACTTCGGAGACTCCGTGATTAGCACTTGGAAACGAATCACGGTACTCGCTTGGCCTCCGGGATCAGTTGCTCAGAACTGGCTTGGCGTTATGTTAAGGCCCCTTGCGATAATGGCTAGGCTAGTGACGGCAATTTCTATGTTTAACGTGTTTTCTTCTGCCCCCCCCCCCCCCCCCCCCCCCCCCCTTCTCCAAGATTTTAATATAAAAGCGGTCCGTCAATGGAACCTTTGCGAACTAAATGGATTTGCCGACAAGGGTCCAGTACCACTAAACTAAAAACTGTCCGTCTGAGAGTGTCCGACCTCGAACTGGCATATCTGTGCATGAATATTTGCGTCCGAGAATGTGTCTGCGTTTTACATCAGCACTACGCGTGCTAAGTCGTTCAAAGCGGCCAGCACGTAGAAGTGTCTGTAATAGTGCCCTCTTTGCCAAATGCAACCATATGAGGTTAAGTGTATGTGTAGCCCTCATGGCGGCCCTAAACACCAGAAGGCCTTGGAAAGTGGGAAAATATTTTCTGACAAGAATTTATCTTAACATCTTATTTTCATCTTATTTTTTCTCACATTAACATAATGCCCTCCGTTTATATCTCTGTTGGGTTAGAGTGCACTGTTTTTTTTTTTGTTGTTGTGAACATGCATTTTAGTGTTAACCATTGTGTTCCACGTGCCACAATCCCCACCTCCTCCCCCCTCTCTCGAAAGGGACTAGACGTGTCTGTAAGCAAATAAATAAATAACTTTGAAATAAACGTCCTTTTATCACTTATTTTGGTAAAGACGGTGCATATAGACACTTAGCGTAATGGCGCATATATAGTGCCAACCTTATTACCCATGGCCCATCGGTGCATCATTCGTGAAGGGTTTGGTTGCGACATGCTCTAACGGCGGCATCATTTACCTCAAAAAAAAAAAAAATATTGCACAAGTTATAGCTGTGAAATAAAACCTCCATAATTATGCATGCGGAACAAGCCCGGCATGCAGCGGCAGTTTGCCGCGTAGGCTACTAATGGTTGCAGCGTGATCGCGAATCCGAACGATGCCGCCAAGCCAAGCTGCACCCACACGCCAACAGCGGCACTGACTCCATCCTACGGGGAAAAACAAAGAACAGCGCATAGGGAGAGTAATGTGGCGGTAGCCAGGTAGCGAGGCCGTTCCGGCCGCCGTGTCCAATCCGTTCTGTTCGGTCCTGGCGCCACCTGAAGTCACGACCGACGAATCATGCACGCTTCCGGGCATCGCCGTGACCCGCCGCCGAAGTTGTGCACGGGGAGAAGCCAGACGACAGCTGCAGTGTCGTTGAACTCAAGACGGGATCGTTTTGCTGTGCGCGAGGCCCCTGTTTCTGTTAGGCACTTGCTACACGAATAATAAACCTGACTGGTTTTCTTCAAGCGCATAGCAAAGATCATCAAAAGGAAGGGCAAATAATAAGCGGCCTTGGAGCAGCAGCGATTTTTTGCATGGGCGGAATAGATGTCAAAGATAAAATGTTAGAAAAAAAAAAAAGGAACGATGTGTCACAGTTATATGTATTATGTGATTGAATTTTGGTTTTCCCTCTCCAAGTTTCCCATCTTTCCCAAGTTCCCTATACTCTATCCGACATCCCACTTTTTGACATCTGCGCACTATGCAAAGGGCAATCTACCCATGGTCCGTACTTGCACTTACAGTATGCGCAGCTACAGTAATTCGGTAACTGCGCAGTACAAACAAGGTAGGGCAGTGGGCCACCTATATATATTTGACAGTTTTCGGGAGCTTCGGTCAGAGAAACGCAAGAAGGAGGTACTTAATCTGCGTTATGGCTTACACTGTTGGGTTTCACGTAAAAGATTATACATTATAAAATAATATACAATCGATAGAATATCCCTTCCAGTGCGCTTGTTAAGTAATCTTGTTATGATGAGTTGCACATGAAAAGCCTCTATGAAAACCATGCTGTTGGGAATTTAATAACGAATGTGCTGTAAAATTACTCATAATAGAACAGTGAAACACATGCTCTATAACTTTACGAACAACACTGGTTAAGGACACGGGTTGGTAATTTGAAACAATATTTTTGGGACCCGATTTATGTAAAAGCACAACATTTGCATGTTTCCACTCCTCAGGTAATGAGCCGTCCTGCAATGACGTATTGAAAATAATCTACAGCTACCTTGACAGAAATAATGCACAATATGAAAGCAGAACTGTAGATAAAAAGAGCTGGCTGGTTGTTCTGGCTGCTTTTACGCGTCGTAAAAGCGATGCAATGCTACGTTGATCAAACACAACATCCACAGTACAATAGTGATAAATTCCTGGCGAGAAACAGCAGGTCTATCTTCCACAGCAGAAAACTCAGGACTGAAAAACGTTTCAAAGTCCTTTACCCTCTGCAGATTATCGGGAACGATAAGTCCTTTATGATTGAGTGCTAGAATGAACTCCAGCTCCTTAAAGATCTTTTTTCCAAATCACAGGCACTGTTCAATGAGTGACCGTGATCTGAGTAGTAAACGTCAAGCCGACAGAATTGTTTAATATGCGCTTACATAGTATACAGAATTTATGAAAATAGCTCTCTGAACTGGATGGCTGTCTACATAGGTTTTATCTCCAAATAGTCGACGATTGCCAATACACCTGGTCCTAATAGAGGCTAGGTTTTAAGACTGCTGTGGATCCTTTTTCATTTTGTTTTCAGTTTCCCATTCTGCCGTGTACATAAACGTGGAAGTAGTGCAGGTCTTAGGCACTTCAAATAACATGACACAATATAGACAGGACTCCAGGGATATGGGGGAAAACATTATAAACTCAAGTTAAGTGCAAAGCGTGAGCTTGTATGCCTTCGCTTAGGAAGGCCATCAACTTCCCGTTCGGCCTCTGCACCCCGAGGCATTGCATCTGTGTCCGAACTTATCTTTTGTAAAAAAAGTCAGAGTGGCTGTCTCAGGCAACGGCAATATAATAAAAAAAGAGGAATCATGGCAACGACTAGTTCTATCTCAAAAGATTTAAAAAGCATGAATTGTCGCATTCGGTGTAGCTTTAGATGAAAATTTCGTTCGGACTTTGGGATGAATCGAGGGACACATATCGAAAGCGAATGTTTTTCCCTTTTAGTCAGTGGGTAAAAACTAATTCGAGTAATGCGAACACTCAATATTGCAGCTATACTGTTATAATTATTGCACAGAATATCCGAGAAAACGACAGCTGAAGGACAAATTAATAATTCAGGAAATAGCGATTCGCATTGTGAAATGTATTCGGTATGCTACACTTTAGAAAGAGGGCTAAGGAACCGAAGACAAAGCGATTATCAGCCTATCAGAAAAGAGAGAGAGATATAAAGAGAGAGCGGCTGGTGGTTTAGCGTGCAGCATAGGTCAAATGCGAGTAAAACGCTCGAGAATTCATTTCTCAATTCGGTTTCAGGTCCCAGGCGCTGAGGATCATTAGCATACATTCGCAATTTAAAACATTATGTGAAAGACCATCCGACATTGGTGTAAAGCTTCGCTTTAACCAAGGCTTGCGATCGTGCCTGCATTGCCTATCCCTAGCGAAAAGACCGTATGAGTCACAATAACCTCATACCGATTCCTCATAGTAAACTCATACAGATCTCATACAATCTCATATATTTCTCATATGTTAAAAGAGATTTGTATGAGATGCTCTGAGATTTGCATGAGTTTGGTACAAGTTTGGTAAGAGAAATCTGTATGAGGTTATTGTGACTCATAGGGTTTTTTCACTAGGGATGTGAGTAGCCTGTCTTACTCAGGATACAAAGGTACCAATGGGTTCGAATCTCCTTTCAAAAGTGCTGTACAAGTTGGGAGCTTCTGACAGTTTGGCCATGAGACGTATTTAATTTCCTCACGTCACACAAACCACCTACACAGACACGAGGGTGTCGCACGGGCGTTGTGTCGAAGCGAACACGAAGGCTTCAGGCATCGCACATCCACTGAATGACCGGAGCAAGCTCGAATGCTAGCGCTCCAAATGCGGACATAAAGTTGCAGAGCAAATAAATATGAAATAGGGCAACAGATATGCTAAACCCAGCGCCCTGGCCTGAAAGGATATATCTTGTTCGTCACCATCATCATTGTGATGGTGACGAATAAGATATATCATTTCAGGCCAGGCCGATAGGTTTAATCTATCTGCTGCTCTGACGAACCCACTGCGGTACACTAGCTGCAGTGCAAAAGCCTATTCGATTTTTCTCCAATGAACCCAACCTTGCGCTACGTAATCACCGCAAGCTTCCCAATCTCATCCGCCCACCTAATTTTGTGACGCCTCCCGCTACACGCTTTCATTCCCTTTAGTCCGTTATACACGTCACGAGCACGATTAATCTTTCTTTGCATTACAGTTAGGTCCTACCCATGTCTACTTCCTTATTTTTATTGTGGCTTAGTCCTTTAGCTGGTGTTCTCTCGTAACTCAATCTGCGTCTTTCCTCTCTCTTAACTTTATACCTATCTAATTTTTCTTTCCGTACCTCCCGGAAGGAATGTATACCGTTAAATATAGTTATAGGAGCTGCACATCCGCCATAGAAAATGAAGAAATTCCAGTAACAAATTGCTTTGTGCAACCCTTAATGACATTTACAGTACTGTATATAATTCGCTTCTTGTTTCCGAGAGGCGTTCAGAGAATAGATACAAAGATCCGAAGTTAAAGTTTAAAACAAAGTACTTTGGTAACCTGTAGTTTTATTTAAATATATAGCGTTGCTTGGAACTCAGCCGACGAGCAGCAAAGCGTGATCGAAGACTCAGACGGAGAAAATGCAACTGTGGGTCTCAAGAAAAGAAGTTTTGAACAAAAACTCTCGCAAATTATCAACAGTTTATGATACGCAGGAAAACGTTGCAAGTGGTAGCAAATAAATTAAGCGATGACAGATCTAATGACCATATAGACTTGGACCGCGAGGGGGAAATAATTAGGATTCTATATTTGGATCGAACTTGCAAGGCAAAGTCAGATAATGAATGGTAATTGTATAACGCCCCTCAAGCGGGAAATATGCAACAACTGTATCGCAGAGAATTTTTTCTCAGTGTAGGGCCACTTACCTAAGCAGAATTTTATTGTCATTGTTTTTATCTGAAAGAGCGTACATTTTACATTGGTGACATGGCCGCTTGTCTATGCGATATTAGCGAAAAAGTAAAATGTCTGCACAGGTTGAACATACACATCTGTATGTTCGAACTGATCTTTTGTTCCGAGTTCTATCAGTAGCTGTTACTTACTATATGCGCAGCATTCATGTAATAGAATGATTCTGGATGACTGAAAAGTATGTGCGTAATGTTTCAGAAGTCGGTCTAGCTATTATAAGATTTTTGTGTCTGAGATCTTAACCTTACTCTATTATTACCCCGCCTTTTGCCTTCCTCTTGTTATTTTCTTCTTCTGCTCAACGAACTCAAGAACATGTTTTCATTCCTCTCACAAAACATGCTTGTCAGAGCTACAACGCAATAGCTCAGTAGCGCAACGTGGATTCGTGCTTGAATCCGAGCCCTCCCCTTGTCGACACTAATGAGTATGCGCAAAACTCGAAGGAGGAATAGAGGAGCAATATGCAAATCACTTCCAAAGTCAACAAGACGCTCGGCAAGCTCATCGCTCTTGAAACCCTCTCGCATTTTTTTTTTCTTCGTCCTGCGCAGGGTAGCGCTCCGACTCGCGAGACCGGTTCAGGGGGAGCCGTTTAGATCCCACATAGCACGGCCGCTTTTAATGAAATGGCCAGTCATCACCGAGCAAGATTTAGCGTTCGCTAATGAATGCCCTGCGCATAATACAGCATCGCCCTCTTTATGTTCCGCAAAATGCACTCCCACCACTTCCTGCACCCGGCTTAAGCCTTAATTTCACCCTACTCCTCCCCTTCTACCCCCTCCCGTTCCCCTTGTCGTCCGCACCATATAAGAAACCCCCTCCTCTCAGCCAGACGCCTGTCTATTCCGTGTATTGTGCATATGCATGTAAGCTTACGGCGAGAGGGTGGAGGCCGGTAGTCCTGAGAGCGGCTGGTGCGTTGAGCCGGGAGGCAGCGGAGGATCTGCATGTTCTGCGAAAGCTCCGTTTCGCTGGCAGAGCTAGCGACCGGGCGCGGTCGCGTGCGCAAAGGTGGCTTATGGCAGTCGGGAGATCGTCGGCAATGATAAGAATAGAGAGAGGAATATCGCTCGATAGCTTTATAGTATACATATTTCTGTCCAGATTAGTCCATTTATTTCGCTTTGTTTTTTGTCGAGTGAAATCGACTTTATTAGGCTTTTGCGTAGTGCGACAGCGCTTTTGGAGTGTCGCGTGGCTAGCGAGCTAACGTGTCCCTGACGCCGTGGTTTTCCATGCAAGCCACGCGTCAGCGGAGACAGCGGTCATACTGCGCCGCTCGCTCGTGTGGTGCGATAGCGGTTTCATGTGGGTGGGCACGTTGGCTTAGGGGTTGAAACGATTATATGATTTATGATGCGAGTTTAGAGTTCCGCTATGGAGCGTGCACTGACGGCTGGACACGTATGACTCTTGGAACCGTAGTATGGATGAAGGCTATTTAGAAGGGGATGCGTTCCTAATTAATACAGTCTCAATTTATCCTAAATATTTTGATGAAGGAACGCACCTGCAAGTAACATCGCCACCTCCCTTTTCTTTCGCGCGCTTTCTTGCATCATCAAGCTCATCCACATCACGAGATAACTAAGAAAAAAAATGGTTTATTGGTTTTATTGGTGCGGAGGAAGTACGAAAGCACGTCTTTTCGACCACTCATATAGTAATGTGTAACCCGGTTGCCAACGCGAAATACAATGTTCAGCAACAGCTGTAGAGGTATTTATGCGTTCTTGCCATGGTCGTTACACCACAGATCTTTGGTCTCTGGCTTACCGCTGATGTGCATCGTTCCGAGAACAACGACGTTCCACCTCGGCGGTGTTTACAGACACTGCCCCGAGATCTTTGGTCTCAATGTTCCTTAATTTCGCCGTTGAATTACCCCAGAAACAAATTCGAAGCATGAGATGGTTACAAGACGCATTCGTGCGCCAATCGCCTAGTAACCGTTTACCGGGCATAGCAGCTTGCCACGGTCAGAGAACCACACGTGAGCGAGGTCCGTGACTCGCTCATGCTTTACACTTCTTTACCGTCGGGTATAACGCGCAGTCGATGGGACACCGCCAAATGCCTCGAAAGTTTTTAAAGCGGACAACTGGGCTAGTTTGGTGACCTTTATATTCAAGGCATATGGTGACTAGCGCTGAAGTCAAGGACATAAGAGTGACGGACACCACGAACCTTAGACACATTCAATATATAGGAAAACCATGTAAAAAGGATCACACCCCAAAGCGACTGTGCAACGGCACATGCGCTTTGGGGTGTGATCCATGCGGATGTTCTGAAATCATGCCACCCTTTGACACCCTTCCAAAGTAAAGAAGGAGAAGAGTTTTCATAATCTCAGTAAGGACTCCGCGACGATGCACTCGGCAGTGAAAGGGCCGCACGGAATTAGGCGAAGCATACGACGTCCGGCTGGCAGGCCTGCACAATGAGATCCTTCACTGTCAGAACAAATCTCCTTTTAAATCCATGGCGCACACTTAATTTGCCTAATCCTCTTTTCAGAGCATCTGGTTCTGCGCACTTCCCATAGGCGGCGGAGTTGCTGCGGGTCTCATCTTTTCTTCCTACGCAGGATTTTATAAACGGCTTCCTGATTTTCAGGATGCGAGGCTTCGAAGTCCTATGTCAAACACTTTTATTTCTTGTGCACGATGAGAGATGGACACGAGAAATCAGGAAACAAAAAACAAACAAAAATTTTGTCCTGCGGGTCTCTGCTTACCCTTCAAAGACGTGCGTTTATGTAGGCGTCATGGCGCTGTTGCGCTCTTGACACTTCGATTCGCTCATGTCATTCGAGCATATGTCCATCTTATAGTAACACCAACATGCAGTGCGACTGTCGTAATAAGCTGGTTGAAGTTTATACAAATTCAGAGTCATTCTCAATCTTCTTTGTAATTTTTCTGCCTCATAGTTCTTATTGCGTTATTAAACTTTTCACCCTTTACATAGTCACTGTTTAAGAAGTACGGTGGTTAACTGTGTTATCCCAGAGTTGGGAGTTGAGTCCCGAAAACATTTGAGAGCGGTTGCCAGAAACGTACCTATTTATTTTGGCTTCGAACAGAACGATGCCAATACGAATCTCGGGCACAACAACGCGTAATTCTGAATATTTATCTGACCGGCTACGCATATGCATGCTTAATGCATGATGTAATGCCCTCTGGACTCAGACGGTGTTTCAGTAATTGAATAACTACTTTATTTGGAGTAGTATGGTAGTAGCGCACATTCTAGCAATAGTGCTGCCCCGCGTGCATCAAAAAGTCATTCACGTAAAAGCATTTTGGACCACGTTGCGTACGGCCAAACACATTTCACCATTCATAAACTAACGAGGACAGAAAGGGAGCGCTTTGTGACACCCTCCTCAAAGAAAGGTGCGGCAAATTTTATTCTATACTGTCACAGGTAGAAATTACATATCTAGACCGACGACCGGGATCTTACAGTTCCTATGAATGTATTTTCGCACTACCTTATGGCTAAATATATCATGGGTGATGATGATCATCGGCACGCCACTCATAAATGTTCAGTTCAGTTCAGTCGTTCAGTTGTGTCCGATTCTTCGTGACCCTATGGACCATGTCACGCCACGCTTTCCGGTCTCTCACTAACTTCCTAACATCACATAACTTCATCTGCAGTGCCTCGAGGATGCCACCTAACCATCGCGTTCGCTGCCTACCCTTTCTCCGGTGACCCTCAACCTTTCCCAACATTAAATCTTTCTCCAGCGACTCCTCTCTTCTCGTCAGATGACCACAGTAGCTGAGCTTTAAGTTTAAAATTTGACCCTCCAATGAGCAGTCGGGGTTTATGGTCGACAATATCGACTGATTTGATCTTCTGGCAGTCCAAGGAACTCTCAAGAGTCTTCGCCAGCACCACAATTCAAACGCGTCAATTCTTCGGCGGTCAGCCTTTTTCACAGTCCAACTCTCGCATCCATACATCACAACTGGAAAGATCATAGTACGAGTACTCATAGATGTATTTGCTTATTATTCCATGCTGTCGGGAATGTGCATCTGTACGCTGCTTGAAATCAACGTTGTGATTCCAGGGCGACGTTATTGCGGGCGCGTCCACCAGTATGGAACCGAACGTAAAGGAAAACTTGCAGACGCTCCGTATGGAAAATTGGGTGTTATCAAAAAGCAGTATCATATTCATTACCATGGCAGCAACCGAGCTAAAGTCCCAAGGATGAAGCCGACAGTCGTCGCATTGCAGCATAAGCCTCATATTTCAGGGCGCCCTGGCCCTTTCCGTTTATATGTCAGTTTATATAGTTATTAGGCTCGCTAATAGCACGTACAAGTTTGAGATTATGACAGGCTATAGGCTCATGCCGAGGATGTTTACAGGTAAGTCCAAAATCATATAAGCCTTGCTTTAAGACATTTGGCTTCGTGATGCGTTCTCAGTTTTTTTTTTTTCTCCAAGAGCGGTCCATATTTTGCCGAAACTACATCTGAAAGTTAACGTAGCGACCTGCACGTTGACTACATCGCTGTAATAAAGCAAATAATTTATTTTCTTAAGAAAACTTTACAACTAGTAAGCCTTTAGGACCGAAACGTGTTTGTGCTCTAAAGTTGCAGCAACACACCACATATTACCCAGAAATGTGGCGCAACAAACACAAACACAAGCGAAGAGACAAAACACAAGCGCACACTACCAACTGTAATAAGGATCTGAAAACACTTCAACTTCACAACTCCTCTTCTTCTACACTCTCCGCTTGTGTTTGTGTTTGTTACGCCACATTTCTGGGTATTATGCAGCACCAACTAGCCCCTCAAGCCGTTATTTTGAGACACCACCTATTGCAGCGAAAAAGTCAGGGGAAGTCATTACATAAGGATCGTCGCCGGCAAAAACTCGCGGCAAAAAAAGGCCTGCCTGTATCCTTATCGATCGACCCAGACACAAACAGCACGGCATGTCTGGAACAATTTTGATGGCAGTAGCGTCCACAGTTCGCCGTGTCCTTCTCGCCAAGCAGAGTCGATACGGAGGCGCAGCAACCTGCCAAGAGTCACGTTCCACCACCCGCCGTCGCCATCGCGGAGGATACACGAAACGGCCGGCGAGGGAATAGAGCTATCGATAATAGGGAGGGACTACGCGCTTCCCTCGGAGCCGATGTCGGCGGACCTTCGCCAGCTTCCTTCCCTGCGCTCTTTTCCCCATCCCATTTCCTTTTTCCCTCAGTGCCTCTCGGCTTCGCTGCATGGCCGTCCAGGTGGATGGCAAGATGTCGGCGAAGCGTTTCAGCTGCAGCGGGAGGAAAGATACGAAAGTGGCGGCAAACGTATCGCATGATGCGCGTTGCGTCGTGGGACAGGTAGTAGCAGGCTCAAGATTCTTGATTTGCGCAGTTGCTACCTCAAGCTCTGCTGATGCTAAAGTTGCATCTCCAGTTTAATCCTTTTAACCCCAAGCAACTAAAACTAATAATCTAGAACTAGAGCAATGTGCTATGGTCTTTTCAGTTGTGATGCATGGATGCGAGAGTTGGATTGTGAAGAAGGCTGACCGCCGAAGAATTGACGCGTTTGAATTGTGATGCTGGCGGAGACTCTCGAGAGTTCTTTGGACTGCCAGAAGATCAAATCAGTCAATATTGTCGACCATAAACCCTGACTTCTCATTGGAAGGTCAAATTCTAAAGTTAAAGCTCAGCTACTTTGGTCATCTGATGAGTAGATAGGAGTCGCTGGAGAAATGTTTGATGTTGGGAAAGGTTGAGGGTCACCGGAGAAGTTATTAGGCAGCGAACGCGATGGTTAGATGGCATTCTCGAGGCGCTGCAGATGGAGAATTATGTGATGTTGGGAAGATAGTGAGAGACCGGAAAGCGTGGCGTGATATGGTCCATAAGGTCGCAAAGAGTCGGACACGACTGAACAACTGAACTGAACTGAGAGAAATGCAAACAAAATGAAAGTTTCCAGTGAAAATTATATTTATTTCATAAATAATGCAACAAAAGTGCGATACTTTAAGTGGGCGCTGAAGCAATGAAACTGCGCATATTTCTCATGTATACTTAAAACAAAGGAATTCAATCGAAGAAACGAGCTAATTGCCACCGGAACCAATGCAAGCATAGGGAAATTGCATAATTTTCATTGTTGTGACGTTGAGCTGTGGTTTGACGACCCTCCTCTTAGCCTTGTTTTTCAGATGCGCGCGCACCACAGCCTGCACATTTAGTTTTCTTTTCACGCAAATGACCCATGTGTGTGCATAATTAGAACAACCAGATTGACAACGCGCGCTTTGCTTAAGCTGCGTTGTTGGCTACAGATTAAAAATGAAAGGAGTTTGATATGTAAGCACGCCATCACAAGCTCGCCCTTATGAATGACAAAGATTTGAAATGGCGACATGACCTGTCAGCTCAGAACTACGAGTGCTGAGGTTTTCGCTATTTTGTTGACATGGCTACTGTTGCACTGAGCGATGTTTGAGAAGGTCGTTTGCGTCTCTGCTTTGAAAATGAATACGTTAAGTGTTGCGCCTCGCACAACGTTAGGAGGCTCGATATATATCCTCAAAGATGAATGAAAAATATTTACACTTCACACTATGTACTGTAAGCGATACACCGCACGCGCGTTGCATTATTATAATTTGCGCTTCTTATGAGTTCCTCTTTTCGGCGATGTTTTTTTCAGTCGTGATGAACTGGCGCAAGGCTGCATCGAAGATGTCTTTCCTATGTATTACGTTTTTGTAAATAAAGCGCGCGGTGTACTTCAAGCTGTACGGTGCCTGTTGTGAATGCGGCAATTCGGTTCTACGAGTACAGTGGTTGAGTGTGTTACAGAGTACCACTCCAATGGCAGCGGAAGACAGTACTTTCGACGGTGAGAGGCTCATGTGGCGCACTGTGTGGCAATGGAACCCTCCTGATTTCTTTAGTGGGAATCTTATACAGGCAAGACTTCAAGTACAAGCGCTCTACTTAAGTCGGAGGGGGCGGGGAGGGGAGACAGACGAGCATCATGATAACATCTTTCAGTTGACGCTGAATTTCGTCTGGTCTCCGTATTACTTTGCAATGTCATATTTATTTTGTTGTTGTTTTTTTCTTAATATGCGAATGCATTATTTTATTTAAGCCAGCAAAGTGGAGCACAAAAGGACGACTGACATACACGCTATATTAGGTAAAGATAAAAAACTTATCGCGTGCTTATGAATCTATGCTGTTTACATGGTAAAGTCCAGCGTCCTATCATGCATAGCCGATTTAGCAGGGTGGCTGTTTATCTGTGCTATCCAAGTGGTCCCATAATGAAAAAAAGAGTAGAAGGCGGAGACAACCGGCCTCTACAGCAAACATGCGATGGGCAATCATGTCGAATAAACTTTTGAGCTGAGCGACTTGCGGCAAGCATTTAGCGTGTATATCTATATTCTTCTTGTGAACCAGTTCCCACTTGGAGCCTAATATGATCTCTGTTTGAGTTTTAAACGATCTAGAGAAGGCTCTCCATGCGAAAGCGTCCACTTGTCATTTCCTCACGAGCGATAAGCTGTGAGTGAACAACTGTGCGACTGAGTACTCGGCGTAGATCCTTTAAAAGCGTCGGAGTATACCTCGCTCAGAGAACCCGCATTTGGCGTATAGGGCACTCCAACGGAAAAGCGAGGTTTACGAACTCAAACAAGCGTGCTTAAGCATCGAGCTGGAGGCTCTCGTTCGTCTGAGACTCTCTGCGCACCCATTAAACGATTCAAGCACGTGAGCCGACGGTGCTCCAAAGCCGAAGCCTGTAATATGGCCGTAGGGTGCGAGGAATGTAAAAGCGTAAAAATAGTCAACATCTGCAGTGTTGGGCCTCTAACTTAATGTGAGAATAGCTGCTTTTCTTATACCACTTCTGAAAAAAAAAAAAAGGCAAACATTTCTAGAAGCAGTTGAGCTACCGTGCAGCACCTCTGTCCGTGCTCTTTTATTTTTCAGGATGTTCTCCCTCCAAGCGGTTTCAGGCGTGGCAAACCTTGGCATTTTTGGTACTCTTCCTGGATTTGTGGCAAACAAATAACGCGCATACAAGAACAAGTGAATCTGTTTGTGGCCAGGTTTCTCTCACTTGATCTTGTTTACTTCTCGTAATATTCACAGCTGTG